>VWYH01009570.1:2145911-2295513 GCA_013399365.1 Pampusana beccarii | reverse complement strand
CACTTTAAAAAAAAAAAAATGTGCACAAATTTTCAAGTCATAGTGAAGGGACATCAAAATGGGATATCCACGTTATTTTTCTCTTTTCAGCTGTAAACTGGATGTTAGAAATTCTCCTGGACAAAATGATTATTAACATACAAATTCATCACATTTCCTAAATCTGTTCTTTCTGGCCTCTGAAGAGCTGGAGTTTTAATTCCTACCACACTGCCAAGCTTCACGCAAGCAGAAAACGACATTTCTTTCTAAAGTACCTCTTGTACTTCAGACTTCTTTTCTCATTAGGCTGCAACACAATGATTTCTTTAAAACTGTCAGTAACCCTCGCGCCAGTCTAAGCTATTTTAGAATAGCAATAATTATTTTTTTTTCACTAGAAATCTCTAATGTGGTGATGTTCTCTGAAATGTACTGAAGCAGATGGGAACAAGAGGAGCCGAACATCTTTGTTTTGATTCAGTATAGCTTAATGGAAGTAGCCTTTAAAGTCAAATGGCTTAAAGCTGATTTTCTCACAGTTTATATGTATGAAAGAACAAATCCTGTCTTGTCAGGACACCCAAATGAGTAACACCAGCAAAATCTCTCATTATGAGACAGAACATAAGCAGTGTGGGCATAGGAGAGAAGTCAAAAGTGGTTTTTTAATGTCACTGAGGAAAGAAATGAAGTCGTGTAGGATAGACTGAAGCCAGATGTATGGATTGCTTATACTGAGCAAGGATTTAAAGTACGCGTAGCAAAATACGGTGTGACCTTTAGTTAAAAACCAACTGTATGAGGTAGCTGAGTCTTCTTCATCCCTCAGGTGGCTGTTTTACAGTGTTTAATCACTGACTGTCAAAGGTCAGACAATTTTAGGGGGGGAGATGTGTCACTTAAGTTCTTGCAAACCGAAAATGTTAATATGAACTGTAACTCTGCTCTGTAGTATTCCTAGAAAATTCAGTCTGCGCTTTCAAGCGAGGACTTTCTGCATGGGTGAGAGGTGCCTGGTGTGTGCCCCCAAACCTCCACCCCCGCTTTATTGGGTGCTTTTATGAGGACTTGTGGCTAATGACAGTTCAAGGACCTCTGGAGGTCTTTGGTCCACCACCCAACCAAGGCAGGGTCAACTTCAAACCTGTAGTAGCTTCACCAGGGTCCTGTAGTGTCATCTACAGAAAGCTTATTAACATCATACAAGAGGGGGAAAACCTCCCCTTGTATTTTTTCCCCCTCCTTTGCTTTCCTGTGCATTATGTGAGTGAAATTTAGCCATGGTACAAGGATGCGTATCTTCATTGATTCTCATAGACAAATGTCTTTTTCAATCTAGGCTTTGACACTTGTTAAATATCCCGATGGAGCACCTTATCAACCTTCTTCTTGTTTCCATAATATAACTAATAGCTGGCTGTTTGTGCAGAGTAACTGTTCAATTCATATCTGCATTTCGCATCAGTGCGCTAGGTTTTGGGGATAATAAATCTATCAAACAGGTGCGGTAGCTGCTTGCCTTTAAGCTTAGTAAGATTTATTCATGTGGATTTAGTGTGTGAGAAGTTGTCACAGGGTCTGTTGGCTTTAACTTTACTTGCGCTGCTGTTGTGAAAGGATACCAAGGCGCAGCAAATGGTGTTTGGAAGCTCAAAGCTCTGGAATACCAGAGTTTCATGAAGATAAAATGGTATTTGCCATCTGCAGTGTATTGTATATTTGGCATTGAAGGCCATGTAGCTGTGCTCTGCAATCCTATTGAGTGTATGATCCCAGTGCTAAAAAGAGAAGTTTAGCCCACCTTTCTGCACTCAACACAATGTAAAAAAATAATTGAAATGGCTAGATTTTGTTAAATTTTCACCCACAAAGGAGACTTCCAGCTAGCAGGCACTGTGGTCTTGCTGCCATTAGCTTCTATGTGTGGCTTTTGAACATGGCTTGTATTTTCTGCCTTAAGGCCTCTCTTAACTCCACACAGGCAGCGATACCAAGTGTGATTGACTTTTGCCCCTCTGCCTTGAGATTTGCTCCAATTCCCTTCAAAAGGAGCAGGAATTTTGCTCTGGATCCAGCCCTGCGAGGCCCAGCCCTGCGAGGCCCAGCCCTGCGAGGCCCAGCCCTGCGAGGCCCAGCCCTGCGAGGCCCAGCCCTGCGAGGCCCAGCCCTGCGAGGCCCAGCCCATGGACACCTCCATGATGCGCTGAGGTTTAAGCTCAGCTCTGCTGAATCATGACTCTTATTCCTGAGTTAAGACTTCCTAGGTTGAAACTGAGCACACCTTAACTTTCAGTTGAATAACAATAATAGGAAAGAAGTCCAAGCTATAAAAGCTGTAATCACAGTTATAAGCAGCAATGCCAGTGTCTCGCTGGCGGCTTCCAGATATATCTTCCCATTTCTTATTCACTGTTGTTATCTGTGTTTAATATAAATGTTTCCACGCAATCGGTTGTAGTTGACTCAGTTACTTTAAGGAAAATAACTTAAAAAATGTGTCTAAATACATTCGTTCAGAGCTTTGTAAAACCTTCCCCAAAACAACAAAAAAAAATAAATCCCATATGCGAGCTGCTGTTCCCAGCGGAGACTAAATTCATCTGCAATATGATTAGAGTTTTAGCATCTCTTGGCAGCCACAAAGAATGATGTTGTAAGTAGAAGTAGTAGAAGTAAATGAAAAGAAGTGAAAGTAAAATGAAATAAAGAAGCAAAATGAAGTAGAAAGAAGTAAAATTAAAAATATCTCGGGCACTAGAAAGTTATTTTGAAACTAAAAGCACATGAGCAAAGTAACTTACAATAAAAAGAGTGAGTAACAAACTGTCAGCTTGTTCAAACCAGGTATCAAGTCAGAGTTATACCCACATCTGTTTTACTCTGGGTAAACAAGTTATAATTGAAATTACAGGAATCTCAACAACTCGGTATCTAAAGTGAACCCGCAGTCACCGGTATCTGAAATTACAACAATTCAGCGCAGAAAATAGCGCTTGGATTTCAACCCCATAGCCCTGCTTTTTGTTTACAGAGGTATTCAAGAGGCAACGCTTTCTTCCCCAGATAATAACGTACTTATTAATTTCCTGGGTACTTTAGAGTTTCTAAAGTGCGGCTTGCTGCAGCAGATGTGCCAGCTGCAAACCTGTGGCACTCCAGATGTGCGCTCCCCCACGGATGGGAGGCCTTTATTTGTCAAAGGAATTGCTTAATACCGCCAGAAGGGCTTTGATGAAGATAGAAAGTGTTTAGTGGTTATTTATTTATTTATAGCGTTTTGTTTTTTTTTTTTTTATTCTGGCATTTATGCGTTAACAAAATCTGTAACAGATACTGGAATACTTTTTAGCAGTAGTGGATAAGAAAACGTCCTTGCCTGTCCTGTGTATAGTTGTAATGGTAAAATAGTGATTTTTATTTTATTATTTTTTCCTTCTTTTTATAGAAGCTCCAAATACGCATGAATCAAAGTTTTTCGAGTTGGTGTAAAAAGGTATAGAATTCCCTTCACCACTGAATATCCAGAATGTACAAACCATGTGTGTGCTGGGGAAACTGGGAAGGGTGATGTTCTCCCCATCAGCGCAATGTGCCCATCTGGGCTTTCCTGTATGTGTATTTCATGTATGTGATTTCCAAGAAAGCAATTTATAAGATCACCTTTGGGTGCCCAGGGCTGGAGATTGCGGTGCAGTATTTCTGTGCTCCGGTGGAAGGTGTTGCTGTCGCCTCGTAGCATTTTTACCTTAAAAGTTGAAGGTGTGATATAGCAACTAGTGTGAGATTTGCTGTAATCTGTTTTCTTTCCCTTTATTGTTGGGTCTTGTAGATCTCAGTTCAAGCAAAAATATTCTGGTGAGCTTTATGATGAGTTGCTGGAGGCAGGATTTCTTCACTAGTGCTTACTTAATTCAAATAGAGAAATATTTGCTATCGAAACAGAGTAACTTGTCCATCCATGAGTCTTCCATCATCTATGGTCTCCTAAGCAAGCCTAGCCATGCTCTCTGAGGAGTTATCATTCCCTATTACACGGAAAATCCCATAGCAGCTAATGAAAAAAAATCTTTCACAGTGGACAGTTTGTAAGATGTAAAAGTTATTATCTGTCATCGGGAATTTAACAGTAAAAGATGCTTCCGAGTGCTCTCTCCCAAAGAAATCCTAATAAATCAGCGCTGCTGAAAACATTAAAAAGTTTAGTGAGGCGGAAAAAATTATACTTTCAGAAAAGGATGGTTTTTCTTTCAATAACGCTTTAGGAGCTCTTCACCGTTTTTGCTGGAGCCTCCTGTGGAGTCTGGGGCAGACGTGAGCGGAATCGGTGCTGGACCCGTCGCGATAGCTGCGCGTTCACGGGGTCTTCTTATCAGCCAAAATGTGTTTAATGCACCCTGGCTGCACCGGGATTTATGGCGAATCGTTTTCCGCGAGATTTAAAGCGACTTCAAATCTGCCCGAGATTTAAAAGACTTAAGGCAGGAAAGCTTTTGGGATTTACAGTGTTTTCAAATTTTGCAAATGCTAGAAGTGCCATTATCTGAGCGAGTCTTTATTAATCAGAAGAAATAAACCCATTTTTCTCTCTAGCAGAAAGCTGTAGGGCAACTCCCGAACTTCTGCTCAGTTTGTGGTAAAACGTGCAATTGAACAGAAATCTGCGATTCTGTGCCTTGGGTAATAAGGAGCTACTTAGAGCCGAATCGAACTGTCTCATCTGGGTGTAACTCGGATTGTTCTTTAGAGCCTCTCCACGTGTGTAACGTGTCTTGAGGTCTCCAGAGCCTGTGCGAGTTTTTATAATCAACCTGAATGAGCTTGGGGTGCAAAAGGAAAATAAGATTTACCTTTGGGTGGCAAACCTGCCCTTCGAGAACTTTTCTAGAGGATCTCGGTGTAGTTTCCTTCACAAAGCAGGAGGTAAAACCTCATTTATTGTGAGTGGCTCCAGATGCCCCAGGTGATTGCTGGGTAGGAGTTTTGGAGATGTGGGATGTGAACTGATGGGACCCTGAAGTAGCCTTGAATGATTTGGTGCAAGATAGTTCATTATTTCTTCTCAAGTACTTGGCTGATGTTGACAAATGCTGGTGATGCCAGAAAGGTGTGTGAAGTGACAAATATTTTATTCGTGGGTATCTTTTCCTGGATGTGACCCGGGTGCGGGATCAAGCCCCAAACGACTTATTCAGAGCTGATTTCAGGCCTGTGGTATCTGCCCTGTGACACAGACATTGCAATCAAGTTTAAAATTACAAACAAATTAATTGGGGGAGACGTCACAAAAATGAGACCAGTCTAATTCCTCTCTTTTTGGAGTGCGTTTTCTTTTTCTTTAAAGAGGCAGCTTACGGATATGAAATAGAGGTTGGAACGAGGCAAAGAGGATTCAGATCTGGGATTTGAAGTAGGTTTCTTTTAGCTCAGTTTTGCTAGGTTGTGTATTATCATTCCAGCAGCTGTTTTGAAAGTTTATCTAGTCTACTGCATACTTTAAGCGCTTACTGAAACCTCTGCTATGTGTATTTTACTTTTCCTCTCCCCAAACATTCTACCTTTTATTTATGCATCATCTTTGTCAAAGTGTTTCCCAACCTGACACTTTCTGAGGATCTAGTCTTCTAGTACAGGGGCTATTTATTGCTTTGCAGCCGGAACTTGCCGCATGTTGCGTGTTTATATATATATATTTTTTCTTTTTCCTGCTCTTCCTGATTATTTCCCTTCCCACCGCTGACAACCCTTCAAGCTCCTGTGAATGGAGGTGTCCTCGTGCTTTTTGCTTCCTCTCAAGCAGAGTCAGCTTTTTAATACCCGAAAAGTCTGAGGGGAAACAAAATGCAAAGGGTGACATTTTTGAAGAAGAGAAGATTTACATGTTGTCATCTCTTCCATTCAGCGTAATGTCAGTGTTGGGATGTGGCCATGATTGATTACCTTTGCTATTAAAATCTTCCTTATACTCCCAAGTAGGACTACCACAAATCCGTCTGCAGATAAATGTTTTGACTCCTTTTCCATTCAGAAAAGCGATTGAAAAGTAGCTAAGTAGCAGCTCTCGCTGTGTATCATCTACCTCTGTCCCTTCAAGGTGTGGACCAGCCTTTACTGAGCTCTATTAAATTGTACCATGTTCTAATAATGAGCTTTCATTTTTCTTCTGAGCCAGTGACAAAATATTCTAGCATGTAACATGACTGATATGAGTATTGCAAAGCACTTACAAGTGGTGCTTAAATCTTGTGTATCTTTAATATTTTTATACACAAGGATCATACAATCCCCAAATCCTACAAGGCATGGCAAAGCAGGAAAGAGCAGCAGGTCTGTTTAATCAGGTAATGTACCAGCAACTCAATGGGAGCGGGATAATGGCTCTCAAAGGGCTTCACCGTTAGGCAACAGACTAATTGGTCAGACTAGCTTAGTCTAAGATGAATTCAGTTGTTTGTAAACTTAGCATAATGCCAGAATGTCTTCTACTGTTCCATTCTCCTTCATGAAGTGGTGTAAATGCTTCAGACTTCATATAGACTTCAGTATTCAGATGCCTTACTCTTTATTTTCCGTATTCTTTCTGGAATTCCTATTTCCTTGTTCTCTCTTGCTAGCTCTTCTCCCCACGTGCTGGTTCATCTTGGCCAAATTTCCACCTTCTTTAACGTGTCCCATCTTTGAAGTGGTGGCATAAAAAGTGTAGAGACTTCTACCAGATACTTGGTCTCCTTAAAACATTTATGTGAATATTATACAATATTCAGGTCTTATTGTTTCCGGGTTTTGTTCTTTCTAGAATGCCGATTAGTGCCTGTGACTCAAAAGTGCTTGTTTAGGGAAATGTACCCACCAGCAATTGCTGTACAGTGGTGTTGCTGGTATGAAAACACTACAAAAACGTTCACAAAGTGTGTCTGGTGTTACTAGAATTGGATGTTAACCAAAAAGCATTGAGCCAAGGTTGCAGGACTATAAACTTTTTACTTGGAGGTGACTTCCCAGCTATTCTGGTCTTATCACAATCTCCACATCTACTTTTATTTCTTGGTATCTTGCACTGTCTCATGAAAAATTGTGTTGGATATTCAGTCTCAATGGACCCCTGGCTGATCCAAGGTGGATTTTTTTTTTTTCCCTGAGATGCTGTAGATGTACTCACAGCATAAGTGCATTTCTACTTTATCTCATAGCCTGAGAGTGTCTGTATCTAAAATGCCACTTGAGATGAATGCATAATCACTGGGAAGAAGTTATCCAGGAAGTAGAACTTCTTCTCTTTTCAAGTTGTCTGAGAACACCGTAAGATTTTTCTTGAGCTCATTTGAAAGTCAGTGTTAGCTTTTAATACATCCTGCAAATATATTCTAGACCATGGATTTCTTGTGGAGAATCTTTTGCAAGTATTGGAAATCCAGATAATGCCTCTTTAATCACCAGTATGGATTTATCCTTGAGCTCTGCTTGGGGCATGACCCAAAGGCGGCTGTAACTGGTGAGAGTTCTTCCAATACTGTTAAATCACTAGAAAAACAAAATATGTTAAAGGTCTGACTTGGATTTTACTTATCAATCCCATTGGCTTGAATGGGGTTACACAGACTGCAGAAAGGGAAAATGTTGTGTCTTCTCCAGCAACTTTAAGGAACATGCTCCTTATTTTGGATACATAATTTGCAGCTTATTGAAACCAAACTACAGGCTTTTATTACATGATCAATACATCTAATAAAGTTTTATAGGAAGGGTGGATTTATTTTATGTTCTCATAAATTCTCCTCATTTTGTCTATCAATATTCACAAGATATTTGAAAAGCAGTTTGAAAAAGAAACCCCATTCTGTCTCTTGCATTTAGTTTATCAAGACGACTCTTAAATCTCTGTCCATGCTACATTAAGGGCGGAATCGGAAAGTGTTTGATAACCACTTATTAAATCTCTTCTCCTAAATCAAGTCAAGACGGGCATCTCAGATGGAAACTCATTCTCATAAACACACTTTATGCACACAGTCACAAGGCATGGATGCTGATAAATCCCTGAAATAAAACTCTGATAGTTATAAAAACACTCCCCAAACACTGTAGCGCTAACTCTCAATCCTTAAAAAAAAAAAATAGCACTGGATATAGTGCATTCCAGTTGCAAATATAAAAGAAGAGCATTGGGTGCTCATTCTCAGACTCCGCTTAAAACTCATGAAAATGAAGGGACATAACTTTGTTTTTAATTGTTAGCTATTCAGCAACATGGAAGATACCTGGGGAGTTCAAAAGCGCTTTTCAGAAGCAAACCCTGGGAAACCAGAATGTCGAACTTTTACTCATTCCTATTCTGAACAGAAATTTTTTTTTTTCCCATTATTTTTACTGGAAAATGGTCATAAGCCTGAAACACAGGGTGCAACAGTGAATTCCATATTTGATGTACTGCAGCTGGACTGCAGGGCCTTTGGAGTCTCTAGTAGTGCCTTGTAAAAATAAAATTTGACTTCTGCCCCAGAAGACTCCAAAGCGGATCTGTGCTGCTTTGGAACCATCAAATCCGCATCAAATCTTTTTGTTCCCTGTCCTTCGGAAGGCGCTGGGGAAGCAAAGGAACCTGATCTGGTAGTGGAGATGTCTGACTTTTGGAGTAGTTGTTCACACCAGCCTTCTGCCTTTGGGGGGGTCCCTGCTCTTGTTCTGTGCACCCTGGAGAAGGGTGGGGACAGGAGGTTTGTGGTGCAGGGAAGGAGCAAAGCGATGTCCCTGCTTTGCAGTCCTGCTGGGTCTCCATCCGAGTTCATCAACTTTTTGAGCAAAGAGCATTCTAGATTTTTTTTTTTAAGTGATGCTCAAGGCAGGGTTTGTTGATAATTTTTCTTTTACACGCTAAATTTCTTTTTTTTTTAAGCTAGTGAAATCTATGTTGGTGTTTTATAAAAATGACCGCAATGTGTAATCTAATCTGCAATACGTATTTCACTCTGAGGTGTAAGCGTGCTGTTTTCATCTGGTGCTCCTCTTGGTTTCTTACCAAATACTGGGTTGGGTTTAGGATTGAAATCAGCAATCTCCTCCATGTGGTACCTGGGATAGGCAGCTCAAGGATCTGAGGGCTCAGGAACAAAACTTGCAGCTACACACGCAGTAAATTTAACCTGCTGCCTGATACCAAGTGTAGGGGTCTAAATGTCAGAGAAGGATGAAAAGCACGTAACTGTCTGCTCCATGCACGACCGGCCTCTGAGAACATCCCCTGAGCTCCAGGCTCAGTCTGAGCCTGGGAACTGGACAGTCTGACCTTAAAGGATGAGATATATTTACCTAGATGAAGTTTTATTCCCCTTAAGGCACCACTAGCAAGAATCAGATCAGGATAAAATGCCGAAAAATAAAAGTTGCTGCCGCTGAGCGGGGATGATTTCGGCGCTGGAGGTGCCCAGCAGAGCAGAGTGACCTTTCTGGGTGCGGAGAACTCTCAGCATCTTCTCGCAGACCTTCCCTGGGGTGATGCTCTCGGTGGGCAGGCACTCGCGTGATGCTCTTTAGGACGTGCCCTTTCTCATTTAGACTTCTTCCTTTTACACGTCTTTTATCTAGGGAGGATTTTCTTCTGTGGTCCATGTTGCTCTTGTTTTTTTATCTCCTGTTACAAGTGCCTCTTTCCCGCTGTGTAACTGGGAACCTGTTTTCTGGTGACCTGTCTCTGAAACCTGCCCTGCTCTTCAGCTTCACTGCTGTTTCCTGACTCTCTGTTTTCTGCTGCAACATACCGGTTAGGTTGGGGTTACTCCTAGGACTGGTTCTAAATACCAGATTGCTATAACTCTTTTTTTTTTTTTCTTTTTTAAACTATTTTTCAATGTATTCTCAGAATGAGATGTATAGTACTTCATGGAGAGATGCTTTTTGATGTCGTGCATGAAAGTGCTTGTGGCCAAATTCACTTGAATTTATTTTATTTTATTTTTTTAAAAGATGTGAGGAAGCTGTCCTGGAGTAGAAGGCAGTAGGGGCATTGAATATCAGCCTTTGGATTGTCAGGTTACTGTCTGTATATAAGCAGAGGTCTGACCCTGAACTTCTTTCAGCAGCAGAATTTATATATGTAGATACTTTTTTTGGAGGTCTGTTTTTGTTTTGGTGAAGAATACATGTTTATATGGACCCTTGTATAACGTTGCACAACTATCTGGGGTGCTGATGTAGTTCAAGGACAGGATCAGGCAACGTTGCCAAGAGATTTCAGATGCCCTTCTGTTAGCGCAATATTGTGCCCTATTTTCACAGCGCACTAATTGCTCACAGACTTCTTGTATTCAACAGTTGTTGTACGATTTAATTTATGTGTATGTTGTAATTTATTCGTGGCCAAGAAGACATGGCTGGATTATGATTAGCACTCTTTTAATTGATCTGTTTTCTGGTGGTAACTTGCCTTTGGTGGCTGAGCAGGAGCTGACAGTTAAGTCAGACTGTGTCTTGGGACAATGCAACCACTTTGATCCTGACCTTAAAACCAGGGCAGGTTGCCTTTTTTTCATATTAATACCTCTTCCTGCTGAAGTCAACTATCATTTCAGAAGAAATGTACTTAGAAATAAGAGGCAAGGTGTTGCATTTTCATGATGTATTTTTATGCAACTCAGATTTAGAGAGGTCTCAGCTACGCAGCTGTACCTAATACGCCTTCTGGTGGGTCACCTTCAAGTTTATGAGGGTACTGATTTTTAAACCTTTCATGGCATAGCCCAAGGAACACCTTTACACTACATCCTTCATTTTACAGTATGAAAACAAAACAAGTCAACAGTTAATAGTGAAAGACAAAACAACAAAAAAACCCCATGGAAATCTGGTAAACGCAGCAAATTCTTGACTGGGGACCTTCTGTTCCCTTGGTAGTTGACCATTGGAGATCAGTGTTCTTGGGGAGGCTGTTGTGCATCAAACAGAACCCACTTAAAAGTAAGTTTGTTGTTTTTTCTCTTGGTGTTGAGTGTTTCTGTTGTGGGTGTGTGGTGCTTTTTCCTGGGGGTTCACCAAAGTACATCCTCGTGTGCAGAGGGGGTAGAAGAGTCAAAACACATCAAGGTCTCGAACCTGCTGATGTTCCAGAAGAGCTGCTGGGTCCTTGCTCGCTCGCTGCTCACAGCTGCCAAGGACAGTGTGTGCATCAGACAGCAAAGATGCTTTTACCTCCTTCTTATCTCCTGGCTGGTAATTAACCCTGAAGTTGAGCTCCTGCTCGAGTAGGAGGCTAGAAACATCATGTGGGAAGCAGGTATTTATCTGATTACGTCTCTCTGGCTCTTCTTGATGCACTGTATATTTATTTCCAGACTATTTCTGGCCAGCAGGAGTTATTGATATTAATGATGGGTAGACTTTTCAAAAGATCCTGAATTTTTAAAGCAACTTTGAAGCCAGTTTGCTTTAAACTCTCTTGAAAACTTCTGCCAGTGCAATTTAGTTAAACATAAATAATTAAAATCTTGCATCCATATGATCTTACGTTTATCACTCTCTGTTCTCAAGATGGTTATCACTCTCTATTCTCTAGATTAATGAATTAATTTTTTTGGGGGGGGACAGAGGTGGACTATTCCTATATTACTTTAAATATCCTTGTGTGGGTTTCCAATACAGTTTCATACGATTAGATCATGACCTTGACAGGAGGTGATGTGAAACTTGTGAGGACATTCAAAATTCACACTAGGTGTGTAACAGGCCCTATGAATGTGGTTTGCACCAAATGAATCGAATGCTCATAAGTGTGAGGTATTTAAAATCCCAAATGCAATTCAGATTGCAATTTTTGTAACACAAACCTGTCTCTGCTGCCTTTTGCATTCACAAAAGGGTAAATCTTATTGAAATGTTAAAGAAACCATCAGTTCAGTGTTTTGGTGGTCTTTTGCCATGACTGTACCTTCAGCTTGACATTTGAGAGCAAAACATCATTTTTATCTCCTGTTCAAAGAGGAATTAACCTGAGCTCTGCTGCTGTTATTTCTTCTTCCTTGGCCATCTGTCTTATCCAATCCTAGTGATAGGGGAGCTGATTTTTTTCCTTTATTCAGTGTAACAAAACCATCTTACTGAAATTAGATCCGGCTTGTTTAAAAAAAAAAAAAATTGCTCTGCTGCTATTAAGAAGGTACTTGAATAACCCCTTCTATCCCTCAACTACTTAGGAGGTTTTGGACAGAACTTCCTCTGTTGAACTGGCCCAAAATGAACCTGGGAATGGAAAATATTGTATTTCTTGTCTCCTCCTCCCACTTGGAGCTGCTGGGTATGTGCTGATGGATGCAGAGCTTGGCAATGGATCATGATATAGAATCAAACCTGCCTATTTCTGTCAGATCTCCTGTCACCTGGGTTTTGGGGTCTGGATCCATATTACGGACTTGCTTCCACAGCCAAGTGAATAGTATAGCAGCAAGTTGGTTTTTTGTTTACTTGTTTCTTTTTAACTTTTCTACTAAACCAAAACTGTCAGCTTTTGGTCACCAACAGCTTATTACTGCTCTTCTGAAGTTTTTCCTTGCTGGATATCTAATAGCTCCTGCCTTATGGATGCTCTGGGTGATGGCTGATCAATAAGCAGAGCCCATCAGCCTGTAAGAGCTCAGGGTCTGCTGAGCACCTTGGACCATCTTGTCTTTGATCCATATGCTGGATGGAGACGCCCCATTGGATCCGGGGTTCCTGGCAGCCTCATCTGCTCTGTAACTTTGTTGTCCTCCTGGTGTAGAGCCCAGGCTGGAGAAGCTGCTTTGCTGTAGTGCTTCTCATCTCTGTCAAGCAATGCTCTGTTCAAAAGCAGGAAAGCTCAACATTCCACTCATACGCTTTCTTGGTTTTCTGTCCAAGAATTTCTACTGGTCTTTTTATAAGTAGAAAGTAAAAAAAAATAGAGGAAAAAGCAATGAAACCCCACAGTCAGGACAGCCTGCAATCTCTGCTGTTGTGCATCTCCCCTTGCAAAAGAGGAGCCAAGACAACCTGATGGGAATGAAAGGTCTCCAAGAACCCGGAGACTCAACCCCTTTGGTCTGTGCACTCAACCTTCAGCGTGACTTTCTGAAAGCTTTGTTTTAATTGGGTTGCCGCAACCAATGGTTTGTCTCTGGTGTGGACGTGGTAGGGTTGATCCCTTTGCTTCTGTGATCTGCACCATGTTGTTACTCCTCTGGTTTCCCATAAGCAACACGTAGGCCAACCCAAGGTGGGGCCACCAACCCAAGGTGGGGCCACCGCTTCCTCCAGCTCCTTTTTCACTAGCTCAGCCCCACCACGGTCACCCGTGGGCTCCCTCATGCAACCCCATAATCTGTTCATCCTGCCTGTGTGTGTCTGCACACCTACATTTCATGGCATATAAACTTAACTCTACAGTTTACATTGGGAGTCTCACAAAAATGTCATAAAATTTGGTAGCAATGCATATTAATATTTTAATTTATAATGTGCGAAAAGTTGCGGCTAAGGTGGGTTTCTCTGAATAGGTTTAATAACTGCAATGCCTCTTCGCCTTTCAAAGAAGTAATTGATATTTGCTTGGGGATGTCTGTGACTCTATTCTCTGCTTCATTTGTGTGGGCTCAAATCCAATTTGGTTTGAAAAAGTGATGACAATGTCCTAACAAAGTCAATATTTCAGAACAGCTTCAAGAGGGGAAAAGTTAGAGGATCCCAGTATCCAGAATGATGGCTTTATCTTTAATTTAGGTCAATTCTTGTGAAATAATCTTGTTATCCATAACTACCTGGCTGGGTAGGATGACATATTTATTCATTGTTGATGTCTGTGCTGCTCACCACCATCCCTGTCTGTAATAGCAACATGTTCCTGGGTGCCTAATGATAGCATGCAAAGTGTCTAATACTTTCAGATATCCTTTAGTAAAAGCTATGAATTCATATTTAATGAAGCCCAAATGTCAGGGAGAGTCATTTCAATTATACTTCTGACAAAAATAATATTTCACAACATGCAGAGAGCCGTGAGAAATAATTGTAGATTCTTTATTTATATGGCAACCAATAATGGATTTTTTTTTCCCCTCCCGTAACATGATTTAGCCTCATGAAACAGTGATTTTCTTCATCTTTCTGTGGAGTGTGGTTTCAGCATCTGCTTTCTTCTGAGATGGGAATTTTTTAATAAGACATTCTTCTTCTGGAGGTCAATTGCTTTACTAACCATCTGAGCTGAGTGACGTGACTTTAATTTTAGCCAGATTTCCTAATATTTTGTTCCACATGTGAAGCGGAAAGGTGTCATTTGACAGATAATGGATCATTTACAAGAAGTAGTTCTAAAAAATTAAAAGAAATACTGTTTTTAAGATGTTTTCTTAGGTGTTTGGCGGCTGTCTGGTAGCAGGGAGCCTGAGAGCCCAGTCCTGTCTCAGCTGTGTTCTCTATAGCAGCTTAACGGGAAATTGTATTCTATTTAAAACCTTTTATTTTGATGGACAGAACAGAAAGAAAATAAATCCTGATCAGCAGAAAACTTTTCTGGCTCTGAGAAGATTTTTGCAGTTGTGGGAAATGCGCATTTTATTGAGGATAAGCTGATATTTGGTAACATCTAGTCCCTGAAAATACTGTTGTGCTGTTTGATGTTTAAAGACAGTCACTTCAAAAATCTTCCTAGTGGAAAATATTGCCCGACTGCCGTGGTTGCCCAATAGTCCAGCAACACATCTTTTATTGGCTATAAACACTTGTAAAGATCTCCGTATGATCAAGTGTATTTTTCTTATTTGGGGATTCAGTGCAGAAACTCAGAATTATTTTCTATTAAGGAATAGGTGCGGTATTTTTTTTTTTTCTTCTTGGTGATCAAGCCTGAAGCGCTGTTGCATTTCAGAAATGCTTGTGCTAACAATCTTAACTGTTAAACTCGGTGTTAATTGGTATGGACTACGCAGTAACGAGTCATCTAATTAAAATAAAAGCAAACAGAGGAATCCCTTGAATGGTCATAAAGTAACTGGGACATCAATCAAAGGCTCAAAGATTTTGAGATGATTCTAAATTTAAATATACCCCACTGGGGAACTGTACCCTGCCTAGGAGGCTTAATTAGACTGTAAGCATAAAACAAGTGGGTGCATTCCTGTTGGAAGTTGTTTAATGCACCTTTTGACCGCTCCAACAGCACATGTGTGAACTTGTAAGCATCTTCAACTAAGCCTCTTGTTTGGCTTCTTATTTCCTTGAGAATTTTAACAGTGGGAATAGCTGCATTGAAAAGCTTTATATTTCCGAGAGCTCTGAGCTGGTAATGTCTGCCTTGAATTCAGCTACGAACCAAACTGATGTTCTGCTGAGTAATTCGAACAGCAGAGCCTGACATCTCCGCTAAATATAATTTATTTTAATAGTTTGAGGGGGATATTTTTTAATGAATTGAAGCATAGAATGTATTAAATACCACGTGACCTTTCTAAATAACTGATTTTTCCCAACCAGTAATTTTTTGTTGAGCAAAGCAGCCCCTTCCTTGCTGGTGCTTTTACAGGATTTGTTGCAATTATATTGTAAACCAAAGAAATGTAGTATTTTCTGGGAAGGAAAGGACAAGCAGTATACTTGTATGTAGGAGTTTTGTGTGGTTTATTTGCTTCCCTGGAGCATTCGTGGGAGCTCTGGGAGTCACTCAACCATCCCCAGTTTGCTCCCTTGCCCATGAGAACAGATGGAGGTTGACTCCATGCTTGGGCTAAGTTCAAGAACATCAAGAAATCAGTACAAAGGTAGATGAAGAGAAAAGGACTGACATCTTTATTCCTGGTTTATAGAATTCTTTTATGTCCTAGTGAGGGTTTTTTTTTCTTTTGTGTTGTCCCTCGCCAGCAAAGCGGATCTTACCGGCTTTGTGTGGGATTTGGGTCATCAGACAAAAAGGATCAGATCTTCTGCCCTTGAAAAGCTTTGAATTGACTTTTGTGGATTGTTGGTTAGAGTTCTGAACAAACTTTAATTGTCGGCTTGGCTAATCTATTAATTTCATTTCTGAAAAATAAATACGATCCTTTAGGAACAGTTGGCTACATAACTTTGCTAGAAGTCTGTATTTATTTCCATAAAGTGAATTTTTTATGGCTTTTGCTGCAGTATGGTTTTGCCAGCTTTTGAAGCTTAAAAGAGTAGTAGAGCTTCTTAGCTTTACATCTTGCTGGATGCTCCATAAGTGATTTGTATTAATGTGTGCTTAGATGAATCTATTTTCATAAAAACACTAGGGTTTTCATGGATGAACCAGACCTAATTCTGCCTGCCGAAAACATCAATGTAAATAAGAGATGATATCGTTGCTTTGAGAAGAAGCAATTGTAAATAATGGGAAGGAAATTCTATTCACAGAAATATTGCTTGTCCAGAGGGTCATACTGGTTTTCACTTATCTGTTTGGTTTTTTAACTTGAAAGATGTTTGTATTTGGAGTGAACACAGACAGAGGTTGTATTTTAATAAAAGAGGGAGCTGAATGCTCTGGCTGGAGGTGGCCAGGTTTAGAATAACTTAATTGCTGAAAGTGTGGATCTTCCATAGACTCATTTCACCACCACCGTTTCCACTGGGAAATTCTGTGTATGGTAAACTCTGCCTGGCACAATCAGCCTGCCGCTTCTTTCCAAGCATGGGAATTGATTTATTTTTGTCTCAGTGGCTGTTTTGATGCTTCAGATTTTATTTCATAGGTGTTAAAATTTTCTAAGATTAAAAGGAATTACACAGACTTATTCTTGAGGCTTCCCTTCACCTCTCCTTCCTCTCTTTCTTTCTTCCTTCTGACATTATAACATGTTCCTTTCAATGTTTTTATAGATCAAAGCGTTCTTTCCTACCTTTCTTCCTGTCTGTCTTTAAAACAGATATTTCAATTAATGTAGACTGGAAAGGGAAGACTATTTATGAGCAGTATAGTGCCGTGGTAGTTTAATTTGGGCATCGCTGAGTATCTCACTGAATTTCCAGTTGTTAATGTACTTAAATTTCTTGTTCACATTTGACTTTCATGGAAATCCTAGGGGATACCTCCAGACAGCCAAAGTGCCCTGAAGAAAAGAGAAGAAAGAAGAGAGTTTAGAGAGGTCTTGTTTATTCAGACAGAGTTTTTGAAGATGAAATGAATATTTAATTGGCGACCAACTCTCTGGGACCACCGCTCCGCAGTTGAGGATGTTCCTTGGGACTTGGTCACCTCCTAAGCAATTTCTTGCATGTTTTAGTTGTTGTCTGTGCTGCTGGCAGCCAACCTGCAGCGAGATCCCTGGGGCAGAGCCTGGTGCAACACTTGGGGGAGCAAAAAATTATTCATAGTTCAGAACCAGCTACTTTAACTGAGATAATTTTGCTTATTTCACCAGAACAGCTAAGTAGAGATTTGTATGTTTCTCTCAGTTGATATGTCTAATCAAGCAAATCCTTAGGAAGAGGATGGAGGTGGAATCTTTTTCTTTTATGGCTTTCTCCACTGTGGAGCAACTTCAGTTAGCAGTAGAGGTCACTAAGGCATTGCAAGGCAAAAGAAAGATGGATGCAGGTGGTCCTTCTATAGCGTGAAAGGAATTAAAGAATTGTAAGGCTGCTCTGGAAAGCCGCCAGTTGTGAGGAAGCATCAGTTCTCCATAAACAGGAATCTTTTGCTATCTAAACAAAAGTTATGGTAGATGAACTGTATGGGAATGGGTGTGTGTGTTTTTTTTCCCTGGCACGTTCTGCCACGCAGTTCCCTTCTGGGATCTGTCCCTGTGCCCTGGCTGGGCAGGAGGATGCTGCAAGTGGGTACAAGTGTGTTTTGGGGGTTCCGTGTATTGTGGTTTAACCCTAGTCGGTAACTAAGCCCCACGCAGCCACTCGCTCACTCCCCCGTGGTGGGATGGGGAGACGATTGGCAGAGCAAAAGTGAGAAAATTTGTGGGTTGAGAATAAAGACAGTTTAAGTAAAGCAAATGCTGTGCACACAAGCAATATGAGGGATTCACTCACTACTTCCAACTGGTAGGCAGGTGTCCAGCCGTCTCCAGAACAGCTGGACTCCATCATGTGTAATGGTTATTTCCCTCTTCTCCCAGATCTATATGCTGAGCATTGCATAATATGATATGGAATATGCTTGTGGCCAGTTTGGGTCGGCTGTCCCAGCTGTGCCTCCTCCTGGCTTCTTGTACAGGGGCTCGGAGCCTCCTGAACCAGATTCAACTCAGGAGCTTGATTTTGGCCACCTGTGGCTTGTTCTGGAGAATGGATGTAAATGAGTGTGTTTACATCCAGCCCCTTATAGAGAATCTTAATTCGTTGTGAGGATGGGGACTTTAGGGTTCTGAGCTGAGAAAACAGGGATTGTCTTTATAGCTGGTTCTGTTTGGGATTTTGTGAGTGTGGGAGGGGTACAGCTGTGCCATGTTGGCTCTCCTTGTCTGAAAACTCCTGTTTAAAACAGCTGGAATATGGGATATCCTGATAAAACCACAGTGGTGTCACTGGTTTATTTCCATGGATCTGGTGTCAGCATTTCATGGACCGGTTACAGACTGGTGGACAGTTTAAATATGTACTGCAATTCTTTAAAATTTGTTTTGCAGTTTAATTAGCTGCTACTTTGATCTGTTGCAGTGTAAATAGGAAAGTGAGAGAGCTCATTTTCCCCACAAAAGCCCAGATCATGTTTAAAATGATAAAGACCCAACATGTTTTTTGCAGCTGCTTTTGGTTTAGTTTGTCATCAAAAGTATTTATTTGTTAGAAAACCATCAGCAGGATCATATAAAGTAAAAAAAACCCAACCCTATATTTCTTCTTTTCATTTTCAAATACCGCAGGAGCACTGCACTTGTATTACGTTAATCTCTTCTTACATTCAAACTGAAATTTTGTTGGTTATAAGTAATCATAAACTGACAGGCTTGAAAAGCTAACATTTGCTAGCTTCAAAGGAAGGAAAACTGGTGATAAGTGAGGTTGTAAAAAGTCAAATTAAATGTTAATTGATGCGAGGGCACAAAGCAGTGAGACACTTATTTTGGATGCAGGCGGTACATTTATCAGACTTGACAAATTGACCACTGTGGTTTTGTGGATACTCTCATTTCTATTTTCTTCATTTATACGAAGAATAAGCTGTTGGGGGAAGAAACGGTGGTTAGGCTGTAGCTGCAGCCAACTGTTTATTTAGGCTGATGCAAAACTGAAGGTAAGACTTGAATGCCATTGTGCGTACTTGAAGAGTTTTATTTTGGCAAAGGTGGTGATCTAGAAACAACAGTACTGAGTAGTCTGGATAATTTCCATAGAGAAAAAGGACATACACATACTTGGGGAAATAAATTGAAAATCCTGTCTTAATCATCATATTGCATTTAAATTATGTGAGTTTGCATAAATACTAAAAACTGATTATTTTCAGAATCGTAGCAAATACTTGTTATTATATATATGAAACAAAGAATTAAAGTTATCAAAATTAAATCGCATGTTAGGGGGACCATTCTCCTTTTCTCTTGCTTCCCGCTTCTTAATAACCTGAGACGAATCACAGACTGTTTAGAATTGCTTAATGCTTAAAATAGGTTGCAGAAGTAGGGCAGCTACATGAGCATACGTTTAGCATATTTGCATTGGCCTTCAAAGTAAGCTGATTTTGCAAAAAAAGAAGAAAGGTGCGTGTGTGGGGGGGATGACACACAAAAGTAACCTTCCTCTTGAAAATTAAATTCTCTTGAATTCTAAATCAACGCGTTTCCATCCTTAAATAGTGTCTGCTCAGCTGAGGGAAGCTTTGTTGCAGAAAATAGACTCAGGTGCTGATCTTCAGATTTCTCTTAGCTCAGAGCATCGCCATCCAATTCAGCCTAAATTTCATGTCCTTCGAAGAAAAAAAACAGGCACTTTCTCACCCACACGCTTGACTTGTGTTTAGGAACCTTTGGGGTCTTGGGGGTTCTGCACTGAAGCTCCCAACATAAAACCTTCAAAAACTAATGTGTGTCCAGAGTTTGAAAGCAGCTCCTTCATAGTGATAATTTGGGTTCAAGTAAAGCCGTACAGCAGCAATAAAGATTAAAATGATGAAACGGTGAGGCAGCAAGTGGTACCTCTGAGAAGAGTCAGGAATATTAGACCGTTTTTTATTTAATTTTGTCTTTGGAAAAAAAAACACCAAACCCCAAAACAACAACAAAAAAACCACCAAAAAACCCCAACCGACTAAACAGAAACCAACTGACCCAAAAAACCACACACACTTAAACAAAAAAAACCCAACAACAAACCCAAAACCCCAAAGCCAACCAAAAAACCCCGACCAACCAAAAAAAACCCCACTACCACCACCAAAACCTGACAAAAAAACCCAACTGCCCTGACATAAGGTTGTCACAAATGTAGGTTTCCACCCTGGTCAATACTATCAGTGCATTTAAGGGTATTTAATGGCATAGTAAAGAATTTGAAAAAATTGCAAAGATTTTCAAGCTATGTCTGTCTATGAATTAGCACTTCAGCATAACTTTACTTTTTAAGCTCCTGAAGAACATTTCTTTATTCAAAGTCTCCTGCTTCCTGGTGTGATTAAGTAGATTTGAAAGTACCCAGAGAAACCTCTAGAAGACCCATGGAAATAAATGTGAGAAGCAGAACTACAGCCTGTGCAGTGCTAGTGATGAAGGTTTCAAATAGACTATGCACAAAATATCCAAGCGATGCTATTACCTCAATAATTATTTTCATAGCAGTAGTTAGAAAGTTTTACATTAACTATGTAATTAACTGCTACAGAAAGGCCACTGTATGTGAAATAACTGGGACCACGTCTTCCTGTTTAAAAAGTACTTTTAAAGAACGATTTTGTGGGGGGGAGGAGATGTTAAAAGTGTGGACAAAAAAGAAAAACTTTTTTTTTTTCTTTTAATCTGAGGTCTGTGCTATCCATTACCTATTATATTTTTTCCAATGCACCCACCTACTTTTAAAAGCAGGACCAAAACTGCATTTTCTGCATGAATTTATTTCTATTTTGGTTATTGGTGATGGTAATTCTGGTAATCCCTGTTTGTTGTTTGCTCGTCCTCAGAGCCTGTTCCGTATATCCTGGGCTAATGCTGTCAGAGTTGGGCCAATATTCCGATTTTCCAGCTGTTCCAGGGCAGAGCAGGAAACCCAATGTCCCCTTCCCACCAGGTGCTGTGGGGGAACCTTCTCATCCAGCTTTTCCTGAGCTGTTTTTCCATGCAGGCAAACTCTTCACGTGGAAAAGAATAAACTTTTATCGCTAAACTTTATTTAAACTCGGGTAGTGATTACATGCTCCGTACCCGGACAATTTTGCAAAGCTGGTTGATTTTCTTGTAACAGCAGTGTTGTGATTTGTACGCGGTTTTGTGTGTGTGTGTATTATTTTTTAAAAATTTTAGATTACGGTAACAGCTTCTAAAACATTTCAAATGCTTTAAAGAAGATATTTCATGACTCTGTGAGCTCACATATCCTATACATCCTTCTCTTCTTTGACTTTGTCGTTGTGGGTTAATTCAATAAAAATATCCCATTCCATTTCTCTAGGTGTTAACTTTTATGAGTTGTTTGTCTCTACTTCATCTGGGTTAATTATGTAAATCTTCATTTCACATCACGTAAGCTGCTTCATTTCACACCTCCCTGGAGCTTGTTAATACCCTATAAAAGTGTCTATTTTATTTTTTATTTGTGTGTATACCTCCAATACAAATTAATGCTCCGTAAGACCTGGGCTTTAAATTATTTAAAGTGTGTTGGCTCTTTCTACTTTGTGTCAGTGCAGGTTGTCGTCGAGATATATTTAAAAATATATTTTTCATGAGACAATAAAATAGCTTAATAATTCTGTATGTCAAACCTGAAGCATGTGAATAAATATGGCACACAGCAAAAATACAGTCTCAACACTTTTAGTTATTGCATGCCTCTCTTATTTTTTTATTTTTTCCCAGTGTGTAATGGAACTTATGAGGAGCCCCAGTCCTGACAAGTTTCAAATGCTCCTGGGACAGCACCAGAGTTGTGCTTAACTCCAAGAAACTTTTGAGGCAGTAAAGTAGGTGGTGTGTGCATTAAAACAAGCAGTATTTTAGTGAAACTGATTGTAATTAATACATTATTATATATAGACTTAGTCACGCTACTAAAGGTTAAATGAAAAAGGGCAGCAGATAATACAAAAGTGCATTTAGCACCTCCTAACACCAACCTGGTTGACAAAGCCACCTGCTCTGGTTATGGTGAAAAACTCCTTGTGCAAAGCCAAGAGAAAATAAAGCCTCATGTTAAGGAATTATAGTGTTGTTTGGAACCACTTGGTAGAATTTACAGGGCATGTTATCGTGCCATTATTTCAAGACTCTAGTTGTAAAATCAGGCAGCAAAACAACGGAGCTTGAGGAGCCAGAACAGTCTGGTAAACAAGATAATGAATATATTTTCTCTGTGAGCATGCACAGTAGATCAGTTGGAGAAAGCGAACTGAACCAGACCGTGTTCTTTATTAAAAGAATTTCTTTCTGCTTCTCTTCTCCACGTGAAAACTTTTCATCTTTTGGAAAATTCAAGATACCAGTCTCTGTGTGCTGGTTTGGCCTTTCAGGAATCCAGCAGATAAGTGCCAGGGGATGCTCTTTTATTGAGGACGCTGTGATTTGGTTGGGTACAACATCTACATGAGGTACTTGGTTCGTGCGCTTTCCTAGAAATCTAAAGAAATAACTGTGGAGACAAAGTCAACTTGTAGAAAGTGCAACAACTTGTGGCTGAGGTGCAGCAGTCACCGCTCTATATAATATAAAATAAATATGGTTGTGCATAAAGGTGCATTCCAGGGTGTTGGTTTTTTTTTCTATGATATGCTTTTCTTCTTTATACGCTTCTCCTTTAGTTATTTTTTGCTTAAAAGCTCCAATTCATACATTTGTGTATGTAGAACAGTACAGCATTCCTGACCAGGTTATGTGTGGCTCATCCGCAGACCTTCTCATTCTCCTCACCTCTTTTTTTCCTTCAAAACGAAGTCAAATTCAGAATAAGTGGATATAAATTGCTTGACATAATGTGAGCTTAACCTTGATTAATTTTGAAATTTGTATTTCCTATCGTTTAGCCTCATTCTTTCAAAAGCCTGAAAAAACTATTTAAATCTCACTACAACAACAAAAAGTCACTCCTCCAATATCATAACAAATCTTACATTTCAGCCTCTCTTTTCTTTTCAAAATACGTTCGTTTGTCTTGGATTAGTATCTGGAATAGATGGTCTGCTTCTCACTCCATGTGCAGCAGATTGTGTGGACGAGTGAAGGAAAAAACCAGTTTGCTCTATCGCAGCCAGCAGGGAAAAGGGTGATATATAAAAAGATACAAAGGATTTATCAATATTTGCTATTGCAGCTGAGCTACTGTGGTGAATGAAAGCTGTTTATACAGAATGGGATTCTTACCTGACTTGTGGCCGGAGCAATATTTGAAATAAAAAAATCTGTCTTTTTAACTTATGTGTGTGGTTATAGATGGTTGGAATTACATTACTTTTGATTGCAGTAATGTAATCTTAATTAAAAAAAAAATATATATATATATTTAGGCTCTAAGTCAGTGGGATAAAGACACAGATAAAAGCCTGACCAAGTACCTGGTCCATGCGTAACAAATACCGCTCGCAGCTTATCCCGCTGTTTGTGTTCTCCTGTAATCAACAAATAGTGTTCTCTGGTGCGTACCTGCACACCCAGTAATCTATCTGTCTGGAGGTTTGCCAGGCATCAGCTCCTTGATTAATGACAAGAAAATGCCCCTCTAAGCTGCCTGTTGTCCTGTAGCTGCAGGATTAGCCTTTGCAATAATAACATACATCTTTCTCTACTTAAATATATATATATATTCCACTTCCATCCTTTCTTAAGGGATGCTATTACTTAAGGGATGCGATTACTTAATCTGTTAGTACTTCCGCTGCTTAACTTTCCCTAATGCAAAATTAAGCCAAGAAATACTCTAGGCTTAAGTTAATCCTAGTTTTATAGTTCTGTTTTGCTGTGCGTGGGTATTGTGTTGGCAGGACGTTGTGCTGTGCACATTTATATCGAGGTGTGGAAGAGAATATATATTCTGAGATGATGGTAAAGCTCCTTTAACCTTATATCTACATGGGCAAATTTATGGCCAGAGCATTTGAATTATTTTCAGAACTGTATAAGAATGTAGTAGAAGGTAGTGCAGCGTTTATTGTGGGTTGTATTTGGAATAGAAAATCTAGCAGTTTATTATTTTTGTTGTAAAATTGTAATTTAAACACAAAATGCTACAAAATGAATCTAGTCACTTTTCACTCTTGAGATTTCAATGTTACATTCTCTCTTGTGTGTTTTCAGCGGCTCTCTTCTCTTTGAAAACTTTAGGTGATTTTGTGGGTACTAAAGGATTTTGTGCTGTAATTTTCTTAAGGCTGTTGCCAATTATACCCCGGCTAATGCTTCGTTCTCCCGTGAAAGTTAGAAAGGGCTTTTCTACAACAGAATCGGGACGATTACTTACAATCAGCAAAATTACAGTACATTATCCAAGAAGTGTCAGAAGATGGCAGCCAATTTCTGCTGTTTGGTCAGGAAATTCAAGATCCTCCTCATTCGGTGAGAACAGAAACGCTCTGAAGGGGAAATGAGATGTAATGGTAATTTTCAGATTGCCTGTCAGCCCTAAACACATTTCTATCCATCAAGAATGTGACATAACGTTGACTTCTCTAGTATTTTCTGGTTAATTTGCATAACCCACAGTACCCGTAATTTCTTGAGACTTCATAGCAACTTTTCCGCATGTAGTTAATAGGAAAACCTTCTGCATAAACAGAGGCTAAAGAAGTGTGATCTCATTGCATGACTTGTTATCTGAACATATCATGAATCTGCTGTGCAATTTGTGTATAGCTTTCAATAAAAATACCTGCCATAAAATCAAAGCTTTCCTCAGTAAACCACACTGGTATTATTTTATGCCTCTTATATCTCTGACTAGGGTAATAAATACTCAGTAATAGGGTTTTTAGAATATTTGATGGCCTAGTGTTAGGTGTCTGGTTAAACGAATGTCTTTCTGTTTGCTAGATAAGGGCTGTTGAATTTATAATCTCTGGATTAGCAAGGACACGTGTCCTGCTGGCTGTCCAGACAGAAAGCATAATGGTCAAATATTCAGACTTGTGAACTGGGTTTATTTTGTTGCAATGAACTGAACGTGCTGGTTCAGTTCACAAGGAATTCCCAATAAGACCTTTTAGAATGAAGTCCCCCAGGGGAAAAAAAAAGTGTATTTGCTACTTTACTACTTCTTCAGATGATATCAGTACAATGACAAAGGGAACAAAAGGCTTTCAGTTATTTTACTGTTGAGTGTTGCTAGGGAAAAAGGGATTAACAGTTTTAATTTTTATTTAGATTTTTTCCTAGGAGGTATATGTATATATACCTATATATATATANACATAAATGAAGAGGATGGTGGAGATGGGGTTGAACAGACTCAGAGATGAGATTCTTGGGGACATGGAGTAGCGACAGTGTTGGGTTAACGGTTGGACTTGATGATCTTAAAGACTTTTTCCAACCAAAATGACTCTGTGATTCTAGTTTTGGGAGAGGTATCGCCAGACTTCGGGGCTAGTTTGTATTTAGGAGCAGGTGAAGCCAGGCTGGGGAGAGCGTGGATGGGGACAGACTGCTTGGTTCGGAGGAGCGAGAAAGGATGTCACAACAAATTATATCTCCTGAAATAACTTGCCTCCAAGAGTGTGTTTTATTCCTGGGACTACAGGAAAGGTATCAGTTTTGATGACTAGTCTATCTATAATTAGGCTCCTAAGCTGCTGCCAAGGAGAGTACGATTTTTTTTTTTTTTTTCCAGAGGAACCTGTGCCAAATGTGTTGAATTAGTTTGCAACAAATGGGCTTTGTTTACATTTTTGAGAGAACTTCCTAATTATGTTAGGTTCAAGTGCTGAGATTGTCAGCAAGCAATGAAAATAAACAGGTGATTTAAGAAAAACCATTGGAATATCTTTCCCAGACTGAAAGGGTTGATAATGTACCTCAAGTAGCAAGAAGATTACAACCGAAAGGGATCAAGTGCAGTCAGCACCTGAAGGCTAATCTTAAAATAATATATATATATTTCATTTATTATCTACAATAAGTGCAGTTATGATACCTTGTCTGTAACCTTCAATTCACATACTAAAAAGCTTTACTTTTCACCCTTTTAAAGGTGCAATATAAAATGTCATGTGAATGTGAACAGAATGAATACTGATATTTAACGGTTGGACTCGATATTAAAGGTCTTTTCCAACCAGAATGATTCTATGATTCTGGTTTTTTTCAGTAGGAATTCAGTTTTCATCAAGTCTGGGGTTCTGTTTGCACTGTTTTAGATGCTCAATGTCAAAAGTCTCTACAGAAAAGAACATTCATGCTAAAAGTCGCAAGTCCTTCAGATTTCTTTTCCCCACATCTGTGAGTATCTCCTATGGCATCTCTGTTTCCGACATAAAACAAATGATTGCCTTATAACTTGTTGGCTTGCAGGGTGGGAAAGAGTTGTAGGGTCTTGGATGAGAGGTCTACTTGCACATCCAGATCTACCGATGTTGTCCCATCACCGATGTCCATCCAGACTCTTGTGATGGTTGCCACGTGTTTCCCAGCCAGAATTTTCCAGTACATTGTCATTATTGCCAGAAATATTAAGTTAAATGCAAAGACAAATAGTTTTGTCCTGTCCCCCATGCACAGAGATGTAGGACAAGTTCTTATCCTTTTAAGTGACTTTTTACCTGTTTGAAGCTGTTCTCATATCCTTCCCGTTTTGTTTCACCTCCAGAATTTTATTCTTTTATCCTCAGTTTGATCAGCCTCGCATCATTGGTAGTCTTTGCTAGCCCGACAATAAATGTCACTGATTTTGTTATTTCTCTTGAAGTTCTCTCCAAAAATAAACTTAATTTTCACTTCCTGCAGTATAAATCCAAAATTACTAACGAATGCGAAACAATAAATGATTCCCATTTGATAACTGCCAAGTTCTTGTGTTAGCTTACTGGCTGTTATCTCTTGAGCTTCTGAAGCACACACAGTCCACAAATATCCCAATGAGACATATTTCATATTGCGTTCACTGCTTTGACATATCTTGAAATTCTGATTTGAAATGGTACCCTGTAGTTCTCATCAGTCATCGAAGGAGTAAAATTTACTCTTCTGTATTTTCCTCTCCGTCATCCATCTCACGAGTGGTAAATCCCCGTTGTGGCAGTGGGGTAGGAC
Organism: Pampusana beccarii; assembly: GCA_013399365.1. Lineage (NCBI taxonomy): Eukaryota > Metazoa > Chordata > Aves > Columbiformes > Columbidae > Pampusana > Pampusana beccarii. Next base: position 2,268,187 of record VWYH01009570.1, on the reverse strand, counting down.
CAGGAGATGATCAGCAAGAGCTGTGACCCTATGAGTTTCAGAAATTTGTTAGAAGTGAGAAGAGGTTTGGATCTTAGTGAACTACGTGCTGTGAAGGGAACATTTGGTTTTTGCAAACACCTCAGACAGCACTTTCTCTGCCTCTGCTTGTTAATCCTGACCTAGTAGCATTTCTCCCATTATATGCCTTTTCTCCTGTTAAATTATATATATATATATTTGTAATTATGAGGGCACAGTTTCAGACAACAGCTTGTTACATACTGAACAAGAGAAGCATTTTTACTGAAGTGTTATCTTTTAGAACTGAATATCTTCAAAAAAGGGGTGACACATGACCCATGCAGCATGTCTAAGAGAATTACTAGCTTTTAAAAGAAAAAGGTATTTTTTTGTAAAGTAATCTTTTAGAACAAACAAACAACTCTAAAAATAAGTTGCTGTGGAAAAAGTGGTGCATATGTTTATTTTGCAGGAAAGAATGAGGCTTTACTGCCTGTACATTGGGTCCCAAGACCCCACAAAAAGTAAGTCCATATTTTAAACATATTTTCAAATTGTATTTCCCAAAACAGTCAGTATTGAAGTATGTTGTTTGGTCTTTTTTATACTTGCAATGGTCTCTTCTTGATTTATTTTATTTTATTTTTAACATTACCTTACTGATATATTCTTTAAAAACATTAGAAGCAGTACGTTATTTTTATGGATTCCTGAGGAACAGCTCATACCCTGTCACTGCAAAGGGTGAATGTCTGGGGTACTAAAAATCAGCAGGTTTCCTTCTCCTATAGGTGAATGCCACTGGAGAGTATTTATTTCCTAGAAGAGAAACAGTCCAAACAAAACCCCCATGTTAATAATTTCTGGTCAAAGAGCTAGATTTTTGAAGTCTAAAGGTAAATGCTAAATAACCCGAAGTCTCAGCCTCTCACCTTTTTAAGGTAGAGGTGCTAAAACTTGTTGGAGAAGTCGGAGCACTTGTAATTTTCCTTCAAGCGTCACATCAGTGCAAAGATATTTTCCGTTATAGTAGCAAATAGCCCGGAATAATCCAGAGACAAGATATTGCTGGAATAATTTGCTTAGTTTTAGGGGAACAGTAGGAACAAACACTATCTCCTGAAATTTTATGCTGTACCATGACTTGCTTAATTTTTGGGTTAACAAAAATGAATGGCATTTGAAATTTCACCTTACTGTTACTTTTAATTAACTGAGAAGAAGGGAAAAGTGTCCCCTAGATTTCAGTTTTACCTATTCTATTGTGTGTATGGTGACTTTTCATTTGTGCAAGACTATGGCTTGAACTCTACAGTTATTTAATGAATCATACATGGACCATAAGCCAAATCTTTGTTAAAAGTCACAAAAGAAAGACCAATGGAAATATATAATACAGCTCCCTTTTTCCCTCAGCCAATTTACAGAAATGTGTGTTGTCTACTAAATGGAAAAGATGGTGGTGTTCATACTCCTCAGTGTTTTACAAATTGTGATGAGTTCTTGCACTTTATTGCTTTGATTAGAGAAGAATGAAAAGACCTCTTTTAACTGGTTTTATAAACACCGGCATTCAACGTTTGGCAAAAGCTGTTGTGTGGCTTTTTTTTTTTTAATTGCGTTTATTCTTTTTTGCTTTGTGGGTGCTGACAGTAATTAATTTTACAAGAGCACTGTTGCGTTTTGCATTTTACACCACACCATTTCACGACTTGACTGTGGTATTCTGTAATATTTTAAGTCAATTTCCCACTGGTTTAGTGATTGCCACTAAAATGCAGAGTTAAAAACAGCTTAGTGTCTTGCCTTGGTTCAGCCCCACTTGAGCTCCTGTAAGAGTTTGGTTTTGATCTTGGAGACAAGTATATTAATATCTGTTCCATTTTATGCCAAGGTCTTTCTTATTTTTCGGGGCATTTTCTTTCCTGCATGAAATGAGTGACCTTTCTGAAAAGCTGAATTAAATTTAGACGCAGAATGTTTTTCTTACTCTCTTTTGCTTCTTAAGACACAGGTGGGAAATCAAAATCTTGTCTCCTCAGATCTCACTCCCACCAAAAGAAAAAAATGCAAACAAACCACCCACAAACAAACAAAAAACCCAACTCCTATATCTCTTTGAGAGTCCATAATTTCACCATCGTTTGGATTGAATTAAATAGGTCTGATGCTGGAAAAATTGATTTTTGTTTCATATCTTTGGACCCTTTGAAACCAAATGTCAGTGTGAGATATTAATTAGAAGCACTTAGGATAAAGACATGGGGGTGTGAATGTCCTGTCTGTGACAAACACAGCAACATACAGTTTACCAGGATTTTGGAGTAATCATAAGAGAATTGGGAATGTCAGATTTGAGGCTTCACTTTAAAATAAGAGTCCTTCTAAAAGTTAAAATTCATAAGAATGAAATATATTTGAAGGAAAGTTCAAATGTCATCAAGTCATGCAAACTTTTCCAAGCAGATACATGGGTTTGCCCATGCAAAGAAAGGAGAATTAAAGTTCTGTAACTAAAGGTCTTAGAAATAATCTGCTTCCAGAAATATGCACTTTCTGCTTTTTAGGTACTGATATTTTTTTTTTTCAGCCATCAGTTTCATGCCTTTTATATGATGAGGTGAAGACCATTATGATAGATTCAGTGGATTAGTTCAAATAAATCAGTTTATCTAGACAAGCTATGTAATTTTGATATGTCCCACTTTTGAAGAATGGCAATCAATGCCTGAGGTACAGACCATAAATAATGTTGGCAAACTGAATTTTATTTCCTTGGACTGCTATTGAATCCCCAAAGAACAGCATCCACATTTGGAGACTTCAGCCACATTCGGATCAAGGGTTTGCTCTTGTTCCAATTGCATTTTGCGGAAAATTTCCTTATTCTTGAATTAGACTGTATCAGACATCATTTACACCCTGCTTTCCTAGGAAATGCTTATGGAAAGAGAAATAAAGGAAATTTTCCATGTTGTGCAGTGTATCTATTTGCTGTGTGCAAAAGGACTTTTTTGGTTTGAAATCTGGATGCTGCCACAAAAGCTTTGCAAAAGAAAGGCTTAAAGTAGTGCCATATAATCCTTCATCTGCACCTGGGGATATGTAGAATTTGAGCATGCTGCGGCATAAAACTGGTTTTTTGTTCATGTAGATTTGGTTACGAATAAGTAAAATGTTTTTATTTACCCTCCACTTACCAGCAGTGCAATATCCCGCATTAATTTTACATGAGATATGAATTTAAGGTGCACGTGCAATTTCCTTCTAACTCCTTGCACAAATAAATAGCATTTTGAATGCTAATGCAAGAGATACATGAGGTAATCCATTGCTTTTTGTTATTTTTGTCTCAAATTTTATGGGTATGAGATAAAATTGAATTAATCTTTGTTAAAAGATGACCTTTTGAATAGGTTTCCTGCAGAGTGTTTTAATTATTTGAGCAGGTATTCACAGCTTGAGCCACATGAAAGATTGATTTACTTTGAGTGTATCAAAGAGAGTGGGTCAAAATAATCCCTGGTGTAACTTCACTGAAGTTGGTGCCATTTCTGAAAAAGGAACTGTAGAAAATTATACATATAGGAATACCTATTTTGCCCAGGGTATTCTTCTAGAAAATGTTTCGTAGTAATGATATTTCAGTAGTGCAAAATTTGTTAGTTATCCGAAAATGTTGTGTGGTGTGTCATTTTAGGTGCCCGCCGAGCCATTTTAGCCCTCAGGATAATGGTGTAAAGTGGGATACTGGGCCCAGACCATGGTCCTTGATCATACAGAAGATGCCAGGGCATCTTTGGCTGCTGCCCCAAAAGTGTCAATGCCCCAGTGATTGTTTCCCACTAATCTGGACAATGTGTATCCTTCCTGCCTGCATAAACAGAATAATTTAATTTAGTCTCCAAAGACTAAGTCAGGGAGCAGGGTTTCCAGGAAGCCAATTATTAGTTAAATGGGGGATAATTAGATTTAATAGGAAAACTGTAAAGGGCCTAAGAAGGGGACCAAAGGCATGAGAACAATAGGTTGTGTTGAAAGAGCAAGTCTCGGGCTGGAGGGTGACTGTCAGCGAGTTCCTCAGTGACTGGTTTTGGACCAATATTATTTAATATTTTCATTAATGACTTTGGCACAAAAGTCAAAATGTGCTAATGAAATTTGCTGATGACATAAAACTGGGAGACAGTGTCAACACTGAGGAAGATTGGATTAATTAGGCAGGATTAGCTGACCTCAAAGACTAAGAATAATAGAATTAGGATAAAATTGAGTAGCGCGAGTTCAAGGTTGTGTCCTGAGGACTAATGAGATTAATTTCATTCAGCAACAACAAGAAGCGGAAGACCTTTGGGCATTTGGTTGATCACAGGATGTTTTTGAGCTGTCGATGTGATGCAGCGTGTTGTGAAAGGTGCTGTTGAGTTCTTGGCTGTAAAACCTGTCTGGGGTTGTGGGTTATCAGTGCTCGGGGAAAACCCAACCGGGGCTGGAACTGATGTCTGGAAAGGCTTCCAGGCAGATTGGGGACAGATTGGTCCCACCAGAGGCTGGAGCATCTCTACTCGTGAAGATGAGCAAAATTAAGACTGCAGGGGGACATGACTGTGCTGTATAAATACATTGGGGGCTAAAGAAGAGAAAGGGGGAAACTGGCTAGAGGAGGTTTTTGTCAGTTGGACCCGGGGATGCAAACAGGGTTTGAATGATTTTCGGATGGGAATTAATGGAAGGTTTCTAGCTGCAATAGGGCTGGGAATACTGGGCAAAAGAAACAATTATTTTAAGTGATGGAGCTGAGATATGATAGAGGTGATGTCTCTCAGCAGGGAGAGGCTGGTATTGATGGCCAGGGGGCCCTTCCAGGTCTCTCTTCCTAACAGTACCCCCAAAAGTGATTTACAGACATGTCTAGACAACCATTGCGACATTTGAATCACTTGCCGGTATCTGTAGAGGTCTTAACACCAGTATACAGAGGGAGTACGGTAAATATTTAAGCCTGTCACTTAAGCTTTCAGAGCTGTGTCTGCCTCTTGCAGAGACCAAGTACATTCACATAGAACAGCCTTTGGAGGGGCTGAATTTTGAATGAATTTTTCATCCCTGTCGGTGCCTGCAGTGCAGATATATTTTCCATAGTCTTTTTTTCAGCAGGTGATTTGCTGTAAACTTCTTATTTCACAGAAAAGTGAGTTTGAAGAGGTGAGGTTCTTTTTGAGTGCAATGTCTGTTTTAGTGAGGAAGACCTTGTGGCTATAGCTTAAATGGAAAAAAAAAAAAGACAACTAGCAGATGGTTTTCTGAAACACCATTGGGCTAGTCAGTCACGCTGTGGGATTATGACACATCACAAAAAAATACCAAACATTTCTTGGATGCATCTGGAGATGCATCTGCCTTCCCTTGACAAGCGTGGCCATTCACATACGGGAGTAAACGTGAAAGACAACTTGCTGTGCCTATATGTGTTTTTAGTGACCCTGCTCCTGATACTCCAGGGGCTCCCAGACTTACTCTAACACGCTTAGATAGCCAAGGACTTCAAATTAGAATAGCAAGAGATAAATACAATTAGAAACTTGTTGTCAGCTTGCCGGTCCCATACATTCTGCAGCTGAAAACTTCTCTTTGAGTCTTGTCTGTACTTCTCTGTCTTAGTGGCAGCAAGGCACAGAAGCAGAGGACTTGAGAGTTTTTGGAAACTCTCTGGCCTTTAAATTGTCCTTTAGGAAACAACATAAATAGATTGGAACACGCAGCAGAGATACCTATCCTGCTGCAACAACACATGCATGTCAGACCTTTGGAAGATTTATTTTATTTATCGGGTCTTCACAACAGTCCCCACACTGATTTAGGAAGGGGAAATGAAGGATTTGCAGATGTTGAGATGTAATTCATGAAAGAAATGTTGAGGCTGGATAAATAGGATTTTGTGTGTGTATGGCTACGTGGAGTCCATCAGCTTCTGAGGCTTTTTGAGCCCAACAGCAAGGAATTACTCAGGTATTGACTGAGGGGGACAGCAGAGGAGATATAGCTGGATTTTTTCTTTCTGTAACAGGCATGAGGTTGAAGCCTCCTAGACAGTAATTTATGTTCTGTGAACTACAGTAGGGGAGAAAGCCACAGTCCAGACCTATGTGTCCTTGTATAGATTTTGATGGAGAATACTTTTGTATCTGGTCATGTTCTTTACAGAGCACTAGAATACCGAGATCAACTAAAGAGTATGCAAAATATATGTAACACTTAATTTCACATTCTACTTTAGACTTGATTTTTTTCCTTTTCAGAACACAGGGGTCTTGTGTATCTTCTTCAGTAACACGTTCTTTCCATTTGTAGAAGGCTGAGCAGAAGTGCGTATTACTTTGAAATTTGCCGGTCGATTTTAGGTATCCTTTTTCATTTCCTACCTTTCTACAACTGTTTTTACGGAGGCCGTCCGGTCTGGGTTCCCGAGAGTGTGGAGCTGTGGGGCTCAGTACGGTGATTATCTTCTAGTTACGCGTGCAGGTGCTGTACAGCATCCTCCTGTGGGTATTTTGCTCAGCAGCATCAAACGCTAATGCTTTTATTTCCTTATTTCTCTTGCCTGATTTCCACAGTCTCCTCTGATCCGTATATATGGGACAAATGGGATTCTCTGAAACAAACAAGCAGAAATCCTTTTCTTGTGTATCCTGATTTCTTGGCTGCTTTGGAGTTTGTGTTGCTAGCAGGACGTCTTGAGGAGTTCGCTTGCTGTTCTTGCTATATCCCAGCCACAGCTGCTATGTCTTTCACGAAGCATTTCCAACTTTTCCATCCCTTCTGTTGTGCCCATCTGAAAGTGGTGGATCACCAGTTTGACACGTTATGTGGTTTCAAAGGTCCTATGGGTTCATGGTATCACCTGGTGAGCTGAGGCACTGGGTGATGCGAATACCCGTATATTATTGCCCAAGGCAGGGCTCATACTCCTCATACAAAGCATTTGGAATAAATAGGGCTATGGGGGGTTACTGGGGTGGCCTGTGTCCCTCACCACAGCAGCTTCACTGGCATGTGGTTTGGGTTTGATGGGAGACATTGGACCTGTGTTCAGATCCACCTCTTGCTGCTGCAGACCTGCCTGCCTGATCAGTTTGGAGCTGTTCATCCATTCAGGATTTTCTTTTTAATGAATGCACTTTCAGGAACAAATTTGACTGCTTTCAGAGAAAAAACCCCTAGTCTTCACAATTTTTCATTTGAGCTAAACTGGAAAGTTTTACAAAGAACCCCTGGAAAGTTTCACCCTTGCTGTGTTTCTCAACAGTCCTGGGCGTTGAACAATTCACTTGGAGCATTTGAGCTCTAAGATGTGATTTGTTTGTATTTGAAAATGATTTTTGACTGCTGTGTCTGCATCAGGGTACATATAAACCTTTTGTAATGTGGCAAATGCAGATTTCTCTGCTTGTCTCTTGGAAGCCATTTCCTGGGTATCACTTGCGACTGTTTGACTTTCTCAAATGCAGCCAGTCATAGCTCTGTTTTGCTAATGTGCGTTAAAATTATTAGTTTATTATTTTAGTGTGATTATATTCTAAGACCAATGCTTTCCAGAATTAGTTTTGCTTCTGTTCTTACAAGTAGATATTATTTGCTTTATGTAATTGTAGATCTTCAGTTGCCTTGGCAACGTAACACAGTTTTAAATTTAGAAACTAATTTGTTTTCTGTCACTTTGCTCCTTACTGTTAAGGAGACAAGCTGTTTGCTATTAAATAAAACTTTAAAAGAAGAGATAAAAATATGTATAAAAATATAGAGTATAAGATATCACATAGCGTTCACTTATAGATGAAGGAGAAAGCACTGGCAAGGCCAGGAGGGAAAATCCTCTGTTCCTTAAGAATTAAGTGGAAGGTTCTTTATGTTGCCAAGGGGGATTTGGATGGTTATGTCCCTGTCCTGCTACAGGAAGAGCACAAGGCATGGGGACACCCTTTGGGTGCCATCGTCCTTGGCGAGGTAGAGGGGACCACACATGTTACCCACAGGGAAACGTTTTATGGGACCAAATGTGCACAGTTTGAAGTGTCTAAATAGGATAGGATGTAAGCCAGTTGTGGTCCAGGAGCTGTGCAAACACATCAGCTTGGCTCTGTGCCTGGGTACTGCCTCCTGCTCATGTGCCAGATGACCATGAACACTTTCGTATACATATATGTGTATATTTGTACAGAAATATAGAAAATGAGTCTTCTGTGAAGGGGTGCGTAAGGCTAGGAGGACCTGGAGTTCCGAATTCCTGAGTTTATCATCCCGTTTCTGCTGTGGACTTTGTTCTCTACAACAGGCAAGGCCGCTTGGTCTCTTTAATTTTTGGCTAAAATACTGACAATATGCGAGGTACCGAATTAAGAATGCTGAAGACCTAGAAGTGAGCTTTTGCCCTCTTTCCTACAACTGAGAGACTTTTTAACCTGTTTGCCTGCCTGGCAGATATTTGTCTAACCTGTTCGTAACAACTTCTCCTGATGGGGATCCCTAAATAATCTGTTCCACTGATGAACACTCCTTAGCAGTAGAAAAAAAAAAAAAATCACAATATCCTAGTTAAATCTCCTCTGCTTTTGTTTAAGCCCATTACTCCTGTACTGTTCCAAATGGATATGAAGCAAAGTGTCCTTCCTTCTTTGTTGCAGGAACATTTTATGTGTTTAAAGGCTGCTATCAGGACTCTACTGGGGGTGTGTGGGGGTGAAGGAAACACCAAAATTGGCGGTATGCGGAAAGCAGATGAACAAAACACTTTGCCACCAGCAATGCAACCAGCCATAAATCCCAAACACCTGTAATCCTGGTTCAGCTGGGGCTGTGTGTGACATCCAGAGGATTTATTAGAAGTATTTAGTACTTATTGTAATTATAATAGACAGAATTAGTACTGGTGAATGAGATGATGATTTACTGATTGTGAAGTTCCTGAGTAGTAGTGAAAACCAAATGGATACCAGACAGTGCAGGTAAGAGATGCAGGTCCCCAAGTGATTTGTGGTGTGTTTTTTTTCCTGTCTTTTTTTCTCTCCATCTGACATGATTTAGGAAGCTGTGATCATCCTTTGTAGCATCTTACTTGTTGCTATTGTCCACTTAAAGCCAGGAAGTTTGGCTCTATTTCAGAAATAACTGACATTGACCTTGGAGGGACTCAAATGCTTTCTTGAGCCTAAATACACACGCAAGTGTGTCACTGCCCTAATTTGGTGTTGTGTAGATTAGGTAAAATGGAGACGAGGTAGTAATTTCGTTGGGTGGTTGTTAATTTAGACTCCTGGCCTAAAATTAAAAGAGAAAAAAAAAAAAAAAAAGGAAAAGGAACAAGCAAGCACTCAAAAAATGCTGGTCTGTTACTGTGCAATGACTCGGGGTGTTACGGGGTTAATTCATTCTGTATTTTATTTTTAATATATTTCTGTGTTACACGGCTATACTTTGTGTTAGTACATTTTATAAAATATATCGAAGCAGAGAAGATTGCAAAATTAGATTGGACCAAAGTTGTACGTTATCTCACAGCAAAAAGCTTAATCCAGTGCTCAGAACCTTACAGTGATGTTAGCAGAGGATTCCTCAGCAAAATCCTACAGGTGTCGTCATCTTTTGGTGGGTGATCAAGCTTTACACTCCCACGTCTTGCTGAGAAGTGCGGGAATGTTGGCCATAGAACAACAGGTCTTCAATGCACACAACTGGATTTTGGCAAACTGTGTGTGGGATGCTCTCTAACTTGCCTGTGAAATCATGAAAACGTGGAGTAGCTCTGCATTTGCTTTCATGACAGTGTTATTGGGCTTTTGCTTTCTAAAAAAAATATATATATATATATGTATATATATATAAAAAAAATTAAAAAAAATGAGGAACCTGACATTGTTACCAATAGGTGGGTTAGTCTGCAAATGGATAATAAAGGGATGAAAAGAAGGTAGAATAAAACCTCCTGCTGGCAGAGCTGGATTGCTGGGCTGAGAGCCGCTGATGAGCAGCGTTGCTACCCAGCCGCGTTTTTAACGGCTCTTTGTTCAGCCACTTAAAATAGATAATTCATGACAATTTAGGACACTACTAAACATGGATTGTCACTCTGATCTGCCAAATATGCCAGAGAAATAAATTATTTTCTAAAGTCCTTCTGGGAATGCTCAATTTTAAGGAATGCGAAGGTTTCCTTTATCTTAACGTTTTGTCCACTGTGGGTTTTGTTGGAGATTTAATGCACAGACTATTTCTGTAGCTTTGTAGCTTTGGATTAAAATGTGATGTTCCCTTGGAGACAAAGGTGGTATTTTATATTACATAATGTGATGGGTTCAGTACTTTTTTTTTTTTAAAACAACGTATAAATCAGCCCGGTATCTTTACAGCAAAAGGGAGAATATAAAATATTAATGTTACCGCTGTAAAAGTAGGTCTTTCAGATTAATTTTTTTTAATAAAGCAGAAAGCCAGGGATGTTTAAATGACTAGAAAAACAGGCTGGTGAATTTAGCCAAGTGGTTGCAATTTTGTGTCGTAGGAGATGTGTTTTGTCCTCCTTATGCTGGTGGCCTCAACTAGGGCTGGTGAAAACCAAAAATCAGGAGCCAGAACTTCTCACTGGACATCACACCAAGTCCCAGTGCTGTACCCGGTTCTGCAGAATATATTTTTATGTAATATTTAGTAAGGGTTTATTTTACCCTGCAGGCTTATAGCCTCTGTAACAGTGTCTGAAACTGTGATTTTGATATCCTACAGCGCTCGAGTATTGTCTGTGATAGGAGCCTCTGTTAAACTTCATGAAATTTTTAACTCTGCTAAGTATTGAAAAATAATGTATATCTTATAAAAGCTGCCGTTTCCACGCAGTACATCTGATTTGTGCGTTTCTTTGTCTATTTTTAGAAACTGCTAAACTGATAGTGTAAGAATGATTTATTTATTTTTTAATTTAATTTTTTTTTTTAATTCTTAGAAATAAACTTGTGTAGATAAAACTGATAGAGGTCTACGGAATTAGTTACTGGTATGTATAAAGCATCGTATCAGGTTAGATGCTCGGCTAGCTTGAGTGTTTTGAACAAGAGCAGCAGAGTGAGGACTGGTGATGTAATGCCATATGTTGTTTTTCTAATTATGATCTATGGTCCTAATCAATACATTAAGCAATGTCAAATTGATCCTTCAGGCTTTTATTTCTACAGAAGCAAGTAGCAATCAGTGTAGAGGAAAGGAGTTCAGGAGGTTTTGGTTCTGTAAGTCTGAACTCAACTCAGACTAATGCCTCACTCTCCACAGTGCCGCTTTTATGTAATAAAAATCAGACCTGAAGCAGACCGAGTGTTACGCGTTTGTGCATCTATGTCTGAAGGACACAGACTTTTAAAATTCCCTTCATTTTGGTGAACGGGCTGGTCTTTTACTGCCCTGGTTTGAGGGCAAATAGATCAAGTTATGGAGTCCTATTCAGTCTTTGTGAAATGCACTTATGTGGAATTATTCAGGAGTGTGGTGAGCTAAAAACTTGATTAGACGTCATAACATGTAGAGCAAAAACTTATCTAAATTTAATTTATAAAAATACTATAATTTTAATATTCTGGGAAGAGTAAACAGGATTGCCCTCCAAAATAATTTCTGTGCCCAGAACAGATAGAGTTATGTTTAAATAGCTTTTAAACTCTGATTGAAGTCTCTACAACTGAAAAAGACACTTGTATAACTCTTACATTGTACTGAATTAAAAAAAAAAAGCCTGTACATAATCTTAAACAGGAAAGAGGTGGGTGTCAGTTTTGTAATCCCAGTGTCTGTCTTTGAAAGACAAATCTGAAAAGCATGCAGCACTTCTGCTTGTATTTAGAACAAGACTTGATGAATTTTGTTCAGCCAGAGAAAAGCAAGCCAGTTATAAGTAAGTCTTTTATTTTTAGTTCGAGTAATAAATGCCACACTGCTTGGTACATCTTAGGTGTCTTCAAATATATATATATAATTTTTTTTTTACCCAAGCAAAAACTGTGAAGGGTTTATGAATAACAGACTACTAATCTTTTCCTCAAAGTGTAACAAAGTTGATGGTGCCACATTGATGGGAGGTGCTTGATGAGCTCTGTCGATTTTGAGAGAGCTGTACCCAAATCCTTTTGTAATGTGGGGGAGGAAAAAGTGAAAAACAAAACCAAACAACCCATACCTTTCTGCTCTGTTTGTTTTCACTTCACTGCCAATACTCTTGGGTTGAGCTATAACCGAAAAGTCAGAGGTATTGAATTGTTATACCTGGAGCTGTGTGAGGACAGTGACAGCTGGCTTGGCTGCTGGTAGAAATATGGAAACAAACACAAATCCACTAAAACATGCAACATACACGTCTTGTAATGCAAAATCTCTCCTAGAGATTAAAATTATGGCTAGTGTGGACAAAACTCAGGAATTGAAGCATCTATTCATAGCATACTGCAAGTCAGACTGGGAGAGGGCGTTGCCAAAAAGTCCATCTAAAAAGCTCAGAAGCTGCGGGTGGGGTGATGTCCCCAGTAAGTGATGGGTACAACAGCCTCTCCCGTGGGTTGGGAACATCTGCAGCTCCTCATGTGCATATCAGTCCTTTTTCCCAGGTCCTTGCCCAGTTACATGGCCCAGGGTTGGCCCAGGGGATGCTCAGCTCTGTCCTTTCTTTCTTTTAGCTTGGGCTGCTTTCTTTTGGAGTCTCCACAACCGAGTGCTTGAACTGGACTTTTGGACATAGCCCAGCTTTAAAATCTCTTGGTTTTCCCCTTTGGATAATGAGTACACAAGACCTAAAACTGTCCTTGATTTTACTGCTTTTGTATTGTGTTTGTATGTATTATACAGGAGCAGCAACACCAGTAACGAGCGTGCAAAAGCAGTATAAAGGAGACCCAGTTACAATTCCCCACATTGAAAGATGACAACCTGCCTAAAAACTGAGGTATCTGGAAACACAAATCATAAATATGTTTGCTTAATAAAATGTTCCTGGATTCTTTTATATTCTTTCACATCTAATTATGCCATCTGTGTCGCTGTTGTGAACGCAAGCGGCTGCATCAACCGAGTGATGCTTCAGCAGAGCTGCTTGTATCTGTCCAACTTATGAAATTACAGACTGACTTAAAAAGACGTTCTGCTTTTTAATTTGTTTGATAAGCATGCCAGTGATTCTTGTTTCGTGGTGTAGAAGCAGAAAGTGTTGTTGAATGACTGATGTATACCTATGCGAGGAGACCGAAAAGTGTGCATGTCCCTCCTGTGAGTGGGGGCACTGGGACAACAACTACTTGTCACAGATTCTTGCCCTTGGCATATATCTTTCTGGGTTAACCATTAGACATGCAGCCCCAGAGCATTTTGTCAGCATTTTGTTTCTAAGAGCTTTGAGAAGGCAGATGTTTTCTGGAAGGAATCAGCAGAAGGCACTGACAACTTTATTGGATGCTGACGTGAACTTGGATCCATCTTCGGAACGGGTTTGGAAGATGCGATGAAACCGCAGCTCTCATCCCTTAGAGTAAAATAAAAATCAATCAGTCTTTGCTAGATATTGGATGAGCGGTTTTAGCCAAACCTACCTAATGTTTCTCTTAATTTGGGCATCTCAAATGATCCGTTTTGCCGTGAAGGGATTCCAGAGATGACAAGCCTGAAAAGAAAACATTGGAAGTACATTAAGAAATACAATTTGCAAAGCTAATTTATGTATATACTTCATAAAATGACAGGATTTCTGCAGTGTTGGGTTTTAACTTTATGCCCACTCAGTTTTCTTATCAGCTGTACGCCAGTGGCTATACACATAATTCTCTCTTTCACTGCTTACTGGACCCAAGCCTACTCAATTTAGTTTAGCTGGCAATGGTGCTTCTCGCTTTCTTAAAACACAGGGCTTTCCAATTTCCAAGAATGTTTATAGTATCAGAATAATTTGAAACAGGTGTTCAAGCCTCTCTTTTCTACTATGCAACAGAAGGTTTATATATTTTTCATTATATATGGAGACAAACCATAACACTTAGGATGACCATCTGTCAATGAATTTCTTCTTTGACGAGAAGCAAAATGGATTTTTTTCTTTTTATTTTTTATTGTAGACACCGGTGAAGCTGATGGAATGTCCCACTTCTCACATAGAGTTTTATGGTTAGTAGTTTCCAGCGGATTAGCCTGCTTGATTACTTGATGTGACTTTCTTTCACATTTGGATAATTCCGGTAAAAATAAGGCCGTGTGTACTTCAGTCAAAACTTCTTCATGTTTAATTATTGTGTTTGAAACTGAGGAAACGTTCTTGTGATATGGGATCACTCCTATGGGGCATGCCCAAGAATTTCTGTGGACTGTGGGTAACGGGGGATCCGAAGAAGATCTGTTGGTCCTGCTGGTGTCTTTGTGCTTTCTCAGGGACAGATGCACTTGGGATGTGCTGGGTGCTCCTGGGGTTACCTGAGCCCATTATCCCACTGTCTGCGTCTCATCTAGATAGGTCTCGCTCACTTCTCTGTAGAGAATAATGTTTTTTAAAAAATATTTTCTTTTTCTTCAGTAATTGTTTAGATTTATGGCCACTGGTAGTACCCTCCTGCTAGCCCAGCACTCTTATTTGCTTCTTTCCTTCTCTTTGTGTCCCCGGACTCTACTTGTTGCCTCTTGTACCCACCTGTATTCCCCAAGCTCATCTCCTGTCCAGTTCATCCCATTGCCATTACTGGTCTTTCTTCTGCCTTTCGGGTACCTCTTGTTCTGCCCAGCAGCTTCAGCCACTTTGTGGCTGTTTTCAAGGCAGCGCTGCAGGGTGTGGACTCTACGCTGTGTAAGATTTAAGATGCTCTGGGATTTAGTCTTGAACCTGGAGAGGTAACGATACCTTCATTATGTGGTAGTGGTACCTTTGTGATGAGCTACCTCAAAAAAAAAAAAAAAAAAAGAAAAAGTTTCTGATGGAAAAATACAAGTAATGCTCCTGCGTCTTGAACAACAGTTCAAGCTTTGTGTGGTCTGAAGTCTATGCTGTGGAAATGAATATTTTCCTTTTACGTTAAGGTCACTAAGGTGGGGAGAACAGAGGGAATGGTGAGATTTTGGAGAAGGGAAACAAAGTTGAAGATGCGCTTGTCCAAGCTGCGTGGCTGCCAACATCTCCACTGTGCACGGTGGGGGCTTCCAGCTCTGATGAGAGCTTGGAGCTCCCCTAAATGCCTTTGCCAAAGTCCTGTGCCTCCCACCTTCAGCCTGCTGTGTCATTCAGCACCTACTTTGGCCCTCCTTGGCGTCTTGCAGGGGGTTTCTGTCATTTTTTGCTTCTATTAAGGAGGGATTAGTGCAGAGATGCAGGGAGAGGAACCCTAATCAAACTCCTCCGTGGCTGGAGGGGCTGTGGGGAAGGGGCAAGGAGGTGCAGCAGTGTCCCAAACATCATCATCAGCCAACAGATATCTGGGCTTCTGTAAGGAGATTGAAAATCCATTTGGGTCTGGGGTGGGTTTCGTAATGGTTTGCTCTTTCTTTGAGCTTGCTTAATAATATAGTGTCATTAATGTGCTTCTAAGTGTGTTAACACAGCTGCGAGCTATTGTGTTTTATGGATAGAACAGATCTTGTATCCCTGCCCAAAGAAATCTTATGGGAAATTTTCCAAGAGTTCATTAATAGCAGACACTAAATATACATTCCCACTACAAGAACAAGTACTCTTGGGTCTGGTTAATTGTTATGTCAATTAATTTCATACAAGAATTCTTCTGAATGAGCGGGTGGGCGAAGGCTCTAGATAGGTGAGAGGCCATATCAGTCTCTGTCCCCTTTCTGTTCCACCCCATCCAGAATTACTACAGCAAATCTTCATCCAGTGCTGGTTCCTGAAGCTAAAACGAAGCCTTTTCCATAGTCATGCATTCAACATTTATTCTGAGTACAAGGTTAGTCATTTCACTTCATTGTTTTCTGTATTTTAGAGGTAGATACAGCTCTTCTCTAAATAACTCTGTCAAGCATGAAGCCTCTCCCACCCCTTCACAGTTTATATATGGGCTATTACTTACCTTTGTAACTGCGGCTGAGGGTAATGGCTCTTTTTCCCCAGGAAATAATAGCATTGAGAAAGGATAGAAAAAGATGTGGCTTGGTTATCAGCAAAGATCTCCCTCTCTGTACCAAGCTTCGGTCGGAGTGAGATGGGTGGTCAAATGGACTTCTGGTTTGGCCATCCGTGTTTTCCTCGGGAACAGAAGAAATGGCTCTTCAAATAGAATTTAAGAGATTTTTCAGAGCTGCTTTACAGTTCAGTCCAAAGTAGGATTTGGAAACCATTGTGTGCTGTAGTGAATGGGATCTGGGCACCCAGAGCCCTTTGGCAGGTTTAAGCATCTCAGCTGCATGAAACAAGGTAATTCATCTAATTCATCTCTGCCAAGCCCTTGGTGTTATTCACTTGGGGACTTGGTTCCACTGTTCTGGTTGGCTTTGGAGGGGCTGGAGTTTTGGCTCTTTATTCTCAGGCATGTCTAAATCTGATATTAAGGAAATAAAATAATTATTATTGGTTCACATAATTTCACTGTATTTCAGTATTATGAAAAGCAATAAGCAACACTTTTTACTAGCTTGACTGATGAATGCTAAGAAATAAAATCCAATTTATGAAAGAAAGAGTGTAAAAATAAATAATAGAACTGTTCCTTCTTCCAGCTTTCCAGGTTGGTTCAGAATAAATAACTCAGTAGGTTTGCATAGAAAATTTGATCAGCAGGCAAGGGCAAATTTCCCTAAATCTCAAGAATGGCAATTAAAAGGAAGCTGTAGTAGCTGGGAGAGGAGCTACAATTAACACAGTTCTCCTACTCCTTTTCAATTGTAAGTCACAGGAGCAGCGAGTTGATTCATCCTTTGGAGATCTGTGTTTGTCTCCATCCACCTTCCTGGTGGGTTCAAACCCAGAGCTGGAAGTAACTCTGTTTCTGAGTTTGTTATGAACATCAGCACCTGCCTACAGATGAAGGGTAACATTGCTCTCAGGTCTGCTGGCATTTAAGAGCTGTAATATGGATTACGAAGTTTTATAGATGCAAATTACAATTTTGAACAGAAATAAATGTGATTATAGTTGATTATCTTCTTATTCAGCCTTTGAAAGAGAGAATATGCAATTCCCTATGTGTATTTATTCCATTTATATCTTGTAGGTAGAAAGACTTATCGTTTATACCTGTAAGTGCTACATGATCTCTGGTTTTCTCTGTGTAAACATACCCAGGGAGAAAGACTGAAAAATCAATTTCTAAATTGGATATAGTTCAGCCATTTTGCTGGTGAATGAGTTGCAGGATTGTGTTCCCCACAAAGCAGTTAATTATTTCTTTGTGTTTCCAGGGTAGCTCTTGATACCGAAATACTTCGGCAAGCGGCGGTCGTGGCTGTGTGTACGACATGTTAGTCTTAAAAGAAATGGCCAGTAAATAAATCTGGAGTTGCATCAGTGTCTTTAAGTCGTGCTCTAGGTATGGTTTTATTGTGGTCTAATAATATAATTTGGTAATGAAGTTATTTTTTCTGCATTTTGTGTTAAAGTGGTAGTTACTAGTTTATAAACGCATATAGGCAATATATGGATTTGGATGTAATGACTCCTATAGGAGGCACTGTGGAGGTATACACACCAAGGAGGAATTCCATTTTAAATAGTCTCTTGGTGTCTTCTTGCACATGTGTATTGAGTATTTTGATATGTTCTCCTGAGAAGGAACATACATTTTCCTCTTTTAAGGTAGAGGACCCACTTAAGGAATGGGGAGCTTGAATGTCTTTGACCCAGTCAGCCCTTTCCATGCTGTTTGACATGATACCGCCGTCTCGTACAAGCAACCATATGTCTTCAGATGCCTTTATCAGTGTGAAATAAAGCTCCAGTTTCTGCATAGTTTATATCCGAGGGAAACAAGTGTACTCTCATCTCTGCGTGCTACTTGGCATGCTCAGAATTTGTATATTTTGCAAGAAATTATAGAGTTATCGTCAGTCTGCAGCTGAGAGCATCTTGCTAATTTTAAGCTCTAATTTGGGGGGTGTTCCAAAAAATAAGACTTTCCAAAAAAGAAGCATAATAGGTTGAACTGAGTTCTGCAGAGAGAAACTAGTTTGATAAAAATTCAGTCTAATTCCCCACAGGAGTGACCTTTTATTACACCTCTTCCACCATGACTTCTGTTATTGAAGTCTATAATTTTTGTGAATTATTGTTCCTGAGTGGATCTTAAACTTCTTGCTTTAAATTCTTATTCTATACCTAGACACATCAGGACAAGGGAAATTACCCACCTAGTCTTCAGTAACCAAAAGGGCAGCTGAAGATAAATGACGCTTAAGTTTAAAAAATTAAATAGAATCTGCTTTTTTCACCTGTTGGCAGAAACTGCATCTGATAGCAGAACTCTTTGAATTCACGTCTAGGCAGTCTCACTTGCCTTTGTACCTTAATTATAATGTTATTGAGAAGAGGAATGTCTTTCTGATCCTGTCTGGTCATCTGGTGCTCTGTGTTGCCAGTGAAATCTAATGATTTTTAGCATCTGCTGGGTGACTTCAGGAAGGCAGAAAGGTGCACAGAGGGCATGTGCCTACCACCAGTAAGGAAAGGGTCAAGGGCTGCAGAACAGTTGATATAGGTAGGATGAGGGTCATAAATTGAGGATCTAGCGCTCATGGATCTTTGCATTATGTCATACTAAATAGGTTGGCCATCATTGCATTGACACTTTTACCCACGAGTGTTCCTGGCCCTCCCTCACCCCAAGGTCCTCTCCCCCCTTTCCTATCATTGTGGAAATATTGTAATTGCTGATGGAAATTTGGCTTTCACAAAGAGTTAATGTGAAACAGTCTCACGGTGAACACCTCCTGCTGAGAAGGGAACCATCATCATTAGAGAAGGTGGATGGAGGTCAGAACGGTCTCTCCGAGCTAAATTCACATGCGGCGTTTTGCTGCTGCAGAAGCAGCTGAGCTCTGTAATAAGCAGAGCTCCAGTGATTTGGAACCTCCCACATTACCTAAGCCCTCATATCTTGTTTTCCTTAGCATTTTCTTAACCTTCAAAGAGGAATGGATTAACTTTTTAAGTAGGCATGGTGCTGGCAACTGTAAGAACTTGCATTTACCTCCCAGAAGAAACTTGTCAGTAGAATAAGTTTAGAAGAGTAGGGAATGATTCCTTACTTAATTATACATTAAAAAATGGTAAATTTATTCCTGCAGATTATTCAAAACAAATTATTCAGTCACCCTTAGGGAGCACTGTGAAGCCTGTAAAATGGGTAACGCTTGGGCACTTCTGCTGGAATAGAGTCCTTCTTATGGTTACGGGTGAGAAAATTTGAACTGATGATTAGCCCGTGATGACTGGAAATGTGTGAGGAGCAAAGGGATCACATCAGGCTCCGAATCGTTGCAGTCCTGTTAAGAGATATTTGTTACGGCTGCAGCAGATTTCCTGCTCCCGTACTTATCTCGCATCGATTAACACTGGTTTTCTCTTGACTTGAGATGTGTGCGATAGCAGAAGCCCCAAAAGTGGCAACATATGTTGTGGAGGACAGAAGAGTGGGAACAAAACACTCTCTGGGCAAAGCCCAGAAACTATCACAGTGTTATTTGTGACCTAATAGTAAATTGTGGTTATAGGTTGTGTGCCTTGAGATCTACCTATTGCACTGGCATCTTCTTTGCCCTAAAAATGTGAAAACTGGAGACATGATGTAGGTGCTTGCAAGCCAAGACCAGCCTGGGAATCCTCATAGATGCTTCCAAACAGCTTTAGGGCCAACCTGGGACATCCCACCACAGGATGTCCATTTATTCAGCTCTTCCAGCTGTGGTCCTGATGCCCCTTTTTTGAGGAAAATACAGGTTTCTATGTTCTGCAGTGAACCTATCTTTGGCCTCAATGTGTTGTGTCTGATAACTCAATTTGTGTCATTAAATTCCTGAAAGAAGTAGTGAGTTTATCAGCCTTTGTTTTGCTGAGGAAGTGCAGATCCACCATCAGTGGCTTTCTGTTAACAAACACTCTTCCTGGAGAAAGCACTTTGAATTCCCTAGGGAAAAATAGTCTGGATCTAAATGGTCAGTAGGAATTTCTAGAACTTGTGGGTTGGGGGCAGAGGAGTTAGAAGGGTTGGCTGATGGTGGGTCTGAGGGTATCACAAAAAGGTACCTTCACCTTTCATCCTTCTGTTAGCCCGTGAGTTTTTTTACGCTGGTTGAGAAATCTCTCCCCAATTTCCTGCTTTGCTAATCGCTTTAGAAAGATGGCTCAGTTGTGTCTGCCACAGAGCATTGTCTGATCTGGATTCTCTTCTTGTCCTTGGCTGGATGTTCTCATAGTAGACAGCTTGCAGAGATTGCAGTCAAGATGCGAGAGGACAAAAAACAGCCAAATTGTGTGTGCTAAAAATTCGTCCAGAAGACAAATTTTCCAAGACAATAAGAAAAAAAAAGATAAAAAAAATCTGTTACTTGATATTGTTCCTATCTATGTGTAATGAAGCCAAGTTGAATCTAGGATGTGTCGCTTTGTGTAAAATATGTTATATGTATATAGTGCCACACTTCACAAAAAACACGGTACATGTAAAAGTAATACAGAACTTTTGTTCCTGTAATAATAAATATTTCTGCTATCTTTAAGTCCACTTCCCATGGGTAAAAGTATGTAAATCATTCTCCAATAATAAGTTTGCTATTTAGTTTTATTTGTGAAATGACAACACTGAGTAATCACAGAACATTATTTACAAAATTAAACAGTGCCTGCAATTCAAAGAATTACAATATCCACACACTCAAAAAACCCCCAACAAATCAAAGGGAATTCATTTGTCTGATAGCCATAGAAACTGAATGATAAAATGGAAAAAAAAAAGTTTGAAGCTGTTTAGCTTAGAATAATTTTAGAGACAAGATGGGGGAAGGAAGAAGGAGGGAGAAAAACCATATTCGAAATTAAATGTCGGCTTAAATTGATACATTCTTTACAGGATAAACTGCTTGAGGTTACAGACATATGGGTGGCAATGAAGCAAATGTGTAACAGTGAAGAATCGGGGAAATAAGTTAAGTTGGTTTTTTGTTTTTTTTCTTTGAACCTGCTTTCATCCAGGCTGCTGATGGGATTCCAGTTTCTATTCTTCCTCTGTCCTGGCACTTCTGAACTGTATCCAGAGACAGGACCCTACCTGAATCCAACAGGCACAATAGAGCATCATTTGGATCTCTTCTGTCAGGCTGTGAACACCATAATGAACCCAAGCTTTTCTTATTTGTCTGTAGCCAAATCAGTCCCACTGAGGAAGGGGGAATATGAGCCTTACTTAACTTGCCATGAGAGCTGATTGTTATCTGCTTACATTTAATTAAATAGAATTCCACTGAAGACTGGGGCGCTGTGTGGGCCAATATCAGCCACACACACTGGAAGTGATTGGATGAGGAATTGTTTTATGATTTTTCTGTTTCGAAAACGTGGCAATTTCTTACAATTTTCAAATGCTTTTGTATCTTACTTTGACATATTTTTCCTGTCTGTGCTGTACTTAAAACTTCTGGCGTCACTCAACATTTTTCTCAATCTGTTTTCTCTGGCTGTAGACACGTGAGGATTTAAAATGTCACCAGGTCTAGAGCTATCGGTGTGGAAGTTTGGCATAAAAGTACTGTAAAGGTAGAATTATTTCACTCTTAACTATTTTGGTATTAGTATCAAAACAATTCAGTACGGCCCGATAAGAATGACTGGAAAACATGACAGCTCATCTTTAGGAAAGGCTTGTACGTGTTACAATCTGAGGTTAACTGTAGTAGCATTTTTCTCTTTTCTGATTTTGATAAATGCCTCAGGGCATTGCACTTGGTTAAATCAAGCAGCAGACAAAATGCAATGCGCTGCTAACCTCTAAAGCATGTGCACAAAGTTTCTTCATAAAATATGTATGTGGAACACAGTGCTGTAATGATAATGATCCTCTCTAGGTTATTCTATGAAAGATTTAATATTTTAGGGTCTGTGGTCTTTGATTCTTTCTTTTTCTTTTTTTTTTTCTTGAGAGGAGTTCCAAGTATTTTACTTTTGTATTTGTTTATTTTTAATGAACTCTGCATTAGCATATGAAAGTCATATTAACATATACTACGCTGAGAACTCACTTTATGTTTATTTCTGCTCCTGGTACGTATTTAGCTGAGAAAAATTGTAGTGTAGGCCTGTAGATGGCATTCTTGCTCAGCATGTTGAGAGTCTGTTGTAGTTACAGGGCTAAGTCTCCCTATCTGTGCTGATACGGAAGATATATTTTAATTTATGACGGTCCCTTCCCCCAAGTGTATGTTGCATATGCTGTGTATAATCCATTTGGGGCGGCTGGCATTTCTGCAGAGTATAAGAATGATGAAAAGTGCATTGAGCTTTCCTGATAACCATTTAAGTGATTTTTTTTTATTTTTTTTCCCCTTCTGTCTATGACGCAGACATGATCTGTAGTTAAATACCCATTCATTCCGTGTTAAAGCCTAGAATTCTCATCTGTGCATGTAGGCAGAGGTGTACATGGAAACTGGTGTCTTTTTTTGGGTCTTTTCAGCCAGCTGCAATGGTTACTTGCAGGAATATGCTGCTGTTTGCTAGTTTTTGTCTTCCTTCTGTCAGGTGTCATACTGCAGAAGAAAGAAATTGCCCATCTCGGTTAGGAAATATCCTGCAGATGGGGACAACCCTTTGTGAATTTGGTTGGAGGGCTTTGTGCTGGAGCTGGGCATGTAACCACCATGTGCAAAAAATACCTCCGTGACGGGACGTTACACGTGATTTTTCACAAAGTTCTAACTCTGGATGATGCTCTGCAGGGCTGTTGGACAGGGAGAGAAGAAGAAAACAAACTGGTGAGGGAACAACTTGCCAAACAGTTGAAACTTCATTCTGGCTCATCAGAAGGCAGAAAATAACCTCACAGCCTGACTCTTGCCATAACACAACAGCTCCTGAGGGACAGTCCTGTTATTTTTATTTTTCAGTGATCATCACATATACTCATGTTCCTTCCCTAAACTCTCAGATTAATGGATTCAGCTGTATGGATAAAATCGAAGTCTCAATGGTCCCTAAATTGCTTTCTGATAAGGAACCAGCTTGTTTGTATGTGCATTTTGGAGACTGGGTCCCAGTTCCTTAGAATAACCTATTTATCTGCATTGCTCTGAATTGCTGTTTGATCTGTTCTTCCTGTGCCACAGCTGCTGCTGCAATTTAGCTTTTTATTCTTAAAATGAAGCAAACTTTGTTCTACAGCAGTGACTTTTCTACTCCTTATCTGCAAAACCTCTCAGCTGATTACTAGCTAGGATTGGACCTTTGGGGTAACCAAACTTCTTGTGAGATGTCATTGAAAGCATAACTGTGATATAAAATAATCTAAGAAGCTCGATTGGGTCAACCCGTGTTAAATAAACTGCAAATATTCCTTAATAATACTGCAGCAGTAATCCTTAGTAAGGAAGAATAGGTAAGAAATGTTCATTCACTGAAGTCGTGGGCAGAGAATAAAATATTGCTGCTGGATAGACACAGCAGGATAATATTGGGTTAGAACGAGTTAGAGTTTTAGTAATTTTATTGGATGCGGTTGACTTCTAGTATTTTCTCCATGGCTCCTCTTCAGGAGATCTTGTTTTAATTGTCAGATAAACTGAAAAGTAGTGGCTAGGTGATTATGCAGGGTCGCTGTTTTGCTGAAAGACAAAGGAAGAAAAGCAGTAAAAGTAGAGGCAGTTTTACTGCATGTGCCAAATCTGTCATTAAGCTATGTGAACAAAACATCCATAAAGAGAAGAGATGATGCGAGCCTGTGGCATCTCTGCAGAGTCCAATGTTGTATTGTGTTCTTGATGATAGGGGACATTTAAAATTCCAGGCTATAACATCACTTTCCACTTGTTTATAAAAGCAAAAGGGTCATGTTCATCCTCCTTGTTGCTGCCAGCCTTAAATAACTCCTATGCAGTGCACCATATGCCAGCGCTAACGCTTTTTGTGTCATATAAAGCAGCTTCAAGCAAAATAAATAATGGGATCTCATGTTTTATCCTGTAAACATGAAGCAGACATTTATTTCTTCTGGTGTTCCTGGGCTTCTCACATCTTTCAAAATGCAAGCAGTGTTGTTTTAAATCAGCGTAACAGCGATGCCCGATGGCTCCAGCAGACATCACTCGTTGTGCTTGGCCTAGGTGGTATACGAGGACCAGTAAGATTTTCTGTCACAAGAGGTTTGTAATCTAAATTACGCTATTAATAGTCAGAGTACTTCAATGCCTTAGAGTTCTAGTCGTGGGCTGGATGACCCATTGTCTTGGTTATGCCTAAAAATAGGATAAAGAATGTGGCTTTTGCCCAAAAGAACTAGCAATGTAGGTGTAAGGCAGAAGGAAGGTGAAGAATGATGAATGAGACTAGTCCAATTAACAGGCAATAGTTTCAGTGCATTAGTGGCCCAACCACTGTCCGGTGTCCACAGGTGTGAGGAGCAAGAGGAGAAATAGAGATACATGTTCTTGAAGTACAGGGACATGTTTAGGTGCTATGACTCAGAATCCAGAGCCCTATTCACAGCTTAATTTTGTATGAATATAGAGACATTTAACTTTCTAGTGTTAGGGGATTCCACGGGTGTTCTAATGTTGTTTTTTTTTTTTTTTCACTGCAGCACCAGGTTTGCAGAAGAGTGCATCTTCTGTGGTCCTGTGCTTGAGCCTCTCGAGAAAATAATGACGCTGGGATGAAGGAGGGATTTTGCTCTTCTGTTCACACGTAGCAATTAGTGGGGCTGAAGGGAGAGAAAGTGACTGCGCCTTTTCTCTGGGACACTTCCATGTTCCCTGCTGTAGAAGGAATTGAAGGGCAGCCCAAGCCATGGGTGGCTGAGCAGCGTTGGTTGGTACCACCCCATCCTCGCAGCTGAGCTGATGGACTCCATCACACCTTAAAAGGTATGGAGAGGATGGGAAAGAAAGAAAAAGATACGTATTCCCAGTTTCATCTAAAATTGATGTATCTTTCTAAAATAATATTTATTGTCCCGCCCTGGACGATTACACTGATATATCTTTTTTTTTTCCACTTTTTTATTTTTTAGTCTTTTCCATTTTGTGATGTAGACTCTATTCTGAGAATGTCAGAGGAATGCAAAAGAGACCATAAAAGAGAATGTTTGACCGGGATATTAAGAAAGGAATGATAATGTAACGCCTTTTTACTTTTTATTTTCATCTTAGATCCAAATATGTGTCACATTAAAGAGGGACTCTTGGCCTCTGTTGATAACTGTAATTGTGCTGGGACATTGTTGTCCTTCTCAAGGTTACAGATATGTGTTAACTCTGTGTTTGAAGACAAAGAAAAGGAAAATTGTTTAACTAAAGAACTAAGTTTCAGTTTCTTTGTGCTTGTTGTCCACGTAGTCCTGTCACTGGTTTATCAGGAGCAAAATATATTCCAAACACATGCTGGAATAAACAGCACACATGAGTTTCCTCTGATGAATACTCAATACAGAGCTGTCTGCTGTCTGAGCCAGATAAGATTACACATTATTTTATTATTTTATTTTTTTTTTTTTTAGCTATTCAAATGCAAAGACCAGGAGTCAGGGACATCGTGGATTTGTGACAGTCAGTGGCAGACATAGAATTCAAAAACCAAAGAATCTGTTGCTTTCATTCATACAGTGACTTCTGCAGCCATTTTTTATCTCTGGCAGAAATAATATTTGATAGTTAATAATAATTTAAGGGCAAAAGCCACATTCAGTGCATATTGAATCCCATAAAATGATTCCTGTCGACTTAGTGGCAGCACTGAGACCTTAGTAACCACTCTTAGACTGATCCAATCAGATTATTAATGCTTTTGAGAATGACAATTTACTCTTTTTCAACCACGATTGAGTTAGAACTCCTTACGCAGTGAGAAAAAAGGAGACTGATAGACTCTGGAAAATTGTGTTATTTTTTTGAGATGGACAATACAAAAGGGTGAGAGATACCTGTCTTATAATAGAGAGTTAATAAAATAATAGCTATTTTCTTTCTGAATATCCTAATGAAACATTTTGGGTCTCATTACATTTCATTTCTTCCATTGAAAGAAAAACACATAGCTGTTAAGTATCAGTTGCAAGTATGTGGTTAACCTTCCATAAACTTCTCTAGAACCACCCACAGCGGATGGTTGGGTGGATGTTGCTGCTGTGCTACAGCAAGTAAATAAATCAGCATCCTGGGGAAAGGCTGCTTGTCTAAATCAGAGTGAGAAGGTGCACACCTCAGGCAGTAAAGCGTGTTTAGCTTGTGTCGTGGGAAATGGGGTTTTAGTATTTGCTTAGTGATCGTGCTCAATGTTGAGGTTGTGTGGCAAAGTCTACTTGAGCAGCCGCAGCGGTGCCAGGGGAGGCCAGGAGAGCATCTCGCGTCCAGAAGAGATGCTTCTTGCAAGAAGCCTCTACCCTGAAGAATTCAGAGTTTTCATTTGGTTGAGAAAAAGCTTTGGGAACTTGCTGCTGTTGTGGCTGAGTCATTTTGGGAGAAAGACAGCTTTTCAGGCAACAGGTTACAGCCTTGTGGGATTTATAGGATCCACGTATAGAAACTAAGGGAGGCTACAGAGCACTGTTTTGGGGCGTATGGTCAAGAAATCCATTAAGAACATAACTCTCTGCTGTGCTGAATAAATGACATGTGTGAAATGCCGTCTCTATGGATTTGGGTTTAGTACAGCTAAAGAGAATTCCTCTGGAGCCATTTCTGTGTTTCAGGAAGCTGTGACCCACTGAAATCCGTTTTTCCTGGTGCTGTGACTTGTGGGAGGATGTACTAATCTGGGATTTACACTGTGTAAACAGTGTATACTGTATAGATACAGAAGAACATTCCTCTTTACATTTGAGACGTTTTGTGAAACTCAGCCTGTGTAATTACTCTGAGCTGTATGGCAGCTTTTATGACTGACACAAAGAAATATAAGACAATTTGCTCGCCTAGTATGGCGTTTTAGATATTAATGGAACATTTTAATGAAAGTCCTTGGTAAAAAATGGGGAATTTATCAAGTGAAGTTTAAATAAAACGTGACCTATAAACAGTGTGTGAAACTTCTGGGAAAGGTATCTGCAAGCTGCTGACCAACCAGTACGTTTCTGAGTACTTATACCAGTAAAAAATTCTAGTCTTATACCCCTGGTGTGGGAGAAAGACAGTGTTGTAGATATGAAACACAACCAAGGAAGAGAAAATGTTCTGAATTTAAGAAAATCTTAATACCATACCTCATCATCTTCATTGTATCTGAAAAGTGAAGGAGAAAATTTTGGTCAAAACTTTACAGCCGTTGTTTAAGATGATAGGTGTATAAAAACATTCAAGAGCTCTAGGTTCAGAAGAGCAAAAAAGCTTGTAAAAGAAATTGTAAAACTAAACTTTTCACTAGCAGGACTTCAGATAAGAACAATGTATTTTCAAAAATTTCAGTGTCCATATTTCCATCGAGGGAGATGTTAGCAATCAAGAACTAGTATCTGTGTGTGGAGCAATCTGAGGACCCTTGGAGCCCCCACGCAGGACACAGACCTGCAGGGATGCTCACTGGTGGTTCCTGACATCAGTACGTTTAAGCACAGCATCATCTGGGTAGAAGCTTTTTAGCTGGTGGAGAACCCAAGAGAAACTTCCGTAGTAGCCTGGAATTTGTTTAAAATTTTGCTGAAAAGATTCCATAAATATTTTTTTCCTATGGTTTATAAAAAGCTGTTGGAAGTTGGCACGTCAATATGAAGACAATACAGCAAAGAACAGATTTGCAAAGTTTACAAAGGTCTGGTGGGGATGAATCTTACTATCCACAGATAAGAGGAGCACCCCATGCTGATGGGGAAGCAAAGATGGGCCTTCTGGAATCACGAGTGTGTGTTCAGAAGACACTTGGTGCCAGAGGGGCAGGATGCAGGAATCATGGGCTCTTCTGAGAAGAATGAAACGTTTGTGAGTTCCAAGTGTGTCTATCTTCTCTGTTGAACATTTTAAAGAAACTCCTAGTCTCTACCATATTCTGGGACTCTCTTTAAATATACTTGATTCTTCTTTTGGCAAGTGGTGAGATCCCTTCTGTCCCTTTGCCCCGGCCTGGTTTAGAAATGAAGACGCGTGTTACTGCAAGGCAGCCGATGTCTCTTTTAGTGTGTGTTAATTTGTGTAACTGTACGTAGCCATGCAAAGAACTTAAGCACAGGTTGGGTGGTTGCTAAAGGTAGTTCTGGTTTTACAGAGAACAGAGGCATTTTACAGAATTTGCTTCCTACTTGCAAAAATATAAGGAGTGAGGAAGTCACAGAAAAGACCTTTCTCTGTGACAGATATTGCTAAAGGTACAGCAAAAGCCAAAAAGACCCCCTAAAAGGGGAACGCTTTTGAGAGTTATCTGTTTTTGTGGACACAGTGAATGATGGCTGGATGCAGGATTTGCTGAACAAGAAAAACCCATTGATTTCTTTGGACTTTTTCTGGATAATATCCTGAATCGTTTGAAATTCGTGGGCTCTATGCTGGGTAATTTGTCTCAGAAGAGACTTTCTGGCCTTTTCTTCCCTTTCACTTTAATTTGGCACATTTTGCTAGTTCTTAACAGTATTGGCTACTACAGGAAATCACTTTGTAGTATATAATCCTACATCGTTCCTGAATATATATGAAGTCCGAATTCTCTTCTCACGTACAAGTGGGATTAATTTATAATTTGCAATGCTTGACAGAGCTGGTAAGAAGAAATTTACCTTTGCAGCCTGTGTCGTAGTGATGCGCCTGTGCTTTCTGTTGGTGTTCTGCTGTTTTTTCCTAAAAGAAATTCACATTTTCATAAATGCAGATAAATACAAATAAATTATGCATTAAAAAGAGTGATGTGTAAAACAAGCTGTGAAGATTTATCATTCTAGTGGTACATGTTCAACTTAGCTCAGTTTTCCTTATCTTTAATAGAAGAGCTATTTTGCATTCTCTGAATTGTTTTGTTGATTGTTGACTTTTGGCAATTATGAGGCCGCAGCAAACGAAACAAGCCAGCGTGCATGGGAGTCTTTTAAATATATTATTCTCTTTTAGATGGCATTTGATGGTTACGCATTGCCACAGCGTATAATGGCATCCTGTGACATATGTCAACCCTACGTGACAAGCAGCATGAGGGATAGATTTGAAATATAGAGGAAATAAATGCAAGAATCAGTGGCTTCTGCTGGCTGCAGTGAACTGTGCAGGCCTCTGTACTTGACAACTTCATGTTTTATGCAAAAGAAAAGGCTCTTCTGGAATGCGTTAGGGAGTTTGGGCTCAAAACCGTTTACAGTGAGAGAGTCAAAGAAAATTTGGTCATGTAGAAAGAGTCAAAAATAAAAATGATTGTGTGGAAAGCGGACCAGCGACCATACCTTGTGTGTTTGGAGGTACTTTGAGTAGCAACTCACAACTTTAAGAGCTGTTTGGATCTTAAAGACTCAAGCCAAATCGTTTAGAGAAGTAAACATAGTTTAATGGAGTTATGTATGGATCATGTTATTTCGTCTTTAAGGGCATTTAAAGGTTGCAGTACTGTTGCATTAACAGTAGGAGAAAGGGAACTTTTTTTTGAACCTTAAGATGATGTGGTGAAACCCACATCAGTTGGCTTTGTCCTGCAGCATAATTTATATGTTTGCATCTGTTGCAGATCACTTCGAGCCTAATGAGAAGATTTGACTCTGCTTATCTTTCTTGCTTTAAAAAAGGTGATTTTGTTAGCATGCATTTCAATTCTTTATGTGAAGATGGGGAATGTGATACTATTTTCAAGGTGGCCAATTTTGAAAAGTGAGTCCTAATTCTATAGTTGCAAATAACAGTATGATTTTGCTAACGTGCTTTATTGCTTAGAAATGTCTGATACCTGCAGATCAGTGAGCTAAATGCCTGTAATGTTCTGTTGCATTTATTGAGCGTCAGAGGCCAAATAGAGGTGTTTTTTTGTGGTTTTGTGCCTTCATTTTTCCTTCTTTTTAATTGTAAGGCTGGAAGACAGTAGGATAGTTTAGCTTGATTACCTTGTATCATCTGTCTTTGTCTACAAACATAAAGCTTTGGAAAATGTGAATAATCCCTCAAGTCATAAGATAGAGTGGTGAGATGGTAAAAGTTCATATGGAGTCTGCCCTTCTTATCCTCTAGCTTTTTGGCCCTTTGAGTTCTTCTCTGTTACTGTCAAAGATAAGGGTAGAACATTCTTAAATTGGAGTTAAATTATCTTGAAATTTCACAGAATCACAGAGCGGGGTTGTAAACAATGACACAAATATTCTAAATGCCATGAATCCAAGAGGATTTGAATTGCTCTGGAGTCTGACTGTTTAAAACAACCTCAGATACAACTGGGCCCATTTCTTTACTTCTTAATTTTATGTACCATAAATTTAGCTCTTCTGCAGGAGTGAAAACTTGCAGTGATGTTGAATATGTAGCATAAAGCTGAGTGAGGATCCCTGATCCGCTTTGTTAATGTCATGCTGGGCTTGTTAAAGAAATGAGATTTGGAAGATGAAACATGAGTTTTGGCCATCTCTGCCCAGGTGCTTAGCCACAATTTTCTTCAAAGTGAATTACGTATTCCGTTCAAATAAATATGAGGTGGTCACGGCTGCTGTATCAAACTAACGTGTTGTCAACACCAGTGCTTTCCTGCTGGTTTCCTTCTGGGCAGTTGCAAACGCTGATGATTTTATTATCGTCTGGTAACTTCAATGTTTGTAAAATGCACCTTGATCACCCTCAAGTTTTGGTTTTGAGTGGGGATGTAGATACCTGGCTGCTAAGGAACGGGACGGACCCCACCAGCTCACGTGAGTTGCCAAAACACCCTAAAATGGTGCAATGAGCATTTTTGCACTTTCACTTCAGATACATTCATATTTGGGTAACCATCCACTAACATGGATTTAATTCTAAAACCAGGGCATCAAGATACGATAGCAAAGCATTTGTTTTTTATGCACAAGCATTTTTTTGCTCAGAAAGTTCAGTTGTTTGCTCAGGAATTAGCCCTGCATGAAAATGAGTCCCGTTCTTACTGGAAGAAAAAAAAAAATCATCTGTCTTTGAAGGATTTTGTAATGAAAATAGTCCCATTTTACAAAAAGGTGAGATTCTTATGTTAGAGTGGCTTTTTGTTTTGCTACTAATATTTCATATATTTCTAAATAGGTAAGGGTATTGGTGCCTGACCAATAACTAACCCATCCATGTGAGTGTGAATTAAGCAGTTGAAAGATTTGATTCAAAAACTGCCAGTGGTAGAAGTGGGATTTTTTTTTTTCCTGTTAGAATCATATTTTTAGTGGGTTTTTTTTACTTCTAAATGAAGTAATAAAACCTTGAATGTTTTCTTCTGCATCCCAGTTTCTCCTTTGCTGCTGTTCTGACTGATGTAGCCAAGACTAAGCTGCACACTCTGAATAATGCATTAATTTCTCTGCAAGACGTGAAAGACTCATTTTTGTAAGTTCTGTGCTCCTAGTTACTTTCAACAGAAACACTTTGTTCCAGCCGAATGTCAGATGTTCATGTGCAATGCACAATTTAGCCGGTGGAAAAGGTGCATGTACCTAAAAGCAGACTGATGTGGAGATTGTCCTAACTGGAACGACTGGTTTCTGCTCCGATATCTCACTGGTTCAGACTCAGAATAGATCCCTCAGACTGGTAAAATGCTGTGTGAGCAGGGAAGTGCTGCATTGATAACAAAATATGGTCTTTATTGTTTTTAAATTCAAGGCAAATGTTACTTAAATGGAGCTAAATAGCACAGGCAAAAGGGGGTGCTTAAAAATATACTAAAAAAGTATTTCTTCAGCTTGTGTGATGTTTTTTCTCCAGTTTTGACAGCTGAAGTGACGCAGTTTGCCTAGAATGAGATATTGCCCTTGTTTTATGGAAAGGCAAATAGAAGTCCCTGAAGATCTTGGGATGTATGAGTCCCCTGGAAAAGACTCTTAGAGGAGTCCCAGGCTCCTGAGCCTGAATAAATTCCAGCTTAAGTCTCTAATAGAAGAACAGAGGGTTTTGGGCAAGGGTTAAGTATTTTGTCTCTTGGATGAAATATACATTTGATAAATCCTCGAAAACTGAAAATGAGAGGTACTGGGCAAATTAACAAATGATACTGCTGGCTATAATTCTAGCAAAGTCACCGTTTTGACAGATTCATTTTCTTTCACCCACCATGATTGATAAGTGTATCTGTCTGGGATTAGAGAAAGTTGTTAGGAGGGGAGTGCTTGAAGGTCAAATTGCTCTAAGGAGAAGTTATATTTTCCTGCCAGTTTTGCTTGGTAGGGTCAAGGCTTTTTTCCTCGCTTCTATAAAATGTAGAAAACAATTAAGATTGATTCATGCCATAAGCTACTGCTTTTGGGTTTGGTTGCCTGTAAGCGTTCTAGCAGGGAAAACCAAACCAACATATCCCTGCTCAACCCTGTCACTTGATCGGTATTGCTAAAAAAAAGCTTCTAACATGTTGGGCAATGTTTTTGCTGCTCCAGAAGAGATGATGTTCTGTGCCTCTTAATCTCTAACTTGAAAAAGAAATTAGAGGTATGTAGTGCTATTCAAGCAAATTATTGAAAAATGTATCAGCAGAGTGGACATGTGAGAAAGCTACTAAAATGTTGCGTAAAGAGGACAAAGTACTTGCATATCACCGGGGAAATGCCTTCGTTATTTCACTGACAGAGCAAGATCCCAGAAAGATGTAGTTATTTCTTCTGTTGGCACGACAGCTACTTGTTTGCACACGTAAGCGTGCGCAAGAATAAATTTTTACAAAGAAAATAGCAGGCCCAAACCCTGAAAGAATCGATTAACGCTGTGTTTCTCCTCCTCTGTCCAACGCAGGACATAATTTGATCCAGAGGGCCAGCAGAAGGCACTTTGTCTCTGGTGGATAATCAGACTCAGCATCCAGGTTCTAGCACTTTAACTGTGGGACTAATTCATGACCTTTCTCTTTTCCAAATAGACAGGTGGCTTTTCTTCTTTTTTTAAACCTTAAAACAGGGAGCGGAACTTGGAGCATCCATGCCAAAATATGACTCCTCAGTCCTAGGCAGAGATAGGGTATGACAGACTTTTATTAAAGGCCCCTACTCCATATGTTGGTTTTTATAAGCACCTAAGTTTGCCCACGGAGTTCAAGGTCTAAGACTGGTGTTCCGAAGTCTGTCAGTGTGGTGAGACTCAAGTACTTTATGGAACTATGCACAAAATAAGCCTTTATCTCTTTGAGCAAAACCTTTTTGAAAACGTGGTCGTTAAGACTCACAACAGGAAATAGGGAGTGCAGAGCACTAAGCCCTAAGTTTCTGACAAAATTTTAATTGAGAGACATGAAAGAGGAAGCACAAACTCCTTGATGGTTGGTCCGTTGTAGATTTAAATACCTTAATTATAGGAGCTTGGATTTGTTTGATTTAGCGTTCTGTGCTCTGTGTTTCAGGAGGTGCCTGATCTTCTATTTGGGGCTATGCTAGGGCCACGTTCTTCTGCTCTCAGCTTGCCTAAGGCCCTTCTCCTGGAAAGAGCAGTTTTAGTCTAGGCACCAGTGCCAAAAGTCTTTTTTTTCTCAATTATCTTGCCTTTCAGCGTGGGAAGACGGAGGATGTGATAAAAGCTTTTGTTTGTGTGAATTAAGCAGTACATGCAACCGCTTCTTCTTCCAGCAGCGAGAGCAAGAAGTTATTCTTGAAAAGTTTTCCCCTCTTTCTTTCTTCAAAACCGCTAATATTTTGAAGGCGCAGCTCTGTAGCTGGCACTCGTGTCTGGAGGCTGTTTGCACGGTGTGGTGTGATGCTGCTGCGAGCCGTGCGGGACGTTTGCTTGATGTCGGTGCTTGGAGCTACCCCGTGTTTCCAGTTGGCTTGCCGATCCCCGCTGGTCCAGGGTTGATGCTTTTATAGCTTGACGAGATACCACGGTGTAATATGAAAAGGATGAAAAGTGTTAAGAGCACAATGGGGATGCACACTCTGAAAAGCTGGATGGGAAAGCTGAGACTTTGAAGTGCAAAGAGGGTGAAATCTTCCCTGTGTAGGGAACTTGAACAAGTTGTGTGTACCATGTAAATTCCTGTTAAACCATCAAAGTAAGGCTTAAGTTGAGCTTAAGTGAATGGGTCTCATGCGAGCGTTCTGCCTGCGGGTAAACTTCACCCTGGCTGCTTATTTTTTGAAAATAAGCTGTTTAGAGAAAACTGGAAAACACAATGGTAAGTCAGGCTATAAACAGGTATTTATAGGTGCATGAATTGGGACCCAAATCTATCCTTTAGCCCCTTGACAAGGATGTTATCTTGGAGAGGGCCAGGCTGATGGCTGAGCCACTCTGTCAAATGTTTTCAAATGATGAAATATCTGAGGAAATAGTGTGGGAGGATAAAAGGGAGGGAGGAGATGCAGGGGGGGAAGGAGAGGATGGAGAACAGCAAGGCTGGGAGTGGGTGGAAAGGAGCATTGGGCTCTGGTGTGAATCCCAGCTGAGAGGATGCTGATTAACCTGAGGAAACTGGGGGGGCTCAAGAGGTTGGTGAGGGTCTAGGAAGGGGTGTGTAGGGATGTTTGTCTCTGAATTTTAGCGTGCAGGAGGGGAGATATCCTGAAATCACAGAGCGTAGATGCTCCACAGGTGTACCACCTGCTCATCAGAGTCTAACAACTCGCCTATAGAAGAGAGAGGGAAGAAACACACCCCCAGGTCTCCCAAAACCCCTCAAGGAATGAGGCAGGCACAAAGTTGCAAGGAGGGCCACTGTTGGCTAATATTGTCACTTTTTGGCTGCAGCATCCCAATAAAACCTTTGAAAGTGGGGTTTTCTCTTCTTTCTTCAAAGGAGTTTTATTTATATATATATATATATTTTAAGCAAACTCATACGTTTATTAAAAGAACCAAACCCCCTTACTTTAGCCTCAGAACCAGCTTGCTGGTTTCCCACCATGCAGTAAGATGCAGCCCCCTCTCACTTTGGCAGTGTTTCTGGGGATGCTGAGCATCCTGGGCTTGGGGCTGTTGCCTTCATCATCCGGAGGCTCCTGTACCGCAGTGCGAGGCACCAGCGACTGGTGTCATCCCATTACCATGGGGTAGCAGTGGTGTGCTACGTGTTTCTATTCAAGCATTTAATACATTATTCTGTGATTTTTGTCTTGGAAGTAATGAAGCCTGACAGCCTTGGCTTGTGCATGATAACAATCCTGCACTGGTATCTTTTGAATCCTTCATTGCCACATTCATAAAGGAAAAATGACTTTTCCAACCTGACAGTAAACATGCTTCATTTTAGAAGACATTGTGGTTAACAGCCTGAAACAGCAAAGTGTTTTTTTGAGCTATAGCTAAACTAATTTGAGCTGTATTAAAAGTGCTGATCTGGAAGCTGAGCTGCTTTTTTTGTAACGGAGCAGGAAAACATATATGGCCTAACTCATAGTTTTTATCAGGGGGGTGTGTGGGATGTTCTCAGTGTTTTCTGTACAGCCGGATTCTGCAAAGTGTGGGAATGATGTTGCAATAGTCCTGTGCTGCCCATCTCCTGTGCAGATCAGCTGCAGGCTGGGGCAGAGATTAGAACTGAGCCGAGTGGGCATCCATACTAATAACATGGTTTAAGCCTTTTAAGAGAGTGTTTCATCATAAAAAAAACTATTTGAAAGACATTGTTTAAGAGAAATCTGCACACAATTAGCTGAAGCCTGTGAACATCCAGGTGCTTTGGAGAGCACCATTGCAGTGATTTTGGTGCAATGGGCTTGGGACATGGACTTGAAACAAGAAGTCATTTGAATTTTTGCTTACTGTATAATAAGTACAGCCTAATTTGACTGAAGACGAATGAATTACTCTGGGATTACCTTGATGTAAATTTGTCCTCCTAAGACTATTGTCTGTTGCTTTGCATTTATTTTATTTAAGGATATTTTATGCTTATAATTTCTAAATGTAAATAAGAAGGCAAGGGGCAGAATGGTGGTGGAGCAGACCGTAGTGATGGCTGGATCTAGGCTGGAATGGTTGGGTCCTTGTTTTAATTTAAGTGAATTGATTGCTCATTAACCTGAGTTACCTAATGTGTGCAAGTGCTTGTCTAGCTAATCTACAGCCACTTGTTCCAGGATGTAACACAGAGTTGAACTGGATTACAGAGACGCTCAACCAGCCATTAGATTTCATTAGAAGTCCCTTAATTTCTGCCCACAGGGAACAAAGCCCAACCCACGCCAGTGACTTCTGAAATGCTGCTGATTTTAACTGTGCAATACTTGAAGATTTTTAGGAAGTGAATTAGCTAATAACAAACAGTAAGTCATCTAAAAGCATATTAGATGAAATCTCTAGTGATTTATCGAAAATATCATAATCAAACTGGGCTTGATTACGCCTCATAGGCACACAGCTGTTTCAGGGACTTCCTGGAGAGCTGGGAAAGTGTTCATCCAACCATGCTTCCTGACTCACGGTTTTACTGAAAATGTTGCAAATAGAAAAAATAAATAAGCAAGCAAGGGGAGGGAAAAGTAGGACAGGGTAAGAAAAGAGAAGAAGAGAGAGGTATACTGAGCTTTTATGCCAAAAGGTGAACTACCCTTCGGTTGAGGTAGCATGGACCACTTTGACTGGAAGTTCTTGAGGTCTCCAGCCCCTGATGGGTCTGAGTATGTCCCCAATGGTCACCTGCTCAAGGGGCTGGTGGACTGGGAGGGGTGGTTGGTTCCTTTCCTCTGTACGGTATTTGGAGAGCTGTGGGAGGTAACACCGGCATCCCTGTGCGTACAGTGATCAATTACAAACCTCCTGACTTCTGCTCAGACTGGGAAAATGAGAAGGGCGAATAAAGAGAAGCATGTTAGTGTCACTGGGAAGGCTGCAAGTGTAGCCACAGGTGTAGTATACTGCTTGTAGGGTGGGCTTTTATCACACAAGATAGATCTTCATGGTAGATAAATATCAATCCAAAAATGACCAACTCGCCCCACAGCATCTCCAGATGAAGGACACGTAGAGTGGGCTGTGGGGCATAGGGGCTGTGCAGCTGTATGGCCCCCGCTCCTTCTCTCCATCCCAGCTGGCTTAGGTTTGTAGAGCTTGCAAATCCCAGCCTGACCTTGCACGATACTTAAAAATATTTACCAAATCTGTAGTGTTGCATGGGTTGTCATGTGGGTTAGGAGTTAAAAGACCATTTGCAGAGATGGTGTCTCCATTGGCAGCTCTTGGTGAAAACGTTTGTGCTGCCAGAGCCTCTGCTCTGCCATTTGACAATATAACTGCAAAAGTTTTCCGTCTGGTGCTTCTCGTGAATTCGTTTTTGCTTTGAAGGGCATGAGAAAGCAACAAAAGGTCAGGGGAGACAATGACATTTTTAAACTGAAAATGTAATTGCAATTTCCCTCTGAGGCTTGTAAATATGCTCTCGACTATAAATAGGCCATTTCCATCACTTTTAAAAGAATCTTAATTCATTTATCAGTGATCACAGGAAATACAGCTTCATAGTTTCTGACATACTCAACACTGTCTCCTTGAGGCGTAGTGCATATAATTTGGCAGAATCACATCTCACCTGCCAAATAGGAGAGGGGGAAGGGAAAGTATGTTTTCAACTAAAGTTTATTTTGCCCTGCAGTTTAATAACCACTAACAAGCTGTTTAATATGCACTGGTGTTTCCCCAGAAAAGATATTCCCTCTGCAAATACACCATGCCTTTTAAAAATATCTTCTGATGTTGCCAGATTTGTGCTGCGATGCCATTCAAGAGAAACAGAGATGCCATGGAAACTATTAGCAAGAGAAAAAAAAATACACTCTCTCTTGAATTTCTGCCCTGATGTTGTTAAATCTCCACTTAATACCTTTAAGCATCTTTCCTTTTGAAAACCTTTACCTATATGCAAAAAATTGCGAATTATTTGGCTTGTGAATCTCTTTCTTTTTGGTTTGCATTACATATAAAAGCAATTGGGAATGTGGCAAGCTAGGTGTGAAGTATTTGTAAAAATATTAAATGGTGTGTTATAAAGAGTGCAGCAAAACAATACTTGATTAATAGCGGCTATAACCATAAAAGCATCAATTGGTTAAGAGTCTCTCAGTCTTATGATTAATAGTTCACTCAAAATCTTAATGGAAAGACTGCAAAATTAATCTTAAGAAAGGATTTAATGCTATAGATGAGTTGTTAGAAAAAATACTGATAAAATGGCTTTGAAAAATGTTTTCATGTTAGAAGCTGTGGGGTAGATTTGAGGCCTTGAGCAGAAATGTGTCGGTATTTTGGCTTTTAGGTGTAGAGCTATAGGAGAACTTGTGATCCAAAGTGCAAAATAAGTATAAGATAGTTCAGTCTGGTAGAAGACAGAGATGTTTGGTAGCTCTCTGGGTGCAAGGGACTAAAATCCAAGATAAGATACACCCGCTGGAGCTCGCCTTGTGTTTGGCTCTTGCCTGTTATTTCATATCCATAGACTGTCTCTTCTTCAATGAGGGCCCAGTTCAACTCCCATTAAAAGGAAGCTGGATGAGTCATAACACCCTTAATTCCTTAATGCAAGAATATTATTCTTGTCCTGTGGGTTCCCAACTGATTTTGTTGAGCCCCGGCTCCCGGTGGGTCCCCCAGGAGCTGCGGGTGGACACTCGTCGTGTTGTGAATGCACTAACAGCCCATCTCTGGGCACTCTGCTGGAGTGATGGGTCTGTAACGATCTCAGAAGAGGCTAAAAAAGCTGCTCTATTGCTTTATTCCACTGTCTCTGCCTTCATTTATGTCATGGTGTCTTCATGTATGTTAAAAGTAACGTGGTGCGATTTAATCGCTGCTTGTTGACGACATGAAGTTCCCCCAGATGAGATGTTCATTCCAGGTGATAAGTGTTTCTGCCTGTGCTGTGGAGACTCTGTCCTGAAGCTTAAAATCCTTTTATTCTCAAAGCTAGATATTGACCTCTTTTCTTACAGTACTTAAAGGGAGCAGGACTTAGAGTTTTTGCCCTTTTTGCCGACTGTTCCTTTGATTTTTAGCAAGATTCTTTAAACTTATTGGTTCCTGTTCACAATTTAGAAGGCAGGTAATGCAAAACTTAAGACCGTGACAACAAGTGCTGTTCCAAAGTAGTTTAAAGATCCTCTCGAGAAAAGCATCTCCCAGTTCCAGATGGCTCCTGCATTTATTGTCATTATAGTGTCATTCGCTACAGAAGAATGAATTTCCTCTTGTGGAATGAAACCCGTAACCTGACATGAGGACAGATGCCCAGAGCTCTGTGTCCGGTACAGCTGTTGTATATTTATACGCTGGACAAAAGGCTCTGTGGTCTCCTCGAAATGATCGACGTGTCCACTGAGACCTTGTGCTGCCTGAATGACCTGTGGTGACAGCGCACAAATGCCTACCGGTGATTATGTCCTTCAAAAATATATTAAGACAGGTAATATCTGTTAAAAACAAGAAATCAAGTCGCAGCCGTCCTCTTCTTGTCAGAATCCAGAAAAAAATAAAATAATAATAATAATAAAAAAAGAAAATTCAGAAAATAAGAACAGTACATGAGGTTCCCTGAAGAAAGCAATAGTGCAGTGGTTAAAATCTAATCTGTGCCTTAATTAGAGTGTTGTATTTTGTAAGCAGAGGGAAAACAAATGGCATGCAGCCTGTCAAAGCACGCTCTACCTCTGAGCCTGCTGCAATTTAAAATGTCAAGTTATAAACCACAGGATAAAAAATTGGACATAATGAAAGTTTAGTTTAGTGTGTTTTTTTTTTTCCCCAAATTCACTTTATTTTATAATTGTGTCACCTTCTCTCATATGCTGCTGCTTTTATGAGACTGTTAATCCATTTCACTTCTCAAGGCTTGGCCATATCTTCGTTTATATGTTATAATTCGGTTTAGCACTGTAATGTCACTTGTGATAATCCGTTTAATAACCCTGCAAGAAACGTCTCAAAGGTTGGACATCTTATTCCAGTGGGTACAACGTATGTGTCCTAATCTGAAGGTATTTAGGTTATGAAATGGTACTAGAGAGCCCAGTATCCTCACAGCTGATATATTTGGTATAAAGCTGCGCCTCCTTATTTTACTGAATCTCCTCACCGTGAAAACGAAGAGAGCC
Organism: Pampusana beccarii; assembly: GCA_013399365.1. Classification (NCBI taxonomy): domain Eukaryota; kingdom Metazoa; phylum Chordata; class Aves; order Columbiformes; family Columbidae; genus Pampusana; species Pampusana beccarii. The sequence goes on along the minus strand of VWYH01009570.1, from coordinate 2,227,865 downwards.
CACACACTGGCACTATAATTTTTAGCTAAGAAACATTTCCTCTGCCTATATTTTGTTATATTCTGTCTCTGGTCATGGAAGACGCTGATGAATGTGAGAGCGTATTTTAAATGCTTTAATTTTCCAAATTCTGCATACCTGGTGTCTGGTATGTAGATGATCAATGAGCGCTTCTCTCTCCATGTAGTTTTGATTTTCTTGAGTGCTTCTGATCTGGTTTATCTCTTGTGCCCGTAGCCCACTGCAGCAATGACCACAGAACATCGTCATGGAAATTTAGCTTGACATTAATAACTTTGCAGAAAGCTGCAAAACATTGTGAGCACTGTGGAGGTCTAAGATAATGTTGGGTGTCAGTGATGATGACTTGGCTTAGAGTCAAATGGATCCAGAATTTCAGACTAAATTGAAGGTGTTGCCATACTGGGTCTTCCAGCGAGTAACTCTTGTGCCCTGAAGGGCTATTGGGTGCAGAACTGAAGAGTTGAGTGTCTACAGAGAAGGTGGAGGGGGACAACCTAGGAAGGAACTACTGAAGAGTGAGAGAAACTCATCTGCACAAAAGGGTGATGTATATGCAGTCATTTTTTGAAAAAAAGTTAACTTTAAAATATGCAAATTAAATTATATTATTTGAGAATATCATGCTTTATAAGTTGATTTGAATACCTGTGCCTTGCATGTCATTTTAGCTTTTAGAGTCTGAGGACCAAGGTGCTGAATCTACATAACGAATTCCAAAACTCAAACACGTTCCAGGGTGAGCTGAACAAGGGGATGTCTCAGTTTCTTGTGTTTATGGCAGTCAGTGTGCAGCATTTTAGTTAATAATTCATCCCGAGCACAGTGATATCTTAGCTCAGTGCTGTGCTGAATGTCAGCATTAAGTTGTGCCCACGACAATTTTTTAATAGCTTGAACTACATCCATTTTTACCCCTGCACTGTTGATAAACTCCTTTAACTCAATCGATCAGAGTTTATGAACCCATTTTTCATCTCTGCACTTCTTGTTGAAGTTCTTTTCTCTTCGAGTCTCTTTTGGATATATATGGGGTCCTAGGAGTGGCACAACTCTTGGCACGGGAAGGAATAGAGATACCTGACACATCCTAACCCCTCACTGCTGTAATATAGGATTTAAACCAGGGTTTTTGTCTGTGCTTTTTTTTTTTTTAATGGATTATTATTAGTGTCTTACATCCCTTGGACAAAAAATTGAAATTATGAATAACATCAGAGTTTACCAGACCATTCTGGAAATATGCAGAAGCTTTGACTAATCTTTTTTTCCCCCACATTTGTCCTTGGACTTTGGTCCCACTCCAATCCAGCCCTACCAGCATAGGTCTTATTTACAAAATGTTGATATGAGAATGTTCTGCTGCTAAGATCTTCTCCAAGATGCCTGTCTGTACCTGCACCAGAAGCTGGGCAAATATAATATTTGGGATGGAACAGTTCAGAGCGGTTTGTATCCGAATCCATTGAAATCTCAGTTTCAAGAGGATACTTCAAAGACTTCTTAATATAAGACAGGGAAATGATCCTGAGGGAAAATTGATAGAAGTTGGCTGAATGGGGCTGGACATTGTCTTAACAAACCAGGAAAGCTGCTGTTGATAATTCATTTGCAGCGTGGCAAAAAATGGGTTTTAGCAGAAGCTGTAGAAAATAAATAGCAGAGAAAATTCCTCCAGAGTGGAGAAATAAGAAAAATGGTTGGTTGTTTCCAACTGTTATAATTCCTGTGTGTCTCTGTTATCCACGAACCCAGGTTACTAAGACACAACTTGCAGTTCATCTCTACCCTTCTTTAAAACACCCCCAGTATCGAGATGTTTATGTGGAAATGATGATCTGTTTATTTTTAATGAGAAAATGATTAGCAATAGAATTTGTCAACAGAAATATGCTGTAGCTATATCCCTCATAAACATTGACTTTAAAGTTTCAACAGGTCTTATTTAATTGAAACCCACTGGATTCAGGTGTATTCTTTATTGATACGAGTTGGGGAGTTTTGCATATTGTCCACTAGCTAATTAATACTTAATGCAAGTTTTGTGGGATTATATATTTTGTGGTTGGATTTAATTAAGCAGAACAGTAAAAGCAGCATTTCGTTCTGGAGGCTTTTTGATGAACCATGTGTCAAGTTGTTATTTTAATGTAGGAGGATTCATTTCTTCAAGAGCCTTTCCTTAGGGAAAAAAACCCAAACAAATCCTGTAAACTTGCAGTCTTTTGAATACTGCCCAGGCAGCATCTCGCCTGCTTTGCATGCCTCCCAGTGCTAATTAAGAAACCAGATTTTTGTCTATATAAACACAACAATAGCTTTGGGTAAGCAGGTTCTCAACCTATGAAATACCTTTCTAGCTGAAACAGCTGTTAACTTCCGGATCCACCCCCCTCTCTTTTTTTTTTTGTGCGTACTTTTTTTTTTCTTTAAAGAGAATTTGCAAAACCAAAGTTTTAAACATATGGCTAAAGTTTTAAGTGCTTTTGAAGCACAATTTTGCAGCTGATGTCTTCTTGCCAGTGAAGATGAAGACTGCTATTTCAATGGGTGCATCTCCTGAAAAGGTTACAAGCTCATGAGATGTGCATATTTATATTATTTATATAAGCATATATATATTTTATAAGCTTATACGCTTATAAGCATATAAGGGTTATAAGCTTAGCAATGTGCATCTCTCTCTGCTCCAAATGGGAATATTGAGGCTGTTTCCAAGGAAAGGAAAAAGGGGACGTGGTGCAAAAGGATCCCAGGCCCCCTGTGCAAAGTGAACACCCAGCTATGGAAGAAATATCAATCACCTTCTTGGAGGCTGAGACAGTTTGATTTCCTGTCCAAGTGCCCGCACTTAAATAATGGCTGATATAGTGTAGGTGGATGCATAAAGGTAAAATTTACGCTCCCGTCAATAGATGTGGACCTTCCGAACCCACACTCTGCACCAAAATATATAATATGAGAAACTTCTGGTGATGTTAGAATGCACGCTAGATTTTGTAGACTTTGGCGAAGCGCAACTTAAGGCTGAAGGTTGATTGACCCTTCATTGACTGAAGATTTTGGAGTGTCAGGTGTAGACTGGGTTTAAAAATTTTTGATGGGATGGTCTTTTGGAAAGTGCTCACTTTTCAAAACTGAAAGGAGCAGAGTGATTTGATTAATCTTTCAGTTTTCCAGGGCTTACATCTGAGATCTCTTTCCTTTCACCCTGGATTTGTGTGCCTGCCCAGGACAGGTTTTCACGCAAATCTTGAGTTTCTGAAATCCATGATTTGGTGGTAAATGTGGTTCTACACGAGGGTGTAACCTCAGCAGATCAGAGGGCAAAATACTTAGAAGCCAAGGGCGGTGGGTTGATACATGTTTTATTTTTAAATTCTTCAGGGCTGCCCATCGCTGGATAGTATATAAAAGCGAACAAATTTTTGCCTCGCTTTGTCCAGCTGCTGTTTTATGACAAATGTTGCAAGAAAAACGCAGAAACGTGCAATGGGATTCTTTATAGAGGAATATTCCCCTCAAAAAAAAGGAAAAAAAAAAAAAGGCAAAAATGCAACTTGATTCACTTTACAATTTAGCTTAATGAAATCCAGCTTGGAAATTTCTAAACCATGAGGCTGTGTGAGGTGCTAATTAACTAGCAAACTTACAAAGAAAATAAAGGAAAAAAAAAAATGGAAGGCAAAGTGAAAAATAAGAATAAACTTGTAGTAAATAGGGTCTGTTCAGCACCTTGTCAATCCTGGAGCCCTGTGGGGTGCCTGGTGATGGCCCCCGGAGGTGGCCGGATCATCCCCGGGCTCCCCGATGGGAGAACAGCCGCTTGTCTGCAAAACGCATTCGTAGGCTCTGCAAGAGTGTGGCGGCGCTTGTGATGCGTGACGTTAAAAACAGAAAAAACGGTCCGGAGATCCGAGTCTTTTCAATCTAGCCTCGGAATAACACGACAAAAAGAAAAACCACCCTACAAAAGCTTTTATTTTATTTTTTTTTAAATTTTTTTCAGAAGATTTCTGAATCCTGGCTGATTGTTTGTACCTCCAGAGTAGGGACAAGCCCTGCAATTATCTTGAAATAACTCTTTGTTTTGTCACCACAGTAAAAAAAAAAACAACCAACAAAGAAAATAAAAGGGTATTATGTTCTATTTCCACCAGAAGCTGCAGACTTTCCTATTTGGCTTGTTGCTTGATTTCCTCTCACGCTGATTAAATTTGAATGTGATTGTGCCTCTTACATGAGTAAATATTGCTCAGTAGAAAACCCACAGATTTAGGTCTCTTGTTAAAAGACTGAAATATGTTGCTGCGCAGGTCTCAGGAAGGTTTCTGAGCCAATAAATAAGGATTTGAGGTTTTTTGCTGTTGAATTTGAGTTGCAGACAGTGTCCTTTTTTGACAATGCTTTATACGCAGGGGCCTCGTGTCTGCTTTGGGTGACTGCTCTGCAGTGCAAAATGCTTTATGGACTTGAACTATTAGAAATCTGAGTTCTCTTCCCTCTCATATTTATCACACTTTATTAATGTGCCTTACGGAAAATCAGTGCAGATGGTGTTTAACTGGGGAATCTGCCTTTATCCGGTTCTTATGATAGTTTTTTGGTGGATGAGGTGAGGTTCTAGCTTGAAAGACGTCAACTTCAGAAGCGCTGTCCGAAGGCTGCGTTATGAGCTCCAAGCATTTTTCTAGATCTCTCCTAATGTCGGTATTTACGTTAAAACAACGAATGAGTTTTTGCCACAGAAGTCTCACAGGAGCGTTGACCTTGCTTCCCAGCAAATAGACGAGTAGTTTGACACCACACTTAATAACCCTTTCTTCAAGTGTCCCAGGGCTGTTCTGTACCCTGGCTACCCATTTTAATTCAACTTTCACGATGACCTTTTCTAAGACAAAAATAGTCCTTTATCATTCTTGTACCCCCTTGACTCTCTGTTCTTTTGTCCCAGGTTTAATGTTCAACTGCTTCTCCTCTGTCTACTAAATCTCTGAAGTATTCACCTCTATAGGGTTGCCTACAGCAAATGCTGCTAAAGAAAAGTGAGGCCAATGTACAGTGGTTGGAAATTTTCCCTTGGGAGTATGAATACGTCCAGTCTCTGCAGCTGCCAATTTGGCTGCGTTCATCCCAGGAGAATTTCATGAAAGAAATAATAATAAAAAAATAGTCTGGAAGCTGCCCTGGACTCTCTGTGTTGCTTATTGAAACTCAGTCAACTAAGCCATATCACCAAAACTCACTAAAAAAAAAATTAAAAAAAAAAAAAATCCATTAAGAGCCCCTAGGGTTTGATTCTGCTTTTACTAGCATTTGTGCTTAACAGGAATAATAATTAAGATTAAGTTGATGGAGTTACACTGGTCTAAATCAATAAGGGAAGAAAATGACACTTTAATTGAAATTAATGTAATGTTATGCCAGATTTTATTTGTTCATTTTACGAACTACAGTTTCACTTCAGTGAGGAGAGAAAGGAGGGAATACGGGATTTTAAAGGACCCTCTAAGTACTATACTATGATATGAGCATTAAGAAATGAGCAGTTGTTCATAGGCAGAAGTCTTTGCCAATTTTTGTCACTTAATTTTTAATCTTGGAGGAGATGTTTTCTCTCCCAGCAGCTCAAGCTGAGAATTAGGGACAATACCTTGGAGGTTTGTGTTGCCTTTTTTTTTTTTTTTCAAAATAACTTGTTTTGAGCCCTGGAATTAAGGCAGAATTGGAAGAACGATACCTCTAAAAAAATAAGAATATTACAAGTCAGATACGACATCCCTAATATGAGTTTGTAAAACGTTGTGATTGCTGCCTGTGTGCCAGGGTTGTGAATAGTGGGCTTGACTTTATTATTGTTTAAGTACTTTGAACTGAGAAATACAGAATTGGGCCACTGAATTCAGAGATTTCAGTTCTGTTTCTAGCTTAAGCTGTTTGGTAGTTTTGGGAAAAACTTGGACCATTTTTGTTATTAACTTTTTTTTTTCTCTCCTTCTTTGACCTTTCTGGGTGGTAACCCCCTGCATCACCCACCCTCTTTTAGCCCCAATCTTCAGCCAATCTTCAATGTCCATCTCAGAAATCACATTGATACAGAAGAGGCAACCAGCTGACTACCAGCAGCAGTGTGCTGTCAGAAGGATTGAAAAATGTTGGGTTTTTTTCTGCTGCCCCATTGATTAATTTGTCACAATACAAATGGAATAAAATGTATCAGAAGGTGCTCCTGCCACAGAGTAAGGGATGAGGTGAAACCATCCCATTTATTTTTAAAGATGGGAAGTGAACTTCTATGGGAGAAAGCTCCTAAAGAAAACATTTATTTTATGGCAAGGGGAAAATGCATTGGGTATCGTGGATGCGGGAGAGTAGGTGTTCTTCATTGGACACACTTACTGAGTTGTGATGCTTCAGCCTTCTTAAAAGTGGGTTGTTTACTGTCACCAGAAAAGATTATTTTTGTCTTCAGAAAAAAACTCCACAATGAAATGTCCAGGAATTCTACAAGTATGCTGGACTCAAAACTTGTAGCTAATGATAACGTTTCTAGTGACTTCAAATGAGTTTGGATGCAGACTAGGGAAATTAATTTGAGGAATACAGTTAGGTTATTTAAGCAGCATCAGTAGGTATGGCAATATGCAACCTGACTACCTGGCAGCTTTTGATTTTTATTTCGCACCTTCTTGGACAAAATGTAGCTCAAAGTAGTGAACAGGTTTCCTTTTGGCTTTTGAAGAAAGACCTTGCAAGCTTGTAAGGAGAATTATGAGAAGATTAAAGAGGCAGCATAATGGGTGTTGAGATGGAGATGAACTGTGGGGTAGATTTTCTCTAATTAGTTTAAGTATTTTGTACGACTTCCTATGTCTGAACTTTCTATAAAAAAATCTCTGCCGACGTCTGATGTTCTAGAGGACCTTATGGAGTCTCTAGCTTCCCCACCTCCCTATTTTTTCTTTTTTTAAGGTCAAAAGGGCGTTTTTGCCACATTTGGGACAGTGGCTCAGTGTTGCAAATAAAGGGGGTATTCATAAAATTAAATACCTTCCTTACAACTTTCTCAGAGAGATGCTTCCCAGCATTTCCTTAGAACCTTAAAGTTTTGAGTTTCCAGATCTCCTCTGGAAGATTGTTCCATAGCCAAATTTCCCCTGAAGGACAATGAATTTTTCATTGGTTGCTAAATGTTTTGTTCTAGAGCTTAAGAACATACCTGGTCACCAAAGCATGCATCTTGTTATGATGATTCATGCATAAAAATCCATGTTTAGCTGCAGCTGGAATTTGCTTCACTAAATGCATCTCCTTCCTCTGCCTGCCAAAAGCCAGTGCAGACTGGTGCTAATTGGTCTTTCAGCTAACAGAAATTCTGTAATTATGCAGATTTGTGATTAAAACCCACTATGTTAATATAATGGGTGTGTAGCCATTGGTTTTATTTGAGGAACCTGAAGGAAAAAAATCCTATCAAAAGAATTATGGCAATTCTTGTTTCTATGCCATAAAGCCATAAAATATTGTAGCTAATTACACTTCATTTTGTAGAACTTGTACGTTGACATTCTGATGTTGTGCACCCTTCCCTGCACCGGGGTGGAGGGGGTGGTGGTGATTTCACGTGTTTGTCACGTTCATTGAGGCAAATTGCGCATCTTGGTGTTCTTAAATTGATCATATTTTCTCTGTTAAGGTAACACCTATAGAATAGGACCTTGTCACAGGATAATGGCCCTGCTGCCAGATACACACTGAGGCAAAGCTGGGACGTTTATCTGAAATAAGCATCAAGGCGAAGCAGAAACATTTATTTCCAAAGCAGGAGGCTTTTATCCTGTCAAAACCACCTATTTTTTCTTTTTCTTTTTATTTTTTTTTAACCCCCTTTGCCTGCATCTAAACCAAATGAATAATGGACTAGATTCCGATATTTTCTTTGTCTGAGGGACGTTAGTGGAGTCATTGCAGGTCTCTGGTAGGTATTACTAAGAAGTTGTGCTCTGGTTGGATCAAGAGGGCAGGTTTACATTGTAGGAATGGAAGATGCAATGAATTCATGTTGTTTAGATTTCTACGAGAGTATTATTGTTGTATGAATTGCCGTTGATGTCCAGACATAATTCTCATGAGCTTGGCAAGTGTGCGGAGGAAAACAAAGAGTTGTGGTCCCACGCATTCTTGTCTACATTTAATGAGGTTCAGCACAACAACAGCAGTTGGGTCATGTATCGTACACCTGTAGCCTCTCTAAATAGCTCAAAAGAGGTCACCATCCCTTTGTTAACTCACACCATTCTTCTGTTAGTTATGTAGGCAGATGTCTCCTGTGACAGACATGAGAAAAATCAAAAATTGTTTGATCTTTATGAACAGACAGTTGTCTTTGCAGGTAAACAAGCGCAGCAGCGTAAGTATTCTTTATGGTCCTGTCTTGCCTCGTTGCTAGGGGATAATCTAGTGATTGATACAAGAAATCCAATGTTCCCGACATGCCAAGAAGACAAAACACAACAAAATAACCTTCAAATGTCCTAGTGATGCAATTTTGAAACTTAGTGCATCCGTCAGTTCAGCAGGTCAGAAATGTTGGTCACACCAACTTGTAAAGTTTTGCCAACTAAAAAGTGTCTGCTCACAAACAAGGAGCCCTGGTGATGTCTGTTAAATTTTTCAGCTGTCAAGTCAGAAGTAAAAGCTTTTTAACCATGTGCCTCTTTGTGAATTTGGATCTAGGAGTCAGGATTTCCCAAAGCCAAGTGCTGTTGCATTATTCATTGTGTGATGTTACATCCTTACAAACTTAATGTTTTTCCAAAGCATTTTCTTCATTTTTAATATAAATTGCTGTGCGAATGACTAATATCTCCCCTCACCTCTGAAGTGATGGTAGTCATTCTTCTGCTCGGAGAAGTTTCAGCTTTCTTAAACTGTGTATATTTTGCACAGTAGACTTGTACATAGATCTGTCCTAAACCTTTACTGAATTAGATTTTTCTAATCTCGTTGGTTCAGAGCTATGGACACCGCTTCTTCAACCTAATCAGTTTGTTGGGCTTTTTTTTTTTTCCATTTTTTCTTCAGCAATAACAAGAGCTATGCTCTCAAAATCGGGTGGGCAAATTACCAGCTGCATTTGCATATGTGTATGACCATGTCTGGCAGCAAATGATTCATTTCGAGTGCTGGTATGCATTTCAGGCTCAATCTTCTCTCAGATATGCATGTCCTCGTCGCTCGGTCCACTTCAGAAATGGATTGGGTGATATTTTCTTTTCTATTAGGATTTCAGCCGTACTGTTGAATGCTGGCTATTCCATATTCAGCGAAACCAGGCTAAGGTTATCATTCCTGACAAATATGTTTCGGGGGGAGAAGGTGGGTAATCTTGTGTGTATGTGAATTTTCTGCCGATTTGGTCTTAGAGTACTGAACCGCCCTGCAAGTCAATCTGACACAAGGGTATCTCTCATCGTCTAGAATTGCTGATAATTCTGTTGATACTTAATGATGTTTGAAATCTTGAATTTTGGCAGTAAGAGTTAATCATAAAGCAACCCTAGCATGTACTGGTTCTGAAAAGAAATCTCTGTTAGACTTTATTCACATTTGTCTATACGTATATGAAATAATTATTTTTGGCCATGATCTATAGATTGTCCAGCCTTACAAATCCTGTCAGAAAGATAAACAGTTCTCAGTCTTCCATGTTGCTGCTATCACAGCCCTATTCTTCCTTGTGTGCAAAGGTCTACTCAGCCTCCTTAATTCTAAGTGTAGTTTAGCAAATCAAACTGAATGAAACTCATGATCAGTGTGGAAAGGGCCTGGGGGTGTTGGTTGACAGCAGCTGAATGTGAGCCAGTGTGTCCCCAGGTGGCCAAGAGGCCACCAGCATCCTGGCTGGTACCAGCACTGCTGTGGCCAGCAGGACCAGGGCAGTCACTGTCCCCCTGTACTGGGCACTGGGGAGGACAAACCTCGAATCCTGGGGGCAGTTTTGGGCCCCTTATGCCGAGAAAGGCCTTGAGGTGCTGGAGCGAGTTGAGAGAAGGGAACGGAGCTGGGGAAGGGGCTGGAGCACAAGTGTGATGGGAGCGGCTGAGGGAGCTGGGGGGTTCAGCTGGAGAACAGGAGCTGAGGGGAGACCTTCTGATCTCTGAACTGCCTGAAAGGAGCTTGGGGGTCAGCCTAGATGACCTTTGAATGTTCCCTCCAACCCAAACTATTCTGTGATTCTATGGTTCTGAAAGGAGGTTGTAGCAAGGTGGGAATTGGTCTCTTCTCCCAAGTAACAAGAGGTAGGACAAGAAGAAATGGCCTCATGTTGCGCCAGGGGAGATTTAGATTGGATATTCAGAAAAATTTCTTCCCAGAAAGGGCTGTTGTGCCTTGGAACAGGCTGCCCAGGGCAGCGGTGGAGTCACCATCTCTGGAAGGGTTTAAAAGATGTATAAATGTGGCACCTGGGGACAGGTTTTGTGATGGACTTGGCAGTGTTGGGTTAATGGTTGGACTCAATCTTAAAGGTCTTTTCCAACTAAAATGGTTCTATGATTCTACTCTTTGTGAAGTAAATCCCACCGAGCCAGGCTGCTGGTGAGAGCACTCAGCATTTAATTAACGTGCAAAGTGAGGACGAGAGCCAAAGCGTAATGCTCAATAGAAGCTTGTTGGAGTCAAACCGAGTATCGCAGCTTGCTCCAGAGGGTGTTGGATTAGACCCCAGAAGCCAAGAGGTTTTTATTAACTCTGCTTGATATGTATATCCTGAGGCTGGTGAAATCAATGGAAAGAGGCTGCCGGACTTCAGCCTCTGCCGAGGGCAGCGCTGCCTCCGGAATCACCTCTGGGACAAGAGGTGCGAAGAATTTGCATTTACACAAGATTTCCTATTCATGAATGCACTTCTCAACAATTCTGAGTGAATAAGCAGCAGTGTTTATCTTACTGGTGTACGTAGTGTGAGGTTACAGCTATCGTTGTTGCTGAAAGGAAAAATAAGCGTAGGCAAAATGCAGAAATTTGTGATGTGTGAGTAATGCTGCTTTCAGAAACAAACTTCAGCTATAAACTGCTGCCTGATTTAGGAAATACTGCCTAATACCTGATAAACACTGCAGCTCGGAGCCCTGACAGAAAAACGTGTGCATCAATCCATGTGGAAAAAAATGAATGCAACTTTTAATCCGGAAGAGAGCTGCGGATAGGGTGGCAGTCTCAGAGAAATGCACCCGAAGTTTTCCTCCACTTAATTGGGGGACAAAATAATGCCTGGGTCCTGCTGAAATTGTGGTTGATGCAGCAGGGGGAGACAGAAGCTCTGATGTGCAGACCCAGGGAGGGATAAAGGCTGACGAGCTCTTTGGGGTTACATATAGACACGGTCACCGAGGGAGCCAGTGGCACAGCGCTTGGTGTCCTCTCATGGTCCCCAACCTGAACCTCGCTCACGGCATCGCTGCAAAACCTGATGCTGACCCGGGGTTAAATCGCATTCAAGAGCAAACATCCACAGCACAGGTATGAGCCCATCAGTATTTTACACGTGGGTTGTTTATGGTGGTTAAATCATTAATTTGGATGAGTCGGCATCTCCCCAGCCCCTTCCCACGCCATGACAACCCCTTTTTTACCCGCGTGCTATGGAGCAAGCAGAGGTGCCTTTTAATCTGTTACTGGGCCCTTATAATCTGCTACTCTCTTTTTCTTGGAAAAAGCAGCAGTTTCCTGTGGAAACAGCAAGGCTGCACTTCTCTGAACAAAACTGGGAAGGAAAAAGAGGTTTATAATAACTGAATATTGATTGTTCCCCTCTCAGAGGCGTGTGTTGTAGCATCCCAACCCCTGCTTTGTCTTTTTTCCAAATGGAATAAGCCGTCACAATCCAGAAAAATGGATTTTGACTTTCCCATTAATGAAATACGAATTGTATGTTTATATTTTGGTGGGCCCTAAAGTGAATATTGAAGTGCATAGAAATAAAACATTGCCAACTTTAATACGAGGTGGGGTTTTCTCACACTTGTCTTAAATGAGCTCATTACAGCGGAGATGGTAATAAATATTTGATATCGTGGCATGCTAATGAGGTGCTTGCTTGTGAATTCAAAGCGTTTAGCATAGTTTTCTCTCCCCTTCAAACATGTTAGATAGTGCAAACATTTTGAATTATTCAATCAGGAGGATCTTTGAGCACTCTAGTGCTGTATTCGAAATCCTAAACCCACAAAACCACAGAAGTAATTAGTGGTTGCAGCTTCCAAAACTGATATAATTTCTTGAATAATATTGTTTGGTTTTAATTCAGAGTTATTGCGGAGGACTTTCCTGCCCTTGAAAGAGGAGCCAGCTCTGCAGATGCAGCACTAGTACGTCACCAGTACATGCACAAGGCGTTGCTTGGTGCCTGCACAATTTTGTGTTGTTTTACTGGAATTTTAGCCCACTGGGTTGGGTCATCAAGGCTCTTTAACACATACAAAGGGTACATATGCTCTTTGTGTTGTACAGCTGAAGCCATATTTACCACTGGTCACCCCCATGGCCTTGTGGAAATATTGCAGATATGTGGCCTTTAGAATGGAGAATTGAAAATGGGAAATGCAACCTGGTGGAGTTTGATTTCTCTCCTTGGCAGTTCTTGTTCTTCTCTCTGACTGGCTTTGTATAATATATATCTGTTGTTATAAGCCGTGATGGATTTGGTCTGTTGGTGTTGTTATAGAGAGATAATAGCCTACTAAAAGTAGCAATGCTAAATATTTCTCTTTGCATAAGCTCATTGGGTTTTTTAAGCCTCTATGCTAATGGCACACCTTTTTAAAAATTTTTTGGTGTAGTTTGCATCTTTGAGAGTGAACTTAAAAGCGCTTTTGATTTTTTGCACTTGTATGCAAACTTTCCCAATACGTACTGAGGTGAGAGCAGCACTGGAAGGTGTTGATGGCGACACCATAAACGTCGATGGGGGAGTCGAGGGCTCAGTAGGAAGCAGTTTCCTTTGCAAGTGGCTTTTGATTTCTTGGTGGGTAATAAGAGTGGAAGAGCGATTGTAGGCGCTTCACCAACGGATTAAAAGCTGAAGCTGTATTTTCCTTCCGTGTGTTTCAAGTGCTAATTTTCATCACTCAGTTGGGCATGTGCTGCCTGCGGGTCCATCCGTCCTGCCATGGAATGGGGACACAGAAAGGGACCACGGGCTGTGGCTGAGCTGGTGTCTGAACCCCAGTGCTCTCTTTCAGATATTCTGGTTACATCTTTACTGACCCATCCTGCATCCCTGACATGCTGTCCTCTCACCTTCTTGGGCTTAAAAGGCATCTCTCCACTTATCTGTTCACCAGGGAATGAATTCCCAAGAAAGAAGCAGTCAAGTCTGATTAAAAGAAAAAAAGTAACGTAACTGATAGAAAAAGTGGGAGTAGAAATGCTTCTCACATCCTCTAGACTTTCCCGAATCCATCAGTAATTTGTGCAGCTCCAGGCTTTGAGGAAGGTGAAAGCTCATAAGGTTTTTAGACATCTTCCTTTCTTTGACTTTTCTGCTTTTAAATTCCTTTTCATAACTCAGCCGTTAGCAGAGGTACATGTTGTTTTTAAGGCAGCCAGTTCTACAGTTTTAGATGGAAAGAACCTTTTAGAACAAGTTAGCATGGGTGCTAATAGGGAGACTTTTTTGAGTTTCCTGATTCTGCAACATTTTGAAACGTTTCTACCTTTTGCTGACATAAAGGGAATTGCCAGATCAGGCTCAGCATGCAGAAACTGTATTTCTTTTAAAAAGTGCTCTGTGGTATAACCACATCAAGGTTTGTCTCCTTTCATAGTAAAAGGCATTTTTTCTCAAATACTGTTTCAAAACTGCTTAGAATATCTATTCTGAGTTCATTGTTTTTTTCCTATATGCGTCTTTTTCCCTGATGAAGGAAGGTGACCCATATTATTCAGGTATATGTAAGGTGTTTTACGAAGTATCACAGTGCCTAACTGTTTCAATAGCCTTAATCTCAGTTATAAACCTGTTTTCCATCTCAGAAAATGGCTGCTGAAGCACTTTGTGCAATGCAGAATTTGCCATTTAAATTGCATGGAAGTTTACAAGCAAAATTAAATTAAAAGGCTTTAAATTTAATATTTGACACTTAACTGCCAGTAAGAGCACAACCGTCTCTGGAAACTGAGATGCTGGCTCTGATGTTGGGCGTTTCGATTTCTGTATGGAAGTGCCTCAGTATTGGTGGAAATTTGGGCACAAATGTGCTCGGGAAAAACGTGGGGCAGCTGATTATGGACCACGTGTGCGCTCCTGACCTTTTCTTTGCAAAGCTTATAATTACATTACGGTCGGTAGGAATGTCATTAAGTCTTGATGAGCTGCACAAGCAGGTACATCCCATGAGGACAAGTGCTGGGTGCTTAAAGCAGATTTGCTGGGGTGCATGTCCCAGGGACCTTCCAGAACATTAAGGTGATTGTGTTACTTGCTAAAAATTAAGTATATCAGGCTCAATCTGGAATGTTTATCAGAATAACAAAAATCTCCCAGCAAAACCCGAAATGATAGTCAAGTGATGAATGGGTTTAATTAGAAGTAGGTAGCAAACACTTTTAAAAAGGTGTAATTTCAAATGCTTTCTATACTTTAATGCTCCTGGAAGGCAAATAGTATTTATTCTTGAAGCGAGAATTGGAGGACTAATTTGACTTAGCTGTAATTTAGTGATGATACAATTTAGCTATAATTAAATTGGAGCAAAAAATTCTAGGTAACAAAATTTAGTTAAGTACAAACTTGCTTTTGTTCCTCCATAAACAATTTGCTCTTCAAATTGTAAAGTATCGTCATCCCTACGTAAGTAAAAGTGCAGTCAACAGTCCATAACTTCTGTAACATTACCCAAGTAGTTTGTGAGTGAAAAACTGGTAGGATAATCCTTAAAACTAAGGCTACTTGACATAAATGCTACCTAATTGTGTCTTGATTCTTGGATCATTGGCTTCCTTGTAGTTGAGTGGGCTTAATTGTGACAAAAATTGACCCATTACAATTTACATGTTTTGGACTCCTTAAAGGATTGAAAGAAGCTGTGTTTTTATCAGTGATACTAGATTTTTATAAATCTGGTTTTTTGGTTTCCCAGTCTGTGAAGATTGTTGATACATTTTGAAACATGAAAGCAAGTTTCAAAATAATTTGATCTTTCATAAAAATAAATAAATCTTTCATTAAAAATAAAATTTTAAAGCTCAGAGTAGTAGCATTCACATTCCTTTTTTAATCGAGGTTAGAAGGATGCACATCCATACAAAATATCTTCATTCAGTAATGAGGACTTACATTTATAAAGTTTTAAAATTTATCTACAGGAGCAGCAAATGATTCTCTGCAAGCATCTGGATAATTTGACTATATCAATATTGATCCACGCTTATGCAGTTGTTGTTAATCCCTCTGGGAAACGGATTCTTTCAGTAATATTAGTTGAGCAGATGTTGGTTGTTGATTTTGTGGTTTTATTCTTGGTACTTTCATTTTTCTCAGAAGGAGGAGAAACTTCCTTAATTCCATGCAGAGAGAGAAATATAAATGACAGCTAAAAATACGCTGTATTTTCTGTCCTTCTCCAGCTCTCAGAATACACACTGTGTTGAGAAGGGAGGATAAGCATGACTGCATGTATCTCTTTGAAGTACTTTATCAGTGTTCTTAAAAAATATCAAAGAGGAGACTTATGCCATGTAAAAATAGTTATGATTACATCCTCTTTGGCTGGATCTGATACAGTTCTCACGTGGTACGTCTGTGAGATGACTACCTAAATATTCAGGCGAAAAAGGATGGTTTGCAGGAACGAGGTTGACTCTTATGTTTCTGAGGCCATTTTTTATTTCCACGACCTTTTTTTATTTCTGTTATCATTTTGATTCAAGGGTCACGGATTTATCCTTAGCTGGTAGACTCTATCACGATTTTAAAGCCTGGCTTTAGTCGTTTAAATTCCGCAGGTTTTCATTTACCAAAGCTTTTGCAATTCTCTTTGCATTGGTCGTAAACACCCAGAGTTTCAGATTTTTAAAGCAATGAAGCACATAATGCAAGCTCTCTGTTTAATGAAATATTCAGTGCTGCTCTCTCCCTCCTCTGGCTTATTCAGTGTTATCTCCCTGGGTGAATTTTCCTCTTCTGGATGGGGTTTGGGTGGACTTTATGCTGAGTTCAGGTGGTTTTTCCTCTCTCGTACTGACAGCAAGCAAAGAACCTACCTGGATTGCACATAAAGCGAACCCAGGGATGCGGGGGCTGATCTGTCCTGGCGACTGAGGGGTGATGCTGAGCCATCAGAGCAGGATCACATCCCGCTTATGCATCAGTTACCACAAACCATGAACCTGTTGCTGCGTTTCTTCACATGGGTAATTTGAGCAGAGTCACACAGCCACCAACACGGACAAGAGCTTCACAGTGAGCATTTACAACTAGAAAAAGGTGATGCCTGGAGGGAAATGGTTTTTTTTCTGTAAAAAAAGAGTAGCAGCTGCGTTTTCTCTGTTACGCGTATCTGTGGGTGAAAAAAACAGATTATTTTTTTTGTGCACGTGAATTTTGAGCTGGATCGGGCTGATTGCCTGAACCCACCACAGCTGTGCAGTTGAACGAGGAGGGGACCTTCTCCCAGGTCCTTGGGAAGAGCTGCCATGAGCTCCTTGCTGTGAATTGTCCCACTCCGGTCTGTCTGTAGGCATCTTTGTCTTTTCATGTCACCCATGTTCATTGGAATCCAACAAGTACCTGGCACTTGCAAAATTTTATGTGTACTGCTATGGTTTCCAACCACTCCTTTGAAAGAAATTAAAAAACACTCAACCACTTCAATATTTGCTGCTGTTATTCAGTTCTCTTGGATACTAAGCGCTGTTGTGCAGGTTTCAATACACTTTCTTCTTTTATTCAATATATATTTTTATATGTGTTTTCCCTTGGAACAACCAAGACTGTCACACAAACGAAAGCAGTAAAAGGCAGAGACTTTTGCTGTGAAGTGAAAGAGAAAGATCTTCAAATTCTGTTTAGTCAAAAAGCCCTGAGGGCTGTGCAAGGATCAAGTCCTGCAGAGGCATCGTGTGGTGGCCAAGGTTGTGTCTCTGTTCTTCATACTGGTGTGAATGAAGTAAATGGCACATCCTTTGGCATTACTCATGTTTCACGTTAGTTTAAGCTAGGGAAGAATAGGATCCTGCATCATCTGGACAGGTTGACGGTTACTTATTGACAGAAAGGAATTTGTGCAATTGTATTTTCAGATCCCTCCTTCTGAGCATCTTTATATAACTTAATAGTTAGCATAGAAATATGTTTTTAAGAACTTCTGTAAAGAAATCCTCTACAGTGTCTGTTTTCATGGCTGGGTTATCTCATATTTTTAATTTACTGTTCTTTATATTTCATTTCCAATTCTCCATCCTTCAAAAATCTTTGTAAATGGCTACATAACAAGTGCAAATTTCTCTCCTGTTCAATGAAAAGTACCAATCAGGCTGTGATGGCTGTGACATCTCTTACTAAGAGAGAACAAAGAAACCACTCAACTCTAAATAATCAAAGTCTGGCTTGTCAGAGTTGGAGTATGTGGCCTATTAAGCTTTATTGAGGGCACGTTGCAAAAGCAGCGGTGCTTAAATAAGTGTACAGGCCCTTACGCGATTAGTTATGCATAGGGCACAGTGATCTTGTTAAAATCAAATTTTATTCAAAGAAAGCAGAACAATCTCCAACAAAACACTAATATGGCATAAAATCAAGCAGTGCTTCTTTGCAAGTGGAAAAAGCCTTGTTCCTGCTTCTGTGTTTTGTGTTTGGGACTGTTTTAGCTGGAAGGAGGCTCAGGGGGATCTTATCCATGTGTAGAAATACCTGATGGAAGGGAGGATGGAGCCAGGCTCTTCTCAGGGGTGCCCAGTGAAAAGGCAAGAGGCAACAGGCGCAAACAGAAATATAGGAAACTCCATTTAAACATAGAAAAACTTTATTTTATGGTGAGGGTGGCCAAACACTTGGGGCAGGTTGCTTGGTGAGGTTGTGCAGCCTCTGTCCTTTGGGACAGTCAAATCCCAACTGGATGTGGCCTTGGGCAACCCAGATCCACCAGGGGTTGGACTGGGTGGTCTTCAGAGTCACCTCCAACCTCAGCCCCTCGGTGACTCCGCAATGCACCGTGCAGGATAATTACTGTGCTGATGCTGTGTCCTAAAATATTTCACCGAGTTAAGTCGTACAGTTGTAAATGGTAAAATTTACTGGTTGATTTTGCAGAGGGCGTTTATAAATATGCAATAACAGGGTGAGATGTTTTCAGCAGAGTTATACCTGAAGAGTCAGTAGGGTAATGGTAACGTAAGGGAAATGCAATAGGAGTAATATGTTTCCTGCTGGCTGGTTAGTAACAGGAGGTCTTAGCAGAGTGTCAGTTATGGGTAGGATAGGGGTAGTTGGCAGAAAATCGACCTTTCTTTTTTATTTATTTATCTTCTGAACTGTGGTGAGCTTTTATAGCGTGGCTTTTGCCTGTGAACAGCCTGTCATCCCAGCCTTCTCATCTTTCTTGAGTCCAGCACTCGTGGAGATACACGGGAAGCAGGTATTTCTGAGATAAATATCAACCTGCTTTCTCCTGGCCTTCCACCCCCTGTGGTCCAATGAATCAGCTGAAGTTGATGTGCGGTGCAGCCGTTTCTGCTGATCCGAGGAGTAAATCTTGGAGTTAGCAAGCAAAGCTCCTCTTGGGGCTGGCTTTGCCTCCTGATCCGTTGCTGGGCTCAGCTCTAGCTCTGGGGCCGGGCTCAGCTCTGCGCCTGGGCTCAGCTCTAGCTCTGGGGCCGGGCTCAGCTCTACTGCAGTGCAGATGCAGCCGAAAGCCGTGGGAGTATCATATTTTGGTGCACGCCTTTCCTCGTATCCTGTTTTCAAAGTAGAGTTTTCTGGAAACGGCTTTGGTTTAGCACTTTTTCTGCTGCTCAGTTTTTCCTCTGTTAAATGCGGTCAAGTTTCCAGGTGGGAAATTCAAGACAGCAATTTATCTCGAGACAGATGCTGCTTTTATTCTCATTGCTTTAGTCAGGGACTTTGCTATAGTCATTAAAAGTTCGGTGCTAGCACAGTGCTGTGAGGATTCCCTGGTCCTGTAAAAATCAGCGGAGCTTTACTGTCATACAAGTTGAATAAAAATAGAAAACTTTATTTTCTTTTATAACAAAACAGCAAACAATTATTTCACCTCTGATAAACTCAGAAAGCACAGGGACTCTGTTAAACGCTTTCCTCTGGTGTCTCCTTTGCGCTTTGTGTTTCTCCATTCTGCACAACCACGCTCTGAAACAGTCTCGTTTGTGCTTGGCACGAGTCTCAGGTTCCTGTGCGTTCCCTGGGTTTCCAGGTTCGGTTCGTGCATCAGGTCAAGCTGAAGGGCCAACCTCAGGCTCTGCCTTGCCGCAGGCACAGATGCGCCCCAGAGCTGCATGGTCAGCGGTCACCAGGGCTGGTCCTCACCCCTGCGCAAGGACGTGGGCACGTGGCCCCGCTCCCCAAACCTGGCAGACGCTGCCATGGGCAGCCTGCGGTGGCTGCTGCCATTTTTCAGGGAATAAGTTGTAGTTCTCAGGTATTTTCTCTCCAGCAAACAGTCCTGTTATTTATCTCCATCTGCTGTGCTGTGTGTTGGTATTTTTTTTTTTCCTTTTTTTCTTTCCATTTGGCATCTTCATTTGATTCTTTATTTGACATCCTGGTTCCTGGTGCTTATCTGTCAGCCTAAATGGCAAATACCAGCCTCTGACTTATGACTCCTGATGATATTTTATAGTATATCTCAGGTCTCTTCTGATTTTCAAGGCTCTCCTGTGTTTATCCCAGGTGACCTGTGTGTTATGACTCCTATATTGTCATTTACTACACTCTCATCATTACTAGACCTTTATTCCATAGATTTTAAACTAGATAATCTCCATACAAAATGAATTACCGTGGTGGTTTTCCAAAACAGGGTGTATACTGAAGGTTTCCTTATTGATGAAACCTTGCCCCTTCCCTCTTGCCTTCTCCTGTAAAAGGGACTTCAGTGCTGTGTGGCTGAGATTTAATCTGCTGGATTCCTGCCTGCTGCAAACCCAGAGCACCGTCACTGTAAATGTGACCAAACCCTTCAGTTTGGCACTTTATCATAGATAATTGCTGAATTTCCTTAGAATGATTACTGGTAACTGCTGAAGAATTATTCCATAGTAACTTAGAGGCTGAGCTCAAACGTTTTGTGTAGTATGAAATCTGAAAAATTTGAATGGGTCATTTTTACTGTTGATTACTGGGCTTCTACTTTTCCAGCCTTCACAGATACATCTTTGAATGGCTTGATTTATGTAAAGAACCGATGCTGCGGTTCTGAAAAGATACTTGCATGCTAGAAGCAGAGCATTAAAGATTGCGACTTGTAGTTTACAGAAATGTTAACTCAAAGAAAAAGAATTCAATAAAAATATATCTGAGGATGCACTCAAGTCCTCTGTTCCTGAAACTTGCTCAGATTTGCCTTAAATTAAGGTTAACGGTTGAACTTGATGACCTTAAAGGTCTTTTCCAACCAATGCAATTCTATGATTCTCTAAATTCTTTACTCTCGGCCCCTGAAAGGGATAAATGCATAAAAGAATGATCTCTTCCTCTGTCCATATGGATAGGTTTCCTAATGTTATTCCTAAGACTGTGGGGGATGGACATACGGAGCTGTCGGACAGGAACGGGGTTTTCTGGGAGTGCTGACCCTTGGTGTGAGCCAGGACAGGAGGAGCAGGAGTGTTGGTTTAGCTGCCAAGAGAAAATGAGACTAAACAGCAATTTGTGAGATGGGCCTGATCTCAATCCTATCAAACTCAGCGTAAGCCTATCAGGGACACCACTAAAAATAATATTTAGGCTTCCAATTTCTGATAAGACTAATGTAAATATACACTGATGGCACAGAACTGCTGAAGAAGCTTGCAGAGGCCTAAGAAAGGCTCAGCTGGCCAGTTTTCAATTTCGACTTGATTGTGTGAAATGCTTTTTCTTTCCTTTGACAGATGCTCAGGAAAGTGTTTCCAAGAGCGATCTTGACTCGCTTTTTGTGAACCTGTGCCAGCCTGCAGAATACCACAAGTGTCTTAGGCTGGATTTACTGTGCCAGAGTGAACCTAGAGGAGGATCCAAAGAGACTTGCAAATATGTGTTTTATTCTGCATGTCAAAATATTAATTTGGAAATATAAACGTTGGCATTTAAGCTTGAAAGGGTAGGTCATTAACTATAAGACTTCCACAAAGGTTATATTTCTGACATTTTATTGCATTGTACTCTTTGTATTTTTTTATTTTGAGTGATGATGTGTCTGTATCCAAAATCAGAAGATGTATTGTGAACTTAAATGGGGGAAAGGGAAAATGCTTCCTTTTGGGAAGCCCAGTTAGGTGGATAAATGACAGAGACGACTTCACTAATTTATGTTCTCTGATTGCTGTGATGAAACACAACACAGATGCTGTTCACTCTGTTCCTTAGGGCTTTGTGTAGTTTACTGTTTGTGGCTGTAAAAACACAATAGGGAATACCTTAACATATGCTGGAACTCAACTGGATGAGAAATGGCAGCAGCTAATCTGTGAAACATAAAACGTGTCTTCTTGAAGTGTTTGTCTGGAAAAAAAAATCCATTCTGACTTCACAATTTTCACAGCCTCTTGGAATAGGCTTCATCAGAGGCACTGCCTCTTAAACACATAAATTACCATAAAAATATCTTCTTGCTTCATTAAAGCATCTTCTCTCTTGATGGGTTCATCTGGTAGGGCAGGACCAGACAGCAGACTGCTATTCCACTGACCACAGGGTTCCTCGTTTATTTAACAGTTCTCTCAGTATTCAAGGAGAAAAAAAAAAGAGCTCTTACGGCTCTGCTCTAATGAAATGTCATCTTGCAAAAAAATTAAGTGTCCACTTACCTTCTGTTACTGCTCAGGAAGCCCTTGATAAGGAGGCAGTGGATGGGCTGAGCACCTGAAGTGGGTTCCTGTTGAGATGAGCAGCCAAACAGAGATTTGAGCCCTGACCCACGTGTCCCTGTGAACCTGCAGACTCCTGGGGTCAAAATAAAATATAATCCTTATAGAGTGTCCACAAGGTGATGGCTTGCATGCTATGCTTGTTGAGCTGTAGCGACACCCTAAAATATTTTGCTAAGAGGGGGCAGAGTCCAAAAATTATGATAAATTTTTGATTAGTTTGACATTTTGGTCAGGTGAGAACTGGAAGCTTAGCTGAAATGACTGAAAAAGGAACTGAAAAAGGAAGGAACCTAATCAGACTGAATTTTTGTTAGGTTTTGGGTTAAGCTTTCAGATTAATTTTGAAATGGTTATCTGAATTAAATTGTTCAAAGCTTACCCATTTTTATGGCTATGCTATTTCATTTATGTTTAGACACAGCAGATTTAATGATTAGAAACATTTAAAAAAATAGTCCCAAGTGTGTTTTTTTAAGCATTCATGAACTTAATTTCTTCTGCTCTTGAGATATGATAGCCCTATGTTTGTCTTACTTGCTGCAATGATATACTAGGAATGTTAAAACTAAATTATACGTCACTTTGTTTATTTGACATGGACTCAATTGCTCATATTGGCAGGTGACACTTACAGGTCATTTGTGCTCATTGGGATTCTGAAGTTACTGAGTAATTTCTCATTCTTTCAGAGCCTATTCATTTAAATGATATTTTAGCCTGTATTGAAACTCTGCAAGTGTATTTTTCTGTAAAGATCTATACGGGTATTAAAACTAATAGAGTGTTTCTAGCATTTGACTAGTATAACATTTATGGCACAATCTGTTCTGCTCAAGTTTACAGGTTTGCTGTATGCAAAGTTTTTTGCATCAGTAGAATCCTTCAAGTTTCTAAATGTAGCTGAAATTTAAGGGACAATATTATTAATATATTTTGACAGTAGTAGTACTTTGAAACAGTTTTTGTTTTACAAGTGTCCTCAAAATTTAGATTGTTACTATTTCTCTAAAAATGACTAAAATAGTGATGAGAAGTAGCCATTTACAGCCGTATCTATAGCTTAAGGAATCAGAGCTACATGAGTTGCATGTGGAACTCAGCTGGAGATGGATTTTCTAGTCTGCAGGGTTTTATTAGAAACAAGTGATAAAGCAGCAAGATCAGCAACATTGTGCAAGGCTGGGTACTTTTTGGTGAGGATAATGCTACCTGTACTTGTATAAAAGCCACTTTGCAATGCACCTCCTTGGTTCCCAACATTGCAATGCTGCAGCCACCACCTGAGAGCAGACGGGTTACAAAGTTCCCTCTGAATTTTTTCTTTTTTTAAAAATTTTTTTTCTTCGGTCTTCAAAAACTTAATGCCAGCCCGATACCCTATTAAAGAGAAAAGTGCATTAATCTGACAGTTGCTGGAGCAAGGAGTGTTGTGTACAAGGCCGGTGAGAATCCCGGGATGAAAGTGGAGGCTGATGGCAAAGCTGCAGCAACAGCAGACACATCGAGACCAAACCTCAGCAGCAGCAAATGGCTCTTGTACATGCTAAAATTTGGATTATAGCACAGCCACCTTCTGCTTGGAGGGCTGGGTGAGGACTGATTTTTATTCTTTCCAGATGTTTACTTCGGAACCCCCCTTCTTGCCTGAATGCGAACAGTCTCACTTACCAAACCGCTAGGCATGGGGCAGTCATCTGAATTTTACCAAAGGATAAAAAGGGATGAATTTTGACTTTGAAGCTATAGGGGGAAATGCAAAAGAACCCTTGTCAGACACCTGTAGTTCAAAACCACTTACATGTACTGACTCTGTGCTGTTGCCGCATAACTCATCCTCATTTGTAATTCATCAGTCCCCCTTAACTCGTGTATAAGTAGTTACCTTCCATTTAGACACCGCAGGGGTGTTATCACCAAAAGGGATAAGTCAGCTAAGAGACTCACTTGAGTTAATGCAAAAATGAGGGCAATATATTAATGTAACAACAGGATATCTAGCTTTTTATATTTAAAGCCAGGAGCCTAAAATTATAGGTATAAAGGATACTTATTAGGAGCAACTGCACCTTTATTCAAGGCTTTGAGTAGGGTACAGCACCCAGATTACAGTGTGACTGATGCTTTGTAAATGAGCATTGGAGCCATGAAGATTATAGGGGCTTTGATTTTTTTTTTTTTTTTTGCTGTTAATGCGTGGTGAGGGTAGATTTCTTTCACTTGTCACAGAGCTGTTTTTGAAAGAAATGCCACTTACAAACAGTGCAAGAAAAGGACGAGTGTCTGCAAGGTGACACAGGCAGGTGTCCTGTGCTGCCTCTCCATCCTTTCAGCCCTGGTTTGTAGGTTGGCCACAGCGGAATCTCCGGAGCTCTGGAATTAATTATTATTAGCTCAAGGGACAAGGATGAACTTTGTTGTTGGAAATTTTAAAATTTTCTCTGGAGAAAGGTAAAGAATAAGAGAAATAGCAATAGGAATGTCAGCAGTACGGGATATCAGAGGTGGTAGGTGCCCCGTCCCTGGAGCCATCCCAGGCCAGGCTGGACGGGGCTCTGAGCAACCTGAGCTGGTGAAGATGTCCCTGCTCATGGCAGGGGGGGCACTGGGTGAGCTGGGAAGGTCCCCTCCAACCCAAACAATTCCACGATTTTATGATCACGGAAAACAAGAACATGCAAAACCTCACCACAGAGAGAACCTCAAAGTGGTATGGTTGAGGAACAGCGACTATGAGGAGACCACAAGGAGATATTGGGGTGCAGATCTCCCCTCCGCTGCCTGTCCTGCCCGTGCACCATGTGCTCCTGCTGCCTGAATATGAGCAGAAACTCCTTGAGGTGCCAGAGCCTGGTCCAGGCTGCCCAGAGAGGCCGTGGAGTCTCCTTCTCTGGAGACAACCAAACCCACCTGGACCAACCTGTGTGATCTGCTCTGGTGACCCTGCGTGAGCAGGGGGGTTGGACTGGGTGATCTCCAGAGGTCCCTTCAACCCCAGCCAGTCTGTGGTTCTGGCCAGCAGCTCAGAGGTTCCCCCAACACGGTGTCCTCGTGTCCCCAAACTGCAGGGGAATGGTGCAGAGTCCCTGCAGGGGATTGTTTTCATTAGCTGTGCCTCTACTTTGGGTGAAACCCGAAGGACTTGGACTAAAGCACAACGTAGTTTTTTGAATATGTAGTAGTTTGGGAGCTGTGTCTTTGTGCTAGAACTTGGCGTTTTGTGCTCACGGGAGTCTTTAAGGTATCAGGGCATTAAAAGACTTGGGTTGAAACTTGTCAAGGGGAAATAATATCTGTAATTGCTCAGCTTCCTGATTAAAAAAACCCACATCAGTGTCTAAGTAAGAGCAATGTTTTCTCAAGCATGATTAGTAATACTTTAATTCAACAGAGCAATAAAAAAAAAATTTGATTTTATTGCTCTCTATTTTATGGATCATGAATTTAACTGAGCTAAATAGTCACAGTACAGGTGAATAATACCGCTTGAGTGAGCTGTTGACCACATTGCCTCCTGCATTTCACTACCTATTTTTTTTGTTTTGCTTACTCAGCTTTTCACATAGGTCTCCAAAGACCTATGTACCACCGAAGAACACTAAAGCAACCAACTGCTCTATTTACCTCATTGCTCTGAACAACGTTTTATGCACCTTCACTGCTAGGCTTTTTTGTTTGTTTGTTTGTTTTTTTCTGCATGTATTTCAGTAAAACTGAGAAGAATATACATTTTTAGGCCCCAACAAAATCTGACTGCTTGGTAGCTGTGTCAAGTAGTGCTTTCTCTCAACTGAAGACAATAATTAATATTAAGCATTTTGAACTATGTATCTGAAATATCCATTGGGCTGAGTATTGGACAGATCACATTAAGAGATTGTCCCTGCTCCAGAAAACTTGTAATATTGATAATGTGAGAGAAATGAGAGCTAACATGTGCAGAGGGTCAAGAAATTGTTTATTTTACAGCAGTGATCAGGGCTGAACCAGAAATGCAAACCCTTTCTCTGTATTTCTCTTTTGCAATAGTAAACCATCTTTAGTCATCCATTCTAAGGGAACTGACCAGTCCAAGTATCGAGTTGATTTCGATATCAGTTAATTATTTTGTAGATTTAATATTCATGTTAACGTGTCATGTTAGTGCCACAGCTCTGAGTCGAATGGGCACAAAAAATTAGTTTGTGTTTTCTGCAGTCTAAGCCATTTTCTGCTCTGACAGATTTTTAATCCAAATCAACGCACTGTCAACAAGAGGAAAACTTCTGTATTGAGCTCAGAAGTTCCCTAAGGTGTGGCTGATGCAGATAACGTTGGGGCTTGCAGGTAAAAAAATCTCACCAGCCATGGTTAAACTGCCGAAAAGGGAGTACAGTGCTTATAGTGGTCTTGTTGGGAATGAGAAGGCTGTTGGTGAATAGAGGAGCCTTGAGTTACAGGTAGAAAATAGGTGTGGGAGTCATTCAGTTCATCCCATTGTATCAAAACTGTTCTCAACAGAGGTTTGTGTTACCTGTTACAAGGGTTTCTGCTGATGGAGAGTCTGTAGCTTCCATGGGCAATCTGTTCACGTGCCCCGCTATCCTTACCATTAGGGCATTTTTATTAGTCTCTAACCTAATTCCCTCTGGCTGTGGTTTCTGCTCATCACTTGTAGTTTTCTTCCCAGGGACCATGGAGAAGAGCTGGTTCCTGACTGGTTTGGTTACCTTTAATATGCTGGCAGGATGCCCCTGTTAGGCACCTGAAAACCAGGCATCCTCGGTTTTCTCAATCTTCCTTTATCGGTCATGATTTCTAGATTTCATATATATAAAATTAATATATTTTTCCCTCTTTTGTGGCTTCTCTTTGCTTGAGCCACATCTTGGTCCCTGTCCCACGAGTCAGAGTTCCAATCTAGCCCACCCTAGACCTTTAGCGTTTTGCTGAGATTGATAGCAAAAATCTTCCTTAGAAATGATAAGCCTAATAGTTTTACATAACCTATTATCTGTTTAAGTTCTCCTAGTTTTTTTTTCCCCAGTAATTACCTTTCTCTAGCTGTTACTTTAATAAAAGGCTTGTAGATCCCATATGGAATAGGAAGGCGCACAAATTGCTCATGCTTTGAAAGGAGAGGAACTAATTCCAAAGCTAATGATACATGCTGAGTTTCTCCAATCCGTATGGCCAATTTGAACATGAGTAAAAGAAGCTCTGCACAGGTTTCTAAACACCCCTGAGGAACCCACATGGAAATAGTTTTCTCTGAAAAAGGTTGCTGCCTGTCCCCCAATAAAGATGGGCTCATTTAACCCGCAGTAGCTGCTTTAGCAGGAGAGTTTAAAGGAGTTTAAAGATGATTTTATAATGGAGGATAAATAGTTTTCATTTTCCTTATGCTCCAAGACAGTTTTGCTTCAAGTGTTCATGTGAAAACAGGTTTAACTCAACAATAATATTGCTAAAACTGAAATTAATGCTGCACAAAATTCCAGAGAAGCGGGAGGAGTGGCAGAGATTTATATCAGCCCGTTTGGTCTCCACTCTCAGCAAAACGAGCTACTCTTGCTTTTCATAACATATAGAGCAGTGTTTTACATATGTTTGCATAAAATATAAATCTGTTGTTGTAAAAATTAGAAGCCTACAGTGAAAACCGAATAAAATTTAATTTTGCTACATTTATTGCCTATCTTTGTTGTGTAAGGGAAAGGTGAGGTGTTAAAACCGCTGTCGCAACTTAGTTTAGATTGTCTCAAGACTTTGACAGGACTACTTTTCCAGCAATTTACAGAAAAGCAAATTTTATTGGGGAAAAAACTGTTGTTGCCCTTTAAATGCTGAAGCTCTTGTACAGGACCACAGGCACAAAAGGCACATAACCAAGTCTTGTAGCCATGAAAACAACAGCACAAAAAGGAGCTTTCACTCCCAGTTTAATTTTCCGTGGTTACAGAAATGAGGCTACCAGCTGTTTGAATTACAGTGTGCAGTGACACAATAATAAGAAAGTTAATCTCTTTAAGTAGCTATCATATTCTAGTTTTCCACTGGCAACTCCTCGCCTGGTATTCCCATTTACCTGTAAATCTGCATTTAAATGCAGGCAGCAATGTTCTCGGTACAGGTGGGGGAAAGCAGAACACCTGCTGATAGCTGCAATGAAGGATCCATGCCCAAAAAGCACGTGTGCGCACATATATACGCACATTTTATGAAACTTTGAATAGCATCACCAAGTACAATTTGAAGGAAATGTGTCGATGCTGTGTTTGTCATGTCCTGGATATTCTTTGAGCATGCGTTTAAAAAATAATAGAGTTAGGTTTATTAGTCTACAGAGCTGTACGGTCTGAGCTAGGAGGAGCATCCTAATTTTCTAGCACGTGGTGGTGAGCTGGTGAGGTTTTCTGAGCCAGAAGGGCACTTCGGGGACTTTTGGAAGATCCTGGTGCTCAGCTACTCGGGTTTTGTACACAGATCAGCTCTGGTTGGAAACTTTTTGAGTTGTGTGTTTTTACTAAAATCTTTTGGAAATGAGATGGATTTGCAAACCTCTCAAGGGCACCTCATAGTTTTGAAGGTTTATGTTATGGAAATAGGGGACACCCCACTGGGAACAGAAAGATTATTATTATTTTTTCTCTGTCGTGTTAAAATATGGACAGGATCAGATCTCCTTGGGTAAAAGAAGAGGCATTTCACATTATGCGTTCCTCAATGCTTATAGATGAACATGGCCTTTGTCACCTGTGCCTAAATAACTGCATACTACTTTAGTTGGGCCATTTATAAATGAAGAAATGTTAACCTAAATGAAACTTTCTATGGTGCCACTTCCCTAATTTCTCTAATTTCTCTCTCCTTCCTCCCCTCCTTCCCCACTTTTTGACAGCTCTGATACCTGGGTGATGAGA
Organism: Pampusana beccarii; assembly: GCA_013399365.1. Taxonomy (NCBI): domain Eukaryota; kingdom Metazoa; phylum Chordata; class Aves; order Columbiformes; family Columbidae; genus Pampusana; species Pampusana beccarii. Next base: position 2,198,856 of record VWYH01009570.1, on the reverse strand, counting down.
CTCTGCCTTTGGGGGGCACAGCATAGACCGTGTAGGAAGAAGTTAAACAGATGCAGCAAAAGATCTTAAAGTTGTTTATTCGATGAAATGTTACCTCTGTTTCCCACAACTAAATTTAATAAATATAAAGCCAGTGTGCAATTAAGATTTCAGACTTCGGCTGCTTTTACATCCCCTCTGTACCTGTTCTGCAGCTGAGATGTTTTAGTCAGTGATTCATTTGCAGCATTACTGACTTTATTCATCTAAAAGCACCTAGAGAGACAATGTTTCAACATTATACTAAGGAGAGCTGAGGTTTTTGCATAGTTCCAAATCTCCACTTTAATTCCATTTTAATTTAAATGTTTCGTGTTAATATTATGCATTATGTTTTAGCTTAAAAGAAGCTAATTTGTAAAAATCAACTTTTGTTTTTATCCTCTGAAATTCACCAAGGGAATCTGAAACTGGGTCAAACTGCAGTTTTTATTTTGTTCCGCAGCAATGTTATTTTCCTAGTGTGAGATTACTTAGTTTATATGAGGAGATTACTTAGTTTATATGAGTTGCCAGTGGCAAATTAGACTTGATGTTTCGGCCGTAAAAGGTGGTAGATTCCTCGTGTGCGAAATGTTGTCCTGCTCCTACATTTCCTGAGCGGTTCCCCACTGGTGGAAATGGCCCCAGACTACGGTTCAGGTAATTGAGGAAACTATTGTGCTGGACCCCGACTTTGGTGTTTAAAATATATTAGTTTGGAGACATCAACTCCTTTAACAGCATTTGGGGGAACTATGCCAAAAAGCTTAAGATTCTGTTCTTTTTCTGAGTCCTAGAACAAGACTTTTGTATCCAACGTGGTTTCCCATGAAGGGAAATGTGATCTGTAGAGCTGCTCGGATGAGGACAATATTGTGTATGCGGGTCACTGTTCATTTAGGCTGCATTTTCTAAAACATTGTTTCGGGAATATCTAACCTCTGGGTGAAAGACAATTGGATTAACTGCTTTCAGACGTATTGTGTGCCCAGCTCCACTAACGCAAAAAACCATTAACCCCCCCCGCACCCTCCAAAGTTTGGAAAATTGATCAATTATTGCTGAAAGTTTCAAAGGACTTACAGTGACATGTAAGGTCATTTACAATAGGTGCTCTTTAAAAAGGGAAAGAAAAGGGTCCCTGCGAATGTCAAAAAATGGAGCAGAGTTTGAAGCACAATTTAAAGGAGTGAAGTAAGGAGCCTGAGCATCTTTTACAGCTGATGGAGAGAGGTGAACATATGTGAAGGGCATTAGTAACAGTTCTGGGTGCTCAGTAGCTTGAATACAGCCTGGGTTTCCTTCATAACCTTCTACCCTGGAGCTAAAACAAAATTAAGGAAAAAAAAAATAAGCGATGTGTGTTAGATGCAGTTTTAGATGCGTTTTAGGCTGCAGGTGTCAGTCCATTCTTTAATTCTGTCTTCAAAGCTTCTTTTGTTTCCTGTACATCAGACCCATGGATGCGCCTTCTTGGACTTCAATTCCTGGCTTCTTCATGTAGCATTTTGAAGGCAAGATAGTTGTGCTGTAAATCCCTGTATTTCCAGAATTAAAATCCAAGCTTTTGCCTGTATCTAAAGTGTCATGGCATAAGGAGGAGACTCAAAATGTTATGAAAAATCATTTCTTCTCTGCTAGCAGGGACTTTGTGGCACTATATTTATAGCTCTTGGTGTTATTCCTGCATCTCTGTGTTACGTTGCATCTGTGTGAGTAAGGAATTTACTTCTCTGCTTATTACTGTACTGGAAGAAGCCTTTTGTGAATATTTTGAAACAACAGGGGTCAAGATTCTGATCACATTCCTTCCTAAGAAGATAGCCCCCTGGCTTTATTTTGACTTTTTTGTAGTTTAAATAGACACAAATTATGAAGGAGAAGAAATTGCCTCAACCATGCTTTATCCTAGAACAATGGGATGGAGAAGGGTGTTGGGAGGCTGGCACGTGATGTGTGTTATTCCTGCAATTTTGGGTTTATAATGTGAAATCTGGGGTGTTTGACCCAATGGTTTTGACCCTACAGGGCTTGTTTATGAACACTACGATAAGCTGTTCTGCAAGTGCTGTCTGTGGCTCACTAAGTATCACTTTGAGCATCCATTCATAAAACAGGGCCATCTTCAACATTTCAAGACTACCTTGCTTTGGTAAAACATTTTTTACAGTCCGTCGCAGACAGCTTTAGACCATAAATGCCCAGAAGCAAGGATTATGAAAATACTACAATGGAAAGCCTGCAGCTGTATCTATCGTTCAGGGCTATGGATGTCAAGTATAGAGGTATTGGGTCTAGGAAGATAAAACTACTGCTTTGTCATCTCTCTATTAGCATTATAATACCCTTGAGAACTAAGAGCTTGGTGGATGCATTATGGATTTATGTAAATGACTTACCTCAAACTTGATCCTGAGCTCTGGAAGAGAGGAAAATGGTTTCTAAGCAGGGTATTGGTGCAATGTACTGCTGGGGAAAGAGGTGGGAAGAACTACTGCTTTTGCTGAGTTAATTCAGAATAATCTTTGGCAAATTTGGAAGATCCTACTTAGGAAATTGTTCTAAAGGGCTCTTTGAAATTCTAGGCAAGCAGTTTTAAAGATGGTTTCAGACTTTTTCTCTTTTTTAAACATACTACAGCGTATTAATCTGTTTCTTAGTCATTTAGCTGCTTTTCACTGAAGAACGCCTGATCATTTATTGCTTAAAAATAGTTTAGACGTCACACAGCATATACTCCAGTGCAATATTTACACTTTCTATTTCACTAAAAGCCCCTTGTTCCTGTGCTGAGCTTGTTGCTTCGCCTTGTCATTCCTTATTGATATTATTTTAGTTGGGTCCTCAGGTGAACATGTACTAACCATTAGAGACTACTGAGCATTTCCCAGGCCCCAGCTCTCCTCTCTGACGGGAGGCACCTGTTTCCAACCTGTGCAAAAAAAAACCCACCAAAACAAGAATCAAATGCTTATGTTCGCCCCTTTCCCCTTCTCTCCACCCTTCCCTGCCTCCAAAATTTCACAACAAGCTCCAACGGATTCAGTTTCTGTACTCAGTGGCTCTATTTTTCGGCCGTGCATTTTTGTGCTTAAACTATTTCTGACCCAGCTCTGATCTGCAGAAGCTGAAAACTGCAGGTATGGGGAACCCAGATGCCACATGCTGCTTTTTTGCAGAGAACATTTGCTGGACTTCTGCTCCCTGCTCCTGCTCCCCATCCTGTCTGTGAAGCTCTGGGTCTGATAAGAAGAATCAAGGTATTTTTTTTTTTTTCTTTTTTTTCTTTCCACTCTTTTCTTTAGCCCTGGAATATAAACCTCAAATCTGCTGTGTTTTCTGCTGGAATTCTCAGCGTAATACACAACACAGCAAAGTAGGGGACTTCGCCTGAGTTTATCTGGAATAGATTTGTTGGTACTTGATGTAGTATCTACTACAAAAACGCTCAGACGACTGGGACAGCTCTGCTGTGAGGACAGGCTGAGAGAGTTGGGGTTGTTCAGCCCGCAGAAGAGAAGGCCCTGGGGAGACCTTGTTGTGGCCTTTTCACACTTAAAAGGGGCTGATAAGAAAGATGGGGACAAAATTTAGCAGGGCCTGTTGCGATAGGATGAGGGTGATCATTTTAAACTAAAGGAGGGAGATTCAGGCTGGACATGAGGGAGAAATGTTGCCTCTGAGGGTGGTGAGAGCCTGGCCCAGGTTCCCAAAGAGGTGGTGACTGAACCATCCCTGGAGCCATCCCAGGCCAGGCTGGACGGGGCTCTGAGCACCCTGAGCTGGTGAAGATGTCCCTGTCATGGCAGGGGGGGCACTGGGGGAGCTGGGGAGGTCCCTTCCAACCTATATTTTCTATGATTCTACATAATTTTAGAATTTTGGCCTTTTTCCTGAGGTGAAAGGGAAAAGGGAGAGGGGGCCGCAGTCGAGCATCCTTCTCAGCCGTGGTGGGAGGAAGCCTCCAGCTGCAGCACATCTCCGGGGAGTTTTGTAGAACAAGCCAAACCGGTGGGACGCCCATCTGTGGGAACAGGTTGGTGTTTTCCATGAGTTTATCTCCTATTCTGTGTGTTAATACTTGTTCTGTATCAGTAACACCCAGGATTGCTCTGGGCTGGTGGATGAGACTTCAGCTGCAAAGCACACGCACACATAAAATGTGTGAAAAATCACAATGACAGAGTTTTGTTCCTTGCTAGCTTGTGATAAAGAGGAACAGAAATACTGACCACATAGCCCCCCTGGACATTTTAGTGCCTTATTTACATGTCTTGAAATCTATCTGGTTTGTAATTTTTTTTTTTTTCTCTCCACTGTGGACTAATAGTATTTTTAAATAACTTAAGATATCATTGGTAGGAGAAAGAGGGAAGAGGCAAAATAAGTTGATAAAACATTAAAAAAAGTTAAGAGTATACATACTACCTTTGCACATCTTAATGCTTCCTATGCTACTAGGTGCTGTGACTGGAGTAACTACAAGCTACGTGTAAATTAGCATAAATATACTAATGGTAGAGGATGGTTTTTAATTGCTTTCATTTTCTATTAAAATGACTTTTCCAGGCTATTCGCTGGCTGATTATGATAAAATTTGAACAAAATTCTTCATCTAGCTTTTAAGTATGCAACAAGCAGAAAGTGCCACTTAACAAACAGAACAAGAAATTAAACCAGAGTTTGGTTTTTTTTTTAAGAATCTGCATCTCTGTCCTCCTCCTCCTGGCCAAAGCCATTTCTAATTTGGCTTTAAATTTGTGTGTTTGCATACGAAGTATTTCTTAAATACTTGTGTGGTGATAGGTTTCTGAACAAGGGTACTAAACCAATGTTGGTCATGCTGGAATCCTTGGGGACAGAGCTGCCCAGGGCAGGGGTGGAATCGCTGTCCCTGGGGGGGTTGAAGAGGTAGAGATGAGGTTCTCAGGGACATGGGGCAGTGCCAGTGTTGGGTAACTGTTGGACTCCATGATCTTGAGGGTCTCTTCCAACCAAAATGATTCTATGATAACTACACATCTGTCACTTATTTTTCTGAATTGTCCCATATGGGAGGAGCGGTGTCACTTTGGTGCCTGTGGTGTGAACCTCTCAAGACATGGAGGATTTGGACCACAAAGCAACACATTTGGGTCTGCATGTACCTGCAAGTAAGCTGGGATCTGATATTGGTGCATCATGTTCACAGCAAAACACTCCGCTAAATACAGACCTTTGGCTCCAGCCCTGGAAGCATTTTAAAAGCACGATTGCATCGACTGTCTCTTCAGAAGACAGCAAGAAAGAGAAGACCATGTTGCTTCTTTCCCAAAAAAGAATTTATGGCTTTATGAAGACTTTGAAGCGATTTTACTAAAGCACAGCCAACAATTTAAAACAATGACTTTGTTCCCTGAACAGACACAGCTTCCCCAGTGCTGTCTGCCAGGGTTTGTGCAGTCTGGTGAAGCTAAGTCGATAGGAAAGTTGTCTTGCTCCTCAGCAGTTTGGGCCATTTGTGCAGATCTGATAAATCCACCTTGGTAGGCAACATTCACTTAAAATCCACTTAAAGAATAAAATCAGCATAATGTTTGTTGTATTCCTCTCCTTACAGAGGGGTCTCAGAGAATACTTTTCCACTTTTGCCCGTTTTCTGGATCATTGAATTGATTTTTTTTTTTTTTTTTTTTGAATGAAAACCTTTTCTCTTTATTCAGTGATGGGGTTAAATGATTCTCATATCTGAAAGAGAAAAATTAAGTTTTCAGGTTCCTGGAGACAAATTAACCTGGTGATTGGGTAGTTGTTAGCTCTATAGTCAGGACTTCTTTAAGCATGTGGTGTTTTTCTCCAAGCAAGACTAATACATTTCCGACAAATTCCAGAATAATGCTTATCTGCTGAGAAATCCAAGTCTGAGCACCCGTTGCTCAGATTTCATTGTTCTCCTTCATTGTTTTCCCATTTATTCTTCTGGATATTGCCCTGGATGTAATGAAGGACACTGCTCTAATTTATCTGGGAATTTCAGTACCTGCCATGAAGGATGGTGGGTCTCGTTCTCCTGAGCTCTACACATCTCCCCCAACAGCTCTTTTACAAATTCAGTGAGGAGAGCTCGGGTTGTTCTTAGAGATTCATTTTTAATTTGCAGTGCTTAGAACACTACTTGCTCCACAAGGTAAAATAAAGTGAATTTAACACAGAAGTTGGTTACTTTACAACAACTGCAGTAAAAAGTGAGTTAATGTATTCTAGTATATTCTTTCTTTCCCCAGCATAACTGTTTTTCATGGACACTCCCCTGGAGTTTTCCAGACTGATTTGAGAATAAATGATAATAAATGTTTGGGGTTTTTTTTATTCACAAAGGTTACGAACTGTTTCAGTCTGATTACTTGTGAGAAAAGATGCTCTAATAGGAGACTCACATCAATACATGGCTCTCTTTTTGTTTGAAAGGTGACTGTATACCTTGACTACCACAATCTTAAAACAGAAGGCAAGGTCATGCTGACTATCTCTTACAGTGCTTGCAGTTTACCAAGGCTCATCTGTATATCGAAGCTCAAAAAAACGCTTTCAAGTCAAGCTAATTGCTTTTGCTGAACCTTTTTAGGGTTCACATAGCTAGTTTTACCTATGATGTCTGCAAGTGTCTCTTAAGATAGTTATATGAAAAGCTTGATTTTACAAAGCTGAATTTCTTGTCCTCTGTAGCTGGACCTGTTCACCTTGGGTCCTTCGCATTCTTCTTTGAGCCCGGCTCCTGTGGAAGGTCCTTTACTGTCATTATCACTCAGTGGTGGGTGAGAGAAGCAGCAGACAGGGACTTGTCCACGCTGCATTCTGCCTTTCAGGAGGACAAGGTAACATTTGGACCAACTCCATCTTATTTTCTTCTGGATAAGCTCTTATACCTTATGTAAAAACATAAAACTATGGTAGTGGATATAACACTGCAAAAGAAGAAATGCAACGCAGTAAGAATTTTATAGCAGCATGTGGTCAGGGAGCAATGTCTAAATAGCAGGTGACATGAAGGGGACAAAACAGTTGTCGCCTCGATAAATAAAATACATGCAGTAAAGCTGTGGCTGCTTTTCTTGCTGTTATGGTTTATATAACTACTGATTTGTATTCTGTGAGCTAGTACTTTGCTGAAAACCAAAAATCTAGATTTGGGTTGTTACATTTTCCAGGAGAAAATTGCTCTTGCTGATAGTTAGCTCCAAATCCATTCCCTGATTGTCCCCTCTGCAGCTCCAACAGCTTCCCAGCCTTTGGACTGGTGTCAGTAATGGGAGAGAGAAGAGAAGAGAAAAATTAAGCATCTCTGTGGTTTTCTTGTTTTTGCCTGTGACGCCTCATAAACGTCATTCAGCCAATTAAAATAATACTTTCCCCTAGTCTGAAGGTCATATTTAACAATGCTTTAACTGCTTTGGTTTCTCTTCTAACGCTGAGGATTCTTTTTGCTATGGTGACATTTTTGTTTTCATGTTGGGAGAACCAGCAGCTAATTTCTGTTAACTTTTAGCTCCGTAAGAAAATGTTGTTGCTCCCTTCCCCATCACAGAGAAAGTTCAAGAACAGTTATTGTCGCTACACCTTGGCTGAATGTACATCTGTGTTCCCATACGGAGAGTCACATATGTGCTATATGGCTGCATTTTCTATACCACAGGTCTGTCTGAACCATCTATATGGCACCAAGTCATCTCCTTCATCTTCCCTCCCTTCAGTCTAGAGCTGCCTGATTCTTACTGATTTATTTTAGTTAAAATGAAGTGTGTGATTGCTTGGGCTTTGGGTTTAAATAATTCTGACTGCTATTTCATAGGAAAAATCTTTCCTCTTGCTCTTTCATAAAATATTAGCATTAAAGGATTAAATTTGTTTAATACTCTGCATGTTAATTACAAAATGATGATGATTTTCAAAACATAGCAGACAGCCATGAGCATAAATTTTAAAAGCAGAGCTGAAGTCCTACCCAAAGATAATAAATCCCAGTTATATTAACAATAATTAACTTTAAGTTTTAGTATAATTGATACTTTCAGTCACTAGTAAAGAAATTAATTCTGTACTGGAGTTGAAATGATAGCAATACTTTGCTCTTCTGACTTTTCGTAGGAGATTAATTAAACTTTTGCAAACAGGTATTGGGGTTTACCCGTGAGGTAGGTACTGTAATCCCATAAACCAGGTGTGGATTAGGAGAATGTATGTCAGATTTTTGAAGCTAAATAGGTACTTAATCCCTTACCCAGGTGATGCGGTGTGTGGTTGCCTGAGCTATTCAGAAATGTCCATGCTCGGCCGAGATTAATGATCGGTAGGTAGCAACTACAACACTATTTGCGTGAGAAAATTGTGCTTTTCAGAGTTTCTCATGGAAGTAATAAATGGTAATATTTGAAGAAGAATTCTCGCTTGCAAGTTTCAAGTATTACCAGTGCTTAACAGGTTTTATATCGTATTTTGGTTTAAAGCTTGTTTAAAACAACTACAGCTTGCATGTAACTGAACTGAAGCTGCAAGTGCCAAAAGTTAAAAGGGGATGTTTAAATTTCCTAAACACTCATGAAGCCTATAATAAGTTTCATATTTCTTTGTTTCCAATCTGATATGAATAGCAACTGTCACATTTGTAATTACAGTACTGAAGGTTTTCAAAACGCCCTTTGTTTGTCCTTTAGTACTTGAATACAGCCTTCATCCCACTTCGTTTTTGATGTTATAACATAAGAAAATTGTCTGAAAGATTGCTGTGTTTTAAGGCACTTTCTAAAGTGCCGCTAGTTTTTTTTTTAAAAAAATCATTTTAAAGAAGTGACAGCTTGATGTTCTATGTATATCACTTCTTCCATCACCACTGTGTCAGCCTGAATCAGTTTATTTACCAACACAGTTACAAGGATTTTTTATTTTGTAGCCTGCAAGGTCAAGCACGCCAGTGGAAGCCAAGCTATGATGCAGCACCCTCCTTTTTCCTTTTGGATTAGTGAGTGCAAACTTTTTTTGATGCGAAGTTTGCCGTTTCTTCCTGCTTTTTCAGGTAGGGATGAAAAAGCAGCCTTCTTTGAGATTAAGTTATTCGACATAAAGCAAATTATCCCAGTGGTCCGTGACTGCAGAGCAGGTGGCTCTACCGGTGCTCTCAGCAATTTCTACAAATCATGTGTGAAACCCAACAGAAAGGTCTGCGTTTGCTTTGATTAATCACAAGTTTGAAAGTGTCTTTAAACACTAAGTAGGGAAATAGATTAAGAAACAATGGATTTGGTTGTGTCCATGTGATGTGACTGATCCCATATAATGTGGCATCTGCAAAACTAAGGATTTATCATTTGCTGCTCCTGAAACAAAGGTGATTTGCAAAAGGCATGATTAAATCCTAGTAAAGGCTTTGAGAAATATGTGGTGTGACTCACTGAACAAAATAACCTTCATTTTTGTACGTTAATTGACTGGGGGAAAAAAAAATAACATTGATAAACAACTAATGGTAGAGAAATTTGACTTGGTCTAAACAATTGGCCAAACCTTTACCTGATCAGAGACCTTCATGGTGCAGTTTGCTAAGCCCTTAAGATTTAAAATGGGACTTGAAGAATTTAACATTTTGCAAGATTAGTTAAGGTTTAATACATCTCAAAACTGCATTGTTAGTCATTTAACAAGAAGGAACATAATTTTCATTCTTGTTCTACGCTCTTCAGATTGTGAATTGCTATATAAACTCCTTTCATAGCTCAGTAGAACAGCTCGGAACTGTGGCGTAGATTGTAATTGCAATCTGTGCTAGATGAATGCCCATTAACAGCACTCTTAGTCTGATCTCATTTTTCTCCTTCATATTAATAAGAGGTTAAATTTACTGCAGTCTGCATATTACATTTTATTATGCACGGATAGCACACTTAAGTATTTTTGTTTTGTTCTCTGTAAGTTTTTTCCACTCTTTTTTTTTCTTTTCCTCATTGTTTAGCCATCATAAGAACTAGAATTGAACACAGCAGAAACGAACTGATGCTTCTAAAATATTGTAGGCTTGCAGGTAACTTTTTTTCATTTCCTTAAAAGGACGAGGACTTTCTATAGATACTTTTTTGCAACAGAACTTAAATACTAGGAAAATCAAATAGCCGGTTTCCTCAAGAATTTCTCTCGCATGCAGCATACAAAATAACTGCGTTGGGATGTACCAAAATTCGAACGCTTCTTCCTCCAGATCTTCTGCACGGATTAAAGGCTTGATTTAGGTAACATGAGCATCAAGCCCAAAACTGTTTGCTGGCAGGTAGTTCAGGAAGTGCCTCTGGAAGCACAAACACTACCATGAAAGCCCCCGAGATACCTGGGCAACAAGAGGCTTCATTTCTCTCCCACTGATGCTGCTCCAGTGTCTCCAGTTTCTCCCAGCCCTCTTCACGGTGGACAGATATGTCCACTAATAACTCACTCCTAAATATATCTCAGCAGATGATGTTTTTCCTTCTGTATGCAGACGTTTGCGGGTACCCGTAATTTTTTTTTCTAATTTGTCAGCATAATTTTGAAGTCTGAGCCTATCCTTCAAAATGTGTGCAAACTCTTTCAATGTGAGCAAACGACACAAGTGTCATTAGCAGCAATGTTAAACCCTTGATAGCTTTTGTGATGATTTTGTCTTTAATGATCACTGGGTTGCGCTATCTGAAAGTGATTTCACATTTTAATTGTTACATTTTTAAAGCAATGTCCAGTGCTTACAGATGTTATTTCTAATGCATGGTCAAAAGTTAGAACAGATGAGACACGCTTTAAGAGATGTTATATGGGTGTAATTTCATTATGGACTTCTGCCTAGGAAATATAAAGTCCCAGGAAAAAAAGATTACCAAATTCACTCACAGTTTGTGAAGATTTACACAAAGACATCTTAGGCCACATACTCTACTTTTTGGCTTTGATATGTGAGGCTACAAAGCAGCTCAATAGTAGAGGGATCTCCTTCCAGCCCAACAGAAATGTCCATAGCCATAAGCTGAACCGAACTGAGAGATGATACAGACCCCGATGTGCTGTTGCTGGACCTTTCTCCATCTGGGTCCTCAGCTGCAAACGTGCCCTGGGGGTGACTGTAACACTCTAATTCTATTTGTGAGAAATGAAGGAGAGTAGAAAAGTAATGAATCTCAGGACCTGATTAATGGTCAAGAGGATACTGAGTTAAATACATGCAGCAAATGCATCCTGAAATATTCCGGTATTTCAAAACCAGATTGTTTATGTAGTTGAGCTCAAGTGCACAGGATGATTTAGAGAAGAAATAGTGACGCTTGAGTAATTCTGAGATGCTTTACTCAACAAGAGAATTATGAATGCTCATTGCATTTCTACAGGTTATTTCTTTTTATGCCTCTGCTTTCCAGCCTTTTTGTCTCAATTACTCCATTTTTAATTAACCCTTTTGCTGCACATTAACTGAACACTGAATCTTCTTCTATATTGACTATATATGGGCATATAAGCATAATATGGACTATTTAAGCATACATTTTCATGAGATGAATCTGCATCTCACAGAAATTAACTCTTTATCCTCTGGGAATTTGGAAAAAAATATTCAGTCATTCATGTATTTTTATCTTTAAAAGCTACATCTAGGTATATAATAATTCTGTGAACCAATATCAGATCATTTAAGCACTAATGTAGTTAAGCAACAGATGAAGTATAACCATTAATGGTAAACAAGGAAGAGGAAAAAAGTGGATATATTCAATGCACAGCATCCCATTTCATTCTTTCCTATATAATTCCCTACTTATAAAGCTAGCAGAAATGAAGGAATAATTTGGCTTATTAATATAATGAAGATCAATGCAATCTCTGAACACAAGGTTGAAAGAACAACATAATTACCCTTCATTTGTTGATGCAAGGAGTAGACTGATTTCAATTAGCATTTGAAATTGGAAAGTAGCTGAAGAGAAGCCAGTAGCTTTCCTTGTAGCTGAAATTCATTCAATATAATTATTTTCCTTGCTCATAATTGTAGATAACATTAGTTACTCTAATGAGTAACAATAGTGTGTCAATGATTAATGTGTTAAATTCAAGTGGAAAAATACAGAAAACCTGTAGAAGAGCAGATGGTAATACTCGAATCCCTCCAAACACATAAACTTGATTTTTTCCCAGAGCGTCTCAGGAGAAGATTCAGGGCTTTTGAGGAGGAAAAACCAGAAGCAGTGACTTGGCCTCAAGTTGAACGTGGTAAAGAGCAGCACCTCGATGGCCCACACATCACTAATTTCTTCTTTTGTCTTGCCAAAGAGTCGTATCTGCTGCTGAATATCCAAAAATGCGAAGTGAGCACCGACGTCCCAGGCAGGTGGGGCTCTGGGTCTACCACGCTTCCCACCACCTGCCCATCTCTTCCGTTCACCTGGGTTGTGTTGTTGGGTCCTGAAGGAGAGAACTTGCAGCAGAGAGCCAGAAAAGAAACTTCTGTCTTTTCCTCTTTGTCTTTTATTTGACTTTTGATGCTTTTGTTGACAAAAATCAGCTCCTGAATGCCATCCCACACAGTAACTGGTACTGGGTGTATTTCCCATTAGATTGGGCACTGATTTGCCAAATTCCATGCGCGCTTGCCCTTTTTACCATGACGTGTTTTCATAATTAAAAGTACTCTTGCGGGGGATGGAAGTTCCATACCTGAGCACTTTAGGAGATTTTAAAAAACTAGTTCTTCAGTTTTCCATGTCTGGGAGGCAGTGTTTACTGTCTCGGGATCTGTGCTGTGGTTTCAAGGAGGCTGCATGGAGGTTGGTTTATTTTCTTTCTTGTTTTCCCTGCAGGAACCAGAAAACTCCAAGTTGAAAGCAGCTGAAATGAAAGAACAGCTCTGAGTCATTTGCCGAACTGATCAAGATACGGTAGGAGACATCTTCCCGAGCGTGGTTATTTACCATCTCTTGTTACAGGCTTTTAAAAAGATATATTGAGATTTAGCAAAGCCTTGGCAATGAAAAAGAGACTTTAACTCATCCAGGCCTTTTTGTCCCAATATTTACCATACTGTGACTGTTGTTTGTTTGTTTCTAAATGTTTATGTCTTTGTTTCATTTTTCTCCCAAGGAAAAGTGAGTGCTCCAGTATTTTTCAGAACAATTCACTAATGTGTTTCCTGCTACTTGCATTTTATTTCTTTCTCATTGGTTTGACACGTATGGGAATATAACACCGCTCACTGACCTTACTGCTACCCAGCCACTTAAAATCCATCCAAGGGTACATTAACTGAAAGTAACAACATTAAAGGTATTAATTTTTATAATCCTAGCTTAGTCCAAATGCTGTTAATTACTCTTATTATCTTGTCTTTTCCTGCTTAATTGATTGTAACTGAAAGGCATACTGTATCCTATCTGCAATCCTTAAATATGTTCACAATCTGTGTTTTAATTATCTTTTCTGTGTTTTTTTTTTCCCCACTGTTTTTCATTAATGGTGCCCAAATCCAAGAATTACTTGCTAGAAACTTTCTTCTGTTGGCAGAGCATCTCTACAATATATAAAGAATTAGTATTTCACGATCCCATATTGAAAGTGCTACCTGTACATGGGATTTCTTCTGTGGGACAACACTCTTTATCTTGCAAAAGCTCATTTTGTTTTATTTTCCCGTAGTCTGATCAAAGCGACTTCTTAATGTTTTCCTGGTCCATTAGCACTATGAAATTGCTGCTAACAGTATCAGCCAATTAGCAACTCTTTAATCTCCCATATTGTTTGTCAAGGCGGTGTGACAGCATGACAGGCTAATACTAATTAGCTGGCTTCTGTGTAAGTAGAAAACTGCTCTTGTTTGACAAATACTTTAAGTTGAAGTAGTAAGGACCTGGAAGTCTGGAACCAGACTTATTCATGCAAGAATACATCAAAGAGGACTGAATGGCGTAGGTAATTGGTAATGGGAGGGAGGACCCTTCACCTTTTTGTAATAAATCAGAAAACTTACTGAGTGGAAGGGCTGCAGTAACTTTTAAAAGCTTTAAATGAGTGTAGGGTTCAAAGCACAGGTTCACGAACCTCACTTTATGCTAGCTGAACTTGGGCTTATACAGGTTGCTGGTATTTACTCAGCTTGAAAAGCAGCTAACCTGTGTGCATGCACCTGGCCTCCCTTGCCACCCATTTAGGGATGACTTTTCCCCTTAAAACTCTTTGTCTCCCTGTAAAACCCCATGTCTGAAAAGAAAAAAGGGTCAGGAGCATCAAGAAGAGAGGGGGAAACTAGAGTTTTCCTCTAAAAATGGTCTTCAAAACTTCAGATAAGCTTAAGTCAACTTGTGGCCAGTATGCCATGAGAAGATGGCTTTGTTCAGGCTGTGGATCCGTCATGGTGTGAAGTCTGCAATGTTTTAACATGTGATGCCTGCACCATTCATTTTGGTGAAGTGAGAGGCACAAATAAGAAGTTAAAGAACTTTTTGCTGTTGGCTGGGAAGGAGGAATTGCTAAGTGCTTTGGAGCTCAGCACCAAGAAAATCAAGTTCTAGATGGAAGATGATTTATGCCCTAAAATGATACTTCTTCGTGAGCTCAGGGAAAGATGCTTAACTAGCATCCCACAGCTGACTTCGGAGAAGCTGATGGTCCTCTTGTGCTGCACAGGCCTCTTGCAATACAGGGGCATATCAGACAAGACTGCAGAAATGGATTTTTTTTGTTGAAATCACAGTAGTCTGCTGCCTAATTGATGTTAGTAATTTACTTCATATCTAAATCAGGTCCAACAAGGGTTTAATAAAGTTTACCAAGGTAGTAAAAGAGGAAATATTGCTTTGTTTTACAGTGAACACTAAGCACAAACTATATATGTAATATGTTAGCAGACTGACAGCTTCTGAGATCACTGGAAGGTAGTAACTCAGTCTGTGTTCAAGAAGGCAACACTCAATGAGTTGAATGAAAGCATTCAATTCTGTGTAGAAAACAAATGTTGATTTTTTTTGTATTTGCGTGGAAATTACTTTTATCAAATTACTTTTATCATCCTCTTGAGGTGAAATGCAGCAAACTCAATGGTGTTGAGCTTTGGTGTTTTCAGTTATTTTCAAACCTGAACTCCCCAGTAAAAAATTAGAAATTAACGAGAACAATAGAAAATAGTTACTGAAAACCTTGCAAAGCTAATTCAGTGAATTTCAAACTTCTTTATGTGCTAACACTGCAGATTTAATATTTGGAATAAAAAATTTGCCTTAACTGGCAGATAAAATAATTATCATTTTGGATGCCTAGTGAAAAAGGAGTTTTTGTGTTGAACTGTTGGGAGGGTGCAGCTGAAATTCTGCAGTCTCAGCAGAGCACTCCAGGTCTGGAAGGGCTTGGGAAAGCCAGAAGGTATTCACAGAAGAGCAACAAAAATGATTAACAGACTAGAGAGATTGATGACTTGATGCATGAAGAAGTATTAAGGGAGCTAAATATGTATTGCTTGACCATGTAAATGATAGACGCAGAAAATTCAAGGAGCTTTCTTGAATTGATGATTGATTAGGTGAAATGAATGAAGTGGATGAAAAGAATTATTACCTGCTGGGTAGCAGGAACAGGGATTTTGGATTAGATCAGCAGTATGTGACCAGTATCTCAGCTTTGGCAGTGGGTGGTAGCTGATGCTCACAGAAAAACTGTAGAGAAATCTCAGTTGGGTAATTACAGATTCATCTGTCTAAGGAGAAGAGTTTATATGGTTGCTTTAAGTCTATGAAGAAAATGGATGGGAAGCTGAAAAGTACTTATGTCAAAAGTAACTGGTTAACATTTACTGAGAGCTTGAAAGAGTTAATGAACAAAGGTGCTGTGGAAGTACTGTTGTTTTTTGTATTGCACTGTCAAATGAAACTGTAAAAGGCCTGATAATCTCTATGGCCACTGAATCCATAGTTAATTCACCAGCAATATGGAGTACAGGTCTATCTGGCAGGGATTTTTCAGTTTCCTCTGCTATGACACTGTGTACACAGCTATGACGTATTTGGGATAGCAACTGCTGAAAATTTGCTGTAAAATAGCCCAGTAGGCACATGATAAGATTCCAAGTCAAACCATGGCCTGTGCCCAGCATTATTTGAGATTCGCACCAGAATGGATTTCGGCTGCCAAACTTTCAGTTTCTTTGCAGGCCGTCATTAAATTGTGGCATTCGGATCCTTTGAAGCCAACATCAAAACTCCTGGTGATTTCACTGAGGATAATTTTTCACTTAAAATGAATGAGAATTTGCTCGAATGAAAAGTGAGTAGAAATCCAAGGAGCTCAAGGATCTTGAAATGTTGTTGCTGCTGATGGTGGTTGTTTGTTTGTTTGTTTGTTTTTTCCCCTCCACCCCAACAGAAGGATTGAAGTCAAAAGGAGTTTTGCTTCAAGACTGCAGTCATTTTATCTCTGCACTTCTAGCTCTGCACTCGACTGCTAAAATGAGCTCCATTTATAAGCTTATTTCTTCTTAGTTTCATGTCTGTCTCTGCAGGGGTTTGTTGTCTGACTAACCCACCTAGCTAAGTGTTCACCTTGCAGTGTTTGGCAGAAGGCACAATATTTCTATACAAATTAAGATAAAGTTGAGTTTGTCGTTATAAACATGTGAAAAAAAAATTCATGTATTAGGACACACCAAATAAATGGAATAAACCACTCGGTCACTAACAATTCCTTGTTTCAAGGCCTTATTCTTCCCGTGCCTGTTCTTGCTGTCCCTTTGAAAGATACGGTGTGGGGTCACAAGGGACCTTGAGATGTGATTGTTTTCTCCTCTTCCTCTAGGGATCTGATCCCTCTTTTGTTGTAGTCCTCAGCTTCTCTTCTGATGACCCCTGTAGTGTCAAGGTCTCCTGGTATTGCTGGAGAAGCACCTAGAGATGCTGCTGGCATCACCTCCATACAGTGGTAAACCTCAGTCCTGTTGTTTATTGGCTGAATTACTGGAGGGATTAATAACTGGCTCCAGTTCTTAGCGGGAGGCACATTAGAACTGTGTTGTTTTCTTTCCTTGTTTTCTTTCTCTTGTGGGTAATTTGAAAGCGCATAAAATTAGAGGCATAATGTAAAATATGACCAGTAAATGGCCATCAGGTTATGCAGTGTTCTTTTTCAGTTTTTGCTCTCTATTTTCAGTCAATCACACACCGTAATAGGCTATTTGTCACCATAGATATCTGTATACATAAAAGATAAGTAGGTGCTGAAATATATGCTTTTAACAATGTTCTGAGCATTGCCAGTGATATATTATTTTCTTTTATCTCTTCTGTACGTCTCTGTATCAGGGGAGTGTCATTGGGTGTATCCCAGCGGAACAGAATGGATTTTAATCAACCGCTGAGAAAATGAGATATTACACTAGGACAAGAATAGCTGCTTGATAGAAACTTCTCTTTAAAAGTATAATTCTTCAGTGTTCTGTTTTTGCTGCCATTGTCAAGTACTGAATAAAAATGACACTAAAAAAATAATCGAACTTCGGCTATTTTTCTCGGGACATAAAATGCAGGATTCATACCAGCAAACATGAGGCTTCTTGGTGCATCCATGGAGGTGCGAATAGGAATTAATACCCTAAAAGTGTTGTAAGCTCTAAAGGTGTGAACGGAGTGTGAGCAAGACCTGCTGAACAGTCTGTGTCAGTATAATGGTGCTTGGGAGGATGGTGTTTTACCAAAAAAAGTCCTTGTAAAAAGCTCTGAAGGAAATGTTCACTGTCCTGAAGCCATAAATACCTCAGCCCTTTAGATTTTTGGAAGTTGGTTTGGAGAAATCACTGATGAAATTAGACTGTGGTATCAGTTGTGGATTAAAGGGTAAAAAAACAAAAAACCAACCCTGATCTTTTATGTTTTCCAGCATTCAGGAAGAGTAATGAGTATACTCCAGTCATAATTGGTGTTATGAGTTCAGACTAACACAAAGACAAACCTGCTTCACTCAGCTCCAGAGAAAACAGGGTATTTATTCCTCCAGCTCTTTATTTTCTCCTATTTCCATGAGGATAAGAGGTTTCCGGCCAACACAGAAATGTGTGAGTGGCTCAGAAAGGTGTTTCAGTAGTTGAATTTGGCTCTGGACGCCTCTCTTTCACTGTCACTGTGGCGCTCTTCGTGAGAGCAGTGAACTCTCTTTTTTTCCCCTTGTGTAGTAGGTAGGACAAAAGCAGAAAACAGACTCTCGAATATAATGGCTGAATTGTGTTTACCTCCTCGTGAGAGGCAGAAAAGCTTCAAGTGGTTCTGTTTGCTCCTGATAAGTGTGTGAAGGTTTAGATGTGTGAACGCAAAAACTCTGGGTTTGGATTCCAGAAGGATGTGCTCTTTCTCTCAAGAATAATACACCTTTTCCACAAAGGATGTTGAAATTGTCAGTATTTTTGACGTGGTGCTCTAGTGTGGTGAGAAGACCCTCCGTAACACATGTTAAACTCAAGGACAGTACCTTCTGGTTTAGACCTAGTTTAAAATTCAGTATTTGGTCTGGTCTCCTCCTAGCACAACTTGTTAGATTATTTACATTTTTGTTTTCTTACCCAGATGTTTTTAACAATATCCTTGAGCTGTTTTCCTCTTGCTAACTGTCCAATACTTTCGGCTGCCTCCTGGCTGTAGAAGAAAACTTTTCCTTTTTAATTAAATCATTGAGATTGTAACTGAAGGCTATGAGCTCAGAAATAATTTGTTTTCCTGGGACTGTAGATCATGGCAAGTATGACAAAAGCTTAAGCAGGTTATTAGAGATTCGAGCCTTTTTTTTCTATTATTCTTTGGGAGGCAAATGCCTCCGGTGCCCAGTGGTGCGATGTAATAGATGTAATAGCAGTTTGGACTTTGGTTTGGGGCGGTGGGACTGGATTGAGTCTTTAGCTGGGGTTTTTTGCTGTCGTGTCCCTGGGAGTCAGCACAGAGCACCCAGCTGCAGCATCCCCTATGCTTAATGTATGTAGCACAACAAATCCTGAGGCTAACAGCAGTTTAACGAAGAAATCAAAGACATTTTCAAGCCTAACAGCATCACATCTTCAATTTCAATGGCTTTGGGTAACTGACTGTCTCTTTTTAAAGTTTAACTTTATCCTCATTAGTTGCTATGAGTTCTCTCTAACTGAAAGGAATATAGGCAATAAAATAAAAAGTGGTTTAGATGGTAGGTTGTCCCAGCAGCATCTCAGACTGGAAGCGTTTCACAGCAGTGCGTGTTTCATTCAAAGATTTTGTTTCTTGTAAAGCAACCCTTTTCCATTTCCTAATGTGATGAATGGTATAGAAGTGGTATAATGTGATCTGAATGTTTAATTCAAAACAGATTACTCCTCTATCTAATCAGCACCCAGGAGCATTTAAATCAGTGCATACCTGAATTAATTGCATTTGAATGGAAATGGATGTGCTCTAGAGAAACTTCTCTATTATGAGGGAAGCGTGATAAGCAATAACAGAAAAACAAAGAACAGGTTTCCAGGTAAGATTTACTGGGTTTATCTGAAGTTAATTTTATGAATCTCATGAATACATATTTACTTATAATTTAGGAAAAATTATGGCGAGGTGATAACACATCAGCCCAGAACACAGAGTGAAAAATCAGTCACTTTTTGACTGTGTTTGGCAGAATCTTTCCATTTCTGGTGCCCAGAGAGTTGAGCAGAAAAGTTGGTTGGCTGGGTAGGTTTGGGACCTGTCTGGCGAGGTCCCACTTTTGGACCCTCATATCTCTGGGGGTACCAGGACACTGGGTGTCTCCCACCTGCCCCATCACTTGTGGGTTTTGGGTGCGTGGGATCTGAATCTTTATTTGCTTCCAGGGCAGAGACCTCATTTACAGTCTCAGGCTGCTGACACTAGAGGAAAACTGCTGCGCGGTAGATGCTCTCCTGCATTTCCAGTCAGTTTTCTATATGTACTGGAGTTTTTTAAGCCACAGCAAGCCACGAATACAATAATTTTTAAAAAGTCCTTAAATATGTTCACTTCCTGAAACCAGTGACTTTCTTCCTTTCTTTCTTACTTTCTTACCAGGCTGCTTGACTTCCAAATACCTTCAAATTCAGGAAAAAGGAGCAACTTGTCAGACAGCATTTTTGTGGAGAAAGTGTAGGACTTATAGCGGAATTAGCAGTGTCAGCGGCTTGAGAAATTGATTGATGTCCTGGTGTGCACTAATGAGGAGCTCGGTTATCGAGGAGGCTGAGCAGCCCTTCTGCTGGGCTGGGTGCTGGGGAGGTGAGAGCTGGAGCAGTGTTAGACACCTTACACCAGGCTTAGCCTCTTGTTTTAATAAAGAAGTGAATGAACTGGAGAATTTGGAAGAAAAACACAGGAATGATCAAGCTCTGGAAGCCATGAGCTATGATGAAAAGTTTAAGTGACCTGTGGCTGGTGGGAAAGAAGTCTGAAGCAGAATGTTATAACAACCTTGAAACCTGAGGTAGAATATTATAAGAATCTTCAATTATATGAAGAAGGCTGCTTTTTACATAACAGGCCAACAGACAAGCTGCTCACTATTGAGGAGACGGCAGGGACTGCAGTTACTTAGAAATAAGTCTGCTACATGGAAAAATGTTGAAATAGCAAGGTTAGTCCAGTTCTAAAGGCAAGTTCATTAATAAGTCCTGACAAGTTGGTGGCGACAACCAGTCCTTGACCTTGCTTAACTAAACTGAAGGTTTGGTGAGTTTAGGTTGAATGTAAGTTACCCTTCTTCTGGACTCAGAGCCACGGTTATTATCGCAAGTACAGCTGCTGCAGTTCTGATCCTTTGCGGCTGGTGGGCTTCCATCATTAATTTTATTAGCTGTTGTTTGGCTTCATTTGGTTAAAGTCTGGGGCTTTAGTCTCTGATCTCACACACAGCCAAGGAGCACCTCTCTGCAGCTCTCTCCTTGATAGATACACTAATTTGGGGGCACCTACCTCCCACCAGAGCCGTTAGAAAGAATCCCACTCATTTTATGTGGGCTGGGTCAGACCACACATAAGATGCTTTTGTGTTGTTAAGACATCCCATACATATTACAGACATGCAAGATTGCTGTGTACTAAGCTTGGAAACCATGTGGACAAATGCAGAATGGAGATGAATTGAGCTCGTAGGGTCTGATGGGACATAACCAAGCTTGGCAGCGGCCAGAAAAAATTACTAATGAAGGTTAGAAAATAGACTGCTAGTGTCACCCGCCCTGTTGTGAAGGGCTCCATTGCCAAGCAGGCCTTTGCCCCGGTTCCTTCCAGCCAGGTGACAGCGTAAATCGTCTCTTTTAAACAAAACCAAGCCAGTGTGTGATTACAGGTAGCAGAGTCCTGTCAGGTCCCTGGGAGCCAAAACTCTTCAGCACTGAATATACTGAACCAGCAGCAACATTCATTTCACCCTTCACGGAGTTCATCATTACTGTACATGTATTCCCCCAGCAGGAGACAATAGCAGCCAAAAGTAAAATAATTGTTTCTCCTTGTAGAGGAATGCTCCAAGGAAAGGCCCCAGGGACTATTCTAAGCAAGTCCAATTTTTTCAACCATATCTAGAAAGAGAACTACCATCTGCTTTTGTCACGTAATTTACACAATGCTTAACCAGAGACAGAGCATAATAAAACCTGCTGCCCCCCTCCTGGGAAATGGTGCCTCTTAAAGAGGATCGGTGACCCCACCGGTCCAATTTGGCTTGAAATTATTGCTCCGATATTGGAAATTCTCTGTACAAGGAAGCAATGTACAATGGCATAAGTAGCAGAAGTTACTTCTTTTTTTGTTCAATTCTTGTGCTGCTTTTTTTCTGTGTGTTATTTCATTTTTTTTTCCTCTCTCCCTTTTATCTAAAAGTATATTTCATTTAATAGAGGGCATATGTGACATGCGTAAGTAAAGAAAATGGAAGTAAAGCTGGGCTATAACATTTTGTGACTTCAGATAGCAATATAGTATCTTTTATTGTATGTCACGTGTTAAAAGATAATTTTGAAATAATTGACTTTATTGTAAATTGTACAAATCCTTTAACAGACAGCAAAATCCAGACTGCTGGGCAAGAGATTTAAGTATGACATTTAAATTGATTATACCTACCTACAAGATAGAGAGGTGGGAAGAAAAAATAGCAGAAAGGTAATGGAAGATAGCAGAAGAGATCTAGACCGCACACTGATCGATGGTAAATATTTTGTAAGAATTCAGGTGTAAAACATACATACATCCTAGCCTGTTATCTCACTTAACACGCAGAAAGATTTGCCTACGAATGTGCGGCTGCCACTAGCTGTTTCTGTGACAAATAAGTTGTATTAGAGCTGGCTCACAGAAGTTCCGCACTCACGTATTTCATGCGGCTTTTGTGGTTTATGATGAGAAAAGTGGGGCCAGCTGAAAAGGCAGTGGAAAAGTCGCTTCAGCTGCCAACGCCACGTGAAAACTGGTGCAAAATGGTCAAAATTTCGACAGTGATGCACACAAAATTATAGCAGCTTGCAGCTGAAATACCCAGAAGTCCTCTGTGGACACTTGGTCTGAGAAATAATGTCAGAAATTAGGGATCTGTGTTGGTTTTCTAGACCAGAGTGATGTGTTACCCTGCATACACCGCAAGTTCACCTTGTGTAACTGTTGGGTCTCATAAACCCAACGCGTCTCTACCTAGCTTCTGTATGAATTTATGCACAGGATGGCTGTTTTTTGGTGGTTACTGTATCGGTGGATGCAATAATGTTTTATCAGCATCGCACAAAGTCAGCAGCCTTGGTCAGATATTCAGCTGGTCAGGTTTTCCAAGGTGCTTTCTCAAAACGCCATCGCTCTACAAGCAAGGGTCAGAGTGCGGTTGTGTTCCTTGCGCCTCCATCAGCTGGCACACTGAAATAAGTTAGCTCAAACTTATTTTTCTGAGTTTTTCATCTTTCTCGGACTTCTGAAGTGAGGGGATCTTTTTAGTATAAAGGTCACAAATCAATGTTTTATTTTAGCAGGTTTGTCATTCCTTTGTTGAGGTTTTATCTAGCGAAAGTTATTTCCAGTCTTAGCTGTATATAGGAAAGAAAGAACCAAGACAGTGAAATCACAGCACATGTTACCAAATGACTCTTTAATTAGGAAGTGTTTTTTTTCCATTCCTGTAACCTCTGGCATTCAGGGCTGGTGAGCAGCCAAGGGAAAGTGGCATATGGAGAAAAAGAACGTGGCGTTCATGAGAGGTAAGATTAAGTGTCCGGTCAAAACAAGTCAAAATGATAAGGTTAGCATATGCCATTCCTTCCTCGCCTTGTGCCCGGGGAAGCAGCTCCGGAGAGGAAGAGCCACCAGCTATTCACAAACAACATGGGCCTGATTTCAGTGTATTAAAAAGTGCTCAGTCAGATAATTACCCTTAATTATTAATTCTTTTTTTCTGGAGCAGCTTAGGTGGCAATGGTGCAGAAAAAAGCAAGTCGTTGGGTATTTGCAATCTGCTGCGTGCTCATAGCCTGCTCAACACTGGTGGTTGGCACCTAGTGACTCAGCTCTTCTGTGTTTGCCAAAGACTGACAGAAAAAACAGCTATTTTTCAGAATTTTTTTGCTTTCTTCTTACTTTTCTAGTCATTTCTTTTAATGTACAATCAGGCTTGGTATGCCCTAGGGATGCAAGTCTTTTAACAGCCCCTATGGTCTGATACGCCATCTGAATTTTACCGCAGCCTCACTGATAAATTGCAATCTGCTTTTTAAAAAATTTTTTATTTTAAGATCTACCAGACCGATGAGTCAGTACATTCCTGCAACTCTAAGAAATAAATTGCAGATTTGTTTCAAACAAATGTTTCTTCAACGCCTGGTGTACTATAGCTTAGCAGCAGGTGAATATTAGGATTATCAGTAATTTAAATGCTTGGAAGGAGACCGCCTTCTTATAAGTAGGTGGGACTTGTTGCCTTCTGTTTGCCAAAGGTCATATACACCTTGATTTTCCATCCTCTGGTGACTTTCACCCCTGCTTTATCATTGGCGCTTGAGTTTTGAACCTACGGCATTGCTCCTGGGTACCACTATGTGTTCAGCCTCACGCTGATGCTGGAATTGCTCCCTCCGAGCCTGTGGTTCTGCTGCAGTGCTGGCTGGTTTTAGGTTTTATACCCTGGTAATCACCACTGGACCTGAAATGTGCTGCAGAGACTGTGATTAACATCTGTCCTGGGCTGTTTGTTTCCCTGGGGGAGGGTTTTTTATGGGGGGGAATTTGGCTGCCCCAGGGTGTGGGTGTCTGAATCACCAGCATGCACACATGTACCAGCCGACAGATGAACCGGCCTTAGTAAAGTTTGCCAAACATTTTTCTTTCCAATGACGCTGCAGCACAGAAGCATTTTTGTCAGTGTGTTTTATTTTGTACGGGATGCTCAGAGATACCTAGTTATATTTTGCTGGCTTTTGACAAACATACCGGTGGGAAATTTAGGGGTTTGCTTAACTTCTTAGCCTTCGCTCCAGTGCCTTTTACTGGGCTTTATCTTAGCTTTGGCTACAACACCCTGAGCATACTAAAGACTTTGCTTTATGCTAATGCTTCTCTAGTAAAAAATAATGTTTTTTAAACACTAGCAGTGTCACTCTTCATAATTTTATTAAAGCCTAAAGGTTGCATTAAGTTTTGAATACATGACAAAAATCCTGACTGGTGGGATTTGTGTACGGGTTTGGATTTCATAAGACGACATCAAGTTTGTATATGGAATTTGTCACTCAGTTCAGACCCTGATTCTGCAAAGACAAATGTGTATATTTAAATATAAGTGTGCGAGTCTCGATGCTGCATTGATTTCTTATAAAAGTAAGCATATGCACATTTGCGGAGTTGAGGTTTTTAGGTTATTTTCCTTACTAATGATAAATACAGTTTTGTTTTTCAAAGGGGGAAAATGAGGCCAGGGAGTCCTGGCTGTGATGGGGTTGGGTGCTGCTTTCTCCCTCATTCAGCCACCAAAACCAGAAGAGAGACCCAAACCAGGAGCCGAAGGCTGGTGCTACAAGGAAAACCATCTCCCAAAGCCAACGGATTGGGTAACTGTGCTGTGAGGAATAGGGGAATTAATTAACAAGCTAGGATTAATGAGGCAAGTTGATGAGAGTGGGCCTTGTTTATAGGATAGTTTATAACAAACTATATAAATAAGCTCTTCATGGCAGGAATCAGTCCTTGTTCTGTTTGAGAAGTGGAGCCCGCTCTCAGTTCCCTTCTAGATGTTTCTGTGATTCAGTGTATAATATAGAAATTGTTGTGTTAGAAATAAAATAAGCAGATGAATTTTCCCTGTTCTTTGCTCTTCTCTTGTGTGTATTATTTTAAATTTTATTTAGGGGCGCTGCAGAGAAGATGACTTTATGTTGATAGTGGTGGCTTAGCCACGATGGCAGCAGGGCGTGATACTTGCAGGCTTCTTATTATTTTTCTCGGTGGTTTAAGTTTTATTCTTCCTGCTTTGCATTTAATTTTTCCTGTATATTTCCCCCTTTTCATTTTCCCTTTCTTTTCCTATTTTACAGTAGCAGCCATCTGACAAAAACAGAGTACATGGCGCATCAAAGATGTAGGTTGTCCCTTCAGTTTTAAAAAGCAAGCGAAAAGCAGAGTTCTTTCATTTCTTCCCTCTCTTCCTCGTCTGCTTAGCTGAGATGGGATCAAACAATCCTGTTTTACGAGCGATAGAACAAGCTACATGCACGTCTCGCAGCATCCCAGCTGTAGAGACTGATTCAATGGTTTCAGAGGCTATTTAATTATGTCAGCACTCAGCACATTGAAAAATGCTCCAGATGTGCTCTTGCAATGAGATTGCTTGCAGAATCAGCTTTAAATTATAGTTCTTTCTGGAAGCCAAATGCTTCTAGCGGTATAACTCTCCTTAATGAAAATTATTTTCATAAGCCAGAGAGAAAATAGTGGATTTTAAATACCAGTTGAATGACAATATTTTCTAAGTTTTCATCCAGTAGGATATTCACACGAAGCACACACGTAGACCTGCCATTACATTTAATATATTATCCCAGAGTACGAAAAATAGAACACATCACAATGTCCTGGAGTTCGTATTTGAATAACATTTAGTTAATAACAGAATTGTACTTGCCAAGGTTTGAGCATCTCATAAAGATGAGGTACATACACTGTTTTATTTGTTTATTAGTCTAAGCTATGATTTGAGCAGTAGAGTTGGAAAATTGGACTTTTTGGGGTAGGCTGAACTTTAACCTTTTCATTTTTCCGGCCTTTTTAGTGTCTTTCACTGACTTTGTTGTATTTCGACCCAGGTCTTGCAGTGCTTGTCCTCTGGTTCTGTTGAAGGAAAATTGCTGCCGTGTGTCCCAGCGGAGTGGAGGGTGTTCTGTGCTCTGATGTTTGTGTTTGCTGTTTGGTGGAGGAGCCAATCTCTCAATTTGCTACAGCAGCTTTAGGCAAGCTGACAGGCAAAGTCTCTTGTGGGGCTAGAAATTAAAGGTCATCGTGGTCATCTCCATCATCACCTCTTATATAGGGATGGCGAGTCATGAAAGCGATATCTTGAACTTTAAGCGCTGCTAGAGATCAGACTGCCCATTGCTTGACATATTGAGATTCGCAATCTTAACTTTATACAAGGTTTAAAGTTTGGGCAATCCAGAATAAGTTGTTTCTGAATAAAATTGTTGATATCATTAAAGGCAAACAATCAAGGCAATCGTATATCTGTATTGCAAGCTCCCTCTTTGCTGCCATGGGTAGAAAACCTGCATGCTTGGGCGGTGCTTGGGAATGTGGGCTGCTGTGGAGTGATGTGCAATGTCATTTGGGATTAAAAAATTGAAACATTTGGGGAAAAAAAAATCAAAATGAAACATTTCAGCATTTTTCGATTTCTTAAGTTCAGCACATCCCATTTCCAATTCTAGCCAAGTTTTTCAGGAGCTTCATCCGCTCCCGAACTGCATTTTTTCTGTGAAATGATATTTGAAAAATACTTTAGCCCAGCTCTGTTATTCAAAGGTTTTCTCTCCCTCCTGGCCGCCTCGTTCGTCTCCGTGCAAGGCAGAGCTGCAGCAGCAGCAATGCTGGAGTCCAGCAGTGTTGGGGGTTACTGAATATACAAATCCTTTCATGCTTTTTCCCCATTTTGTGTGTCTCAGTCGCTACTGGATTGCTGCCCTTCCGACTTGAATCTTCCTGAAAATTTATTCTTCTGCAAAGATGCTGAAATCGTTTAACATTTCTATGGAAATGTGGAATTTATATGAAAAACACATATCTGCAGTTGAATACCGTAACACAGCTATTTCGTTGGGCAGTAGCCTTCTCTGATTAAACAAACTTTCTAACATTATTAGTGTCAGGGATGGAGGCCTAAAAGTGAAACATGTTTTGTTCCGTTTTTCCTTCCCTTCATATGTGCGGCTACAGGCAGGGGTTGACCAATTATCCTCAGCCCCCATTCCCTTTCCCCTGTCTCTCAAAATAATGTTGGATAAAAGCTTTCCTGCAAAGGGTGCTACTTATACTTTAGGCATCTCTATCACCGTTGCTTTCCTCCAATCTTTCTTCAGCTCTTACCCTGCTTTCCTACAGCCTCCAGTGAGGATGAGACCCCCTTGCATGGGAGCAAGGAATGGCAGTGCTGCAGTGACAAATCACAATTACATGTCATTTGTTATTATTATTATTTTGGCATTTGGGGCTAGAGTAAAAAGAGGAAGGCTGGCTTCCTCTCTGAAGCTGGGTTGTGTGCCCCTGGGGTTTGCAAAACCAATAAATAAAATGTCTTCATCAGTCAGCCTTTTCAACGAGCCTGCGAGTCGAAGGATCCTGATGCTTTGGCAGGTTTTCCTGGGGCAAGAATGGGTAGCAGGGGGTTGGAGTAACAATAACATCAGTGCGTTCAAGCACTGCAGTATTAACGGTGTGCAAAATATGAGTACTGTGGCGGTGAGACCTGCAAGTGGTGTATTGCCAAGGTCCCACCTCAAGAAGTTAAAAACTGGGAGATTTGCAGAGACATAAACAGGAGATGAACATCCCATTGCTGTTACCCTTTGGTGGGAGGTAAGCGTTTAATTCTAGTAAGTAGGTCTTCCACTAGGAAGCCATTGAATAAATTCTCTTCAAAATACAGCAAACATAAAAGTCACGTGCAAATACTGAATGTTTTCCTTTCCTTCAGGTAACAAAGGTGTGATAGTTACACTGTGTGACCCAGCCTGCGTGTCCACATCTCTAGGAAGACGTGTAAGCTCACTAGGGACTGACAAGCTATAAAAGGGCAAAAAAAAAAGGTATGTTTGTGATATGTTCAGCTATCTTCGACTTTCTTAAAATATCTAAATTCTGAAGTAGAACAAAAGAAATCTTTGGAAAGACAGGCTGTCATCTTTCCCCCATGTGCATATTCACTATCTACAGGCTAAAATTGTCTCCAAGCTTCTCTTTTGTTCTGGCAGGTATATTTGTGGTCTCAAGTTTTGAAGATAAGTCTTCATAGTTGGTGGAAAATGAAGTTAGGTAAAGTTCTCTGAGCCAATAGACTCAAAGAGGAATAAGTCCATATAAACAGAAACAGTTGAGAATTTCCTCTGTGTGGTTGAAAATTGGAGCCTGTCATTTCTGTGAAGACTTGTAATTTTTGTGCATGATTAAAGACGCTCATCCAGTCTTTTTGAAGTCGCTTAAACTGATAAACTCTGCTTGTTACTTAAAGCACAAAACTGACAACATCGATTTTGAAGAACAGAGGAAGGAGCAAGCTTGAGTTTTGCTAGGAAAATATTCTCTGGTGAAGAAATCTCAAATGCCAAGTTGTAGCTTTAAGCAAATGCTAAGGCCATATATGACCCTGTGGAAAATGTTCCTTAAAATGCTGGTGTTGAGAAACTGACTTTCAAATGTACTTAGGATTGGCCCTGGGAGTTTTACTGTTATCATCAGTGGGAATAGATGTAGGTCAGTGCAGAGAGCCCAATTGACCTCAATGGTTTCTGCACAGGAAGAATTGTGGTTTAGAAACACAATAAAGTGGTTGCAATTGGGACTGTTACCATAATATGTTGCTTGTAGATACTTCTCAGATCTTTTTGGCACAAACAACATTAAAAATATTGCACAGAGAGCATAAAAAGCTCTAATTGAGAGTGCTTTCTGAAAATGCGGTATATATAATAAACGATTACTGGAAGAATAAAGATGTTTAAAATTTAAAGCAACTTTGCTTGAGAGAGGTGCCTGTATGAATCGATGTTATAAAGTAAGTGGTATAAAATTTATTGCAGATAAATTGTAGCAACTTATGCCATAACATTTTTTGATTCTTTAAGTACTGTAAAAGCATCATAAGTATAAATAGGCTTACAATTTTCCTGGATCATTCTTGATGTTTGAATAATCTGTTTTAGTGGGGCCCAGCCATTTCTGAAGTGTGCCAGGCACGAGAACATGTAGCACAGATGGCTTCTCTTCTGCATCTAAGAGTGGCCATGGATTTTTCAGATTGTTTTGCTGTTTGAATAATTAAATCTGACGATGTAAACACAAGTTATTCTTGAGTGTCACGGCAGCAGAAATTTTCACTGATTTCAGAGCCTCCCAGTGTGATAATTGTATAACAAGAAATGAAATATCTCTAACGGGAAGATGATAAGGAAAGGAATACTTCTGTTAATATGATTTTACAGCTCCTCATCTCATGAAGGCAGCTATACCAAAGGGACAGACCTCCAAGTCCATGGCAGAAATAAGGAAATTAAACTTGGTTTCCCACATTGCGTTCTTTTACAACAAGGTCTTTATTTTTGCCCAGAGCTTTGTTAAAGCCAGAAGAGTGATAACACAACGTTAAAGGCAGAGATTGCACATGCCATTTGGAACGCTAATTACTGCAAAGCTTATTTATATCCACGTTTCACCGCAAGAATCGGTCCCTGACTCTGAAAGACTGGCTGGCACTTCCCACGTGTTGCTGTTTGGGCACGTTTAAGTCCATCAGTTGGAGATTTAGCAGCTTTTCTGTCAGAGTGGCGCATATTTAATGTCAGAGTTTCTACAGGTGAAGCAACTTTGCGTGGGAGCTTGTTGAAATTTGACACTTTAAGCTGCTCCTTAATTCTCTGTATCGCACCAGTGACTGAATTGATGGTGAAATTAGCTTAATAAAAGGAAAACGAAGATCAATCGATAGGATGAAGAAAAATGATGTTGATTATTGCATCATTTCAGTTGTATAGGCTACAATAGAGCTTAGTTCCTACAGCCCGAGTTCATGGTGATGGGCACGTGTCTGCCCCCAGCACTCAAACACACTGTGAAACGATATCAGAGTGTTATCTCACATCTCTCATAGGCACCAGATTATTTTCTTCACTGCGTATCAGTGTCCTAAAACCCAAGAGAGGCTATGTCTGCTCACACAGCATCACACATCCATAGCAAAGCGGGAATAAGGAATACCATTGTCGCACTGGTGCCCAATGAACAAATAAAGTATCGCTGAAATGAGACCGCTGTGTAATATCTCCATAAGAGATGTGAGGGGAAGTTCAGCATCGGTGGAGATAAGAAAGTAAACACTATTTTCCAGCTTCAAAGACAGTGTAACTAATGTTGCAGGGATATTAATTACATGGAAAAAAATGTAAATGCTAAAATTGTACTTGACAGAATTCCTTTAAACTAATATAGTGTTAGAGTCTACTAATGGTTTCTGGCTCCAATAAGTTTCCTCAATTTTCTCTTTATTTAAGTCTTAAAATCTCCAAATTAAATGCAATTGGAAAATCAGTTATCTTGTTTTGCTTTATGCTCCTGCTAGCTCAGCATCATTATATGATCTTGTTTTCCAGTCTCAAAGTTTTCCCTCTTTGTCATTGCCGCAAAGTTTTGATAGAGCAGAGCTGAAAAGAATTATCCTCGCGTTAAAGTGGTTTTTAATTTCACTTCTGTTTGTAGGACTGACCTCCCGTGCACTCACAGTATTGATGGACTACAACAGAATTATTTCTGGGGTCAGCCCTCAGATGTAGGGGGGATGAGGTCTTTGGGCTGCATCACCCGGTGCTGCTGAACCTCAGCTGTTTGTAGAGGTGCAGCTGAAAGATGGGATCTAGAGAATAAAGATGTTTAAACCCTGGTGTCCTGGGCTGTCCCTGCTCTCCTGGAGCTGAACGGGATTTGGGTGCGGATGTAGACACTGTAGAGATGTGGATGGGGAACACCGCTGTGTGTGCTGTCCCGCTTTGGGCTGGGACCATGAGGCCATCAAAACCTGTGCTACCCACCTGTGACCGCAGCTGTGCCTTTCCCCCCAGCTCGTCCAGGGCACTGGCAAGGTCAACTCGCATCTTATCTTGTTTTTTCCCCAACCTTAGCTGAATATTTTTTAATTTATATAATTACTTTTAGCGCCGAAACTTGACATCTCTGGGAGAATGAAGTCTCCTTGGGATGGGGACCACGAGGAAAATCGTGTTCTGCTGAAGCCCGTCTCAGGCTGATGCTGTTTTGTGCCTGGTCCACCCGCACGCTCCTTTGTCTCATGTTGATATTTCCGTTTGGGTTATATTTTAACCGTATGTGTATAGTTACTAGTGCTTAATAAGTGAAGGAAGGCAGTATCTCAGTGGAGGATTGCTATTCTGACCCTCAGTTAAGCCCTTGTTAGCTCAGAATAATGGTGATTTAAACTCCTGTGGCTTTTTTATACTCCTACACGGGTCGCAGTTTCGAACCTATGTCATGGTATGAATTGAGATAGTAATCCAAGATAAGCACTTATCTATATATATGCATGTATGGAAAAAAATCTATTTATGTTACCAGGTGTAATCAACAGGTACAGGAAAAGCACAAGACCATTTGGCTATTGTAAAATAGAGCTCTGGATACAAATATTAGTCTGAAACCTGCAAAGGTTTTCAGACCGTCTCTTAGTGTTTGCTCAGCAGGCGTCAACGTTTGCTATTGCAAAATTTTGCTCTGGCATCGCAGCCTGAGAATAAACAGTTTTGTTTAGCTCTGATAGCAGTCCTTAGCCCCCACAGGTTACGTTCAAACAGATCCAGTAAAGAAAAGCCACATTTAATCGGGATTCTTGGATTCTTTTCTCCTGGGAGCTCTGTTCCTCAGCACGGGAGGGGAAACCTCTCTGCCTTTACAGAGGAATATTTTTGCTCCAGCACTCAGCAGTGCAGATTGCACCGAGTCCGGCTGCAGGAGGCTTCAGAGGGGCTTCCTGGGCTGGCCCTGGCTGGGGAAGATGTTCAAGAGATGCTGAAAAGGAGATATAGTCAGTATAATTACGGCAGTTTCCTTCCTCCAGCTTGTAGATGAAATATAATGTCCACATAACTGGTGCAGGAAAAGCAGAGCTGCCTCAGTGGTGATTTTCTTAACTGACCTTTTGCTTTACTGGTGATTTTGCTGATTCTTTTCCTTTTTCAAGCAAAAAAAACCCACCCCACCAAACCTGTGCAACTTACTTCAACAAACTAAAAATTTTTCTATTTTATTTCTAAGCATTTGCTAGGTGAAGGGCTATACATGCCACTCCTAAGTCATTTTGCTAATTGAGAAGGTACCACCCACATCATCTCGTCATGTTCATTGGCAGAGAGAGGGCACCCGAGGGCTCCTTGGTCACGGGCAACTGCCACCACTTGTCCCCAGGCTGGAGCCACCAAGGCAACATTAAAATGCTGTTGTCGTTCTGGGCAGTATATTCTGGAAACCGAACCCTACGAAGGAGGGAGCAGCTGTAATGAAGTGATATACTGTTGGTCTTGGGGCTAGTGTGGTTAAGGAGAAGCTATCGCTCTTCCTAACAAGGGAAAAACCAATTTCTTAGACTTGAACTTTGCAATAATGAAATGTGAAGCTCTGTGTCGGTATCAGTTCTGTAGCTAAGGGCCATTTGCTGCTGATGGATCAAAATGTCCTCACTCTCCAAAGAAATTCACAGAAAGGCCAAGAATAGTTTTGTAGTTTTAGAGGCTGTGGAGCATCTCTGAGTTCCTCATAACTAGCTGCAATACCTCGAGCCATAAACCCACTTTTTTTTTTTTTTTTTTTTTTTTTNNATTTTCAGAAAAAGCAGAGAAAATCTTAACACAGAAAGTAGAATAGTAGAAACAAAAAAGTGTAGAGCTGAACCAAATTCTATGTTTGCAGGAGCAACTTTGTGACATATGTGGTCCTGTGCGTAACTTGGGAAACATCACGTATAAAGCATAAAAAAAGGATTTTGCAGGGCTTCCAGTGCAAAACAGATTAAAATAAGAGTATCGCTATTTCTGAATAATCTTTTTTACATCAGGCTCAACAGTACTTAAGTATATATTTTGTGTATACATTCTAATATGTCTGGTAAGGAGGATATAGAAGAATAATTAAAGATAAGCCACTTTTCAATTAACTGCTACCTGCTGCTACCCACTTGTGGACATAAATTACTGGCAGATAATTTTATTCTTGTATTACTTGAGAACCTTTGGACATCGTGTGCTTGACCTACATTTTTAATAACGTTATGAAGCCCTAGTTAAGTATAAAAATAAAGATTTTGGACTGCAGTTCTTTATTAAAGTTCCTTGGGCTGTATTTTTCTTGTATTCAGCTCAGCATGTGAATGTTTTTGTGTTCTTTCACTTTAGCTGTAGAAACTTGCTTTCTAAACCTTAGCATGGACTGACTGACATAACCTGTAAGAGTGGAGAATGGGATGAAATAGAGAAAAGACTGTTGAGATCTGTTCAAATGAAATCATGACCGAGTTTTTGACAAAAAATAACAACGCTTATTCATGGATCTGTGACTGAATACAGTCCAAGTCTTTACTTCTGATGCATCCTTTCTTGAGCTTTTAATGATCCTGAGATGCAGGATGTACAGTGCTTCAATTTGAAATCGTTATGATTTCTTTTAAACTCAAATCTAAACTCCGTTTAATCCAAACAATGCAAATGAATAGAGAAATACATTTTTGCTCTTAAACATCAGCAAGTTTTTTCACTCTGTAAAATGTTCAATCAACAAATTCAATATAATATTCAATAGTTAAAAACTAATTAGCAGGAGTGTGTTTTTCAGTGTAAAATTAGTTCTTTCTATGCTAGGAGTGAAGCTTGTACCTTATTCCTACTGAAAGGAAAAAATATATTCATACACAGCAAAACTTCACTAATGATAAGAATGAGACTTTCTTGTATATGGAAATTAATGTATTGGGTCAACCTGAGCTTACAAAACCAAATGCTTATAGCAAGTGCCGTTAGTAAGTACTTAGCCAGCCAGTGGAGCGGATCACGCTGTGGAATAGGCGATAACTGCTGTAAGTGCCGTGGTTAGACATGGATGTAACGTGTAGTCAGCATCATTTTGACTTATTTTAATCTCCTGTCTTCTGCTAGCATCCTGTTCTACACTTTTCTCTCTACGTTATATGCCTAGGCAGAAAATGATGATTCATATATCCAGTAAGTTCTCATTTCAATCCCATTTTCTGTTTTTGGGTGTTGAACAGAATTCATTTTGGTATGAGATGCACTTTAGACAAGTCATTACTGTATTACATAGCTTTAATACGATACCATCCTCAAAGAACTAACCAAAAGCACTCCACTTTTGCTAATCCTAAATTGTGGAGAGTCCCCATCACTGGAGGTTTTTAAGATGTGGTTGGACACGGTGCTAGAAAATCTTACCTGGGCTGTTTCCCAGGAAGGGCTGGACCAGATGATCTTTTGAGGTCCCTTCTGACCTGGGCTCTTCTGTAATTCTAAATGTTCAGACACTTGGAAAAATCCTTCTTGTAATATCAGAGTTATTTAAAAATCAAGAGAATTAGTTTTTAATTATTGGGCATTAAAACATCTTCAAGTTTTTAGCCTTTAGGGTTTGGATTTTCATTCTTTCCCCTATCACCCTGCTCGTTAGACTTTGTTTAAGTGCAAACTGAGAGTCTGCTATGACACAACTCCCCCAGAAGACGTTTGATCAAAACGCCATGTTGTTAATTAGGAGAGCAATGGAGAGCCAGTGTTATTATGGGTACATCTGACCCATTGAGCCTAATGGGTGCCACCAAAGGCCGCTTCAAACTGGGAATAGTGGTTGCAGATGGCAGGCAGCACCATGGGATCAGCCTGTGAACGTGTTGGTGTTTGCAGGTTGCCTCTAAATATACTGCAAAAAAAGGAAAAAATAAAAAAGGAACTTTCCCGGAAACAAACCCCAGCTCCTCCAGTTTTCAGATGAAAAGAACTAAGTCCTGGAAGAGTAAAATAGGTTGCTCCCTTTGCAGTTGAAATAGCAGGTCACTGGGGAGTGACTTGACGGAGATGGTGTTGTCCAGGAGCAGGTGGGATGGAGTTCAAGCACATCAGTGAATGTTTCCACAAGGTAACAGATCAGGGTTTGTCCAACTGTGTCTAAATATCATGTCCTTCTGAGCCATATGGAAATGCTCAAGGGGAAAAAATACTATCTGGTCTTTGTTGTAAATGCAGCTAAGCTTTCTTCTCAACTGCTCCTCGATATTGATTGTCTCAATACAAAGGCACTAATAGGGAAATATAAAGTGCTGTCTGAAGAAAAAGAAAACCTACCAATGGATTTTCAGGGGTTACCTTTGATCTAACATTTTCAACTTTATTTCATTATTAAAAAGAAGTTAGCTGATCTGTATGACTTAATTAAAAAAATCAATACCATTTTTGAGTAACAGAAGTAAAAATATTATTCTTAAGCTAGTACGCTTTAACTTAAAACATCCACAAATTTCTCTAATATTTCTTTAAAACTGCTTTCAGGCTGAGAATCTGTTCTATGGCTGAGCTGGAGGAAAATTTACTGGCTGAGTTATAACCCCCTTTCCCTAAAAGTAGGAAGCCCATAAAGGGTGGGATTGCCATAAGCAAAGAAGGAAATTATTGCAAGACACATATAAGAGGAATTCATCAAAGCCAAGGTCAAGAGAAGGAAGAACCTTAGAAATGTTCTGGAAGTGATGATAAACCCACCCATCATTATCTAACGGGCTGATATCATATAGTGGTACAAGTGTCTGCTTGTATTTTATTTTTTCTCATGCATGGATTTCTAAAGTCCAGTCCCAATTAGGATGCACATCCATGGAATTTGATAGTGAGTAGAAAATATGAATGCTATACAATTTTTTAATAAGAAATTCTAGGTATGCCTTTGCAAATTTTGAATTCAGATTCGCTTTAGATCGTAGCAGGCACCCAAAAGCTTTCTTGCTTGTTGCAAGTTTATCTAAATCTCTTGTAATTATTAATTAAGCTTGCAATCTTACGATAAACACCTCTCTCAGAAAAAAGTGGTGGCCCTTCTATTTCAGTCCACAGTAATGTCCCGTCGTGATATTTCTTCAGCTCATTGTCTTCTGAGCTCAGCCAGAACCTGAAAGTGCAAAGGTGCATGAAAAATAAAAATAAAAATAACCACTTTATCAGACATTTCGGAACCTGAAAGGAAGGGTTTGGGCCAGGGTAAGCTTGAGGGATGAGCATGTAGGAGTTCTTATTTTCCTGTACAAGTTGTCCACCTAAATTTTATGACGGTGAAAACTGTCTGATTAAATTGCCCATTTTTCTGTTTGCACTTGGATAAATCACTTTTATGCAGATAGTAAAAAACACAGAAAACTTGGCAGTTTCCGGACTGGTCCATTATTCATGTTCTGCTTCTCTCTGTGCTGAAACCAGACTTAACCACAGGAATTGTGCCCTTTTTCTGCAGTGGGATAAGCGCTGGCCTGAAGCACAGGCAGGTGGTTGGGGACAGGCCTGGCTGGGAGCAGAGGCCCTGGCAGGATCCTGTCCTTGGGAAGCACCTTCCAAAATCTGCACAAACTTGTATTTCCAGCCCTAAAGTGAAAGGATCCCCAAGTGACAGCGCTCAGAGAAGGAAAAACTTGAAGTGATGTAGAGCTGGACCAAACATTTCAACTTATGCCTCTTCTTTTTTCTTTTTATTTTTTTGCTGTGTAAGGTAAAACAGGCCCCAGGCAACTTTAACTTGCATGACCAGCATTCACCGACCTTGGCAGAAACACAAAGGTCGCATTTAACTTCTCACACAGGCGAACTATTGAGCAAGGTCTTCTATGTACTAGGAATAACAAGGATTTTCTTTACCATCTATTGTGCGGGTTTCTTCTTTTCATCCATTCTTTCCTTCAGAAAATACACTGATTTTCCATGAAACAGGTTCCCTTCACAAGACTGAATATAGCTGCTCAGTCCTGTCCACCCTTAATGCTTTGGTGGGAAGAACAGCTGAGAGTTTGGAGTTTAAGTGTGAATTTTAGTTTAAAAAATAAAAAAAAATACTTAAAAAGCAGAAGATAATGGGAAAATATATTTATAATCTTGTTTGTCATCTCAATGAATGATGCTTATTGCATTGCCCCTGAAATCCAACAATGTGTATTTTCCTCTATTAGAATACTAATTCATGTGAAAAATCTCACATTAATGAACAGAAAGATCAAATATGATGGTGAATTTGACTGTTCAGGTAGAGTAAAACATTAACAGAATTTTCTTTTTTTGTATGTCAACACGATACATACATCCCAACCGGAGCTGACGGTTGGCTGGGCGGGAAGATGATGGCATTGGGATCTGTCATCTCATTCATGCCACTCTCCAAGGAAGCGGTGACACGGCCCCAATTTCTGACCCTTTTGGCAGGTGGGATTAAAACGGAGCAGGAACTCACCGCAAATTGCGGTTAGAATGGTGTTTTGAGCAATGTCCTATGAGCAGAACGCGGAGCAGAGCCACGTGAATTCGCAGATGCGCAGAGGGGGAATAGCTGGATGAGGGGAACTGATCTACCCTATATATGGAAATGTTTCGGGGGAAGGAGTATGTGGTTTTGCTGTGTAGAGGAGGAAAGAAATCTTGATTTTTCTGCAATAAAGTGCTGCATTTATGTGCTGCTGAAAATTTGTGCTGTTGAAAATTTGTGCTGTTATATCCCCAGCCTTGGTCAGCATGGCTGATCTCCACTGTGGGACATAGTCCTTTTTGGGGTGTTCTTGCAGGTGACTTGAAATGGCTGGAGGTTCATTAGTACTGAGAACATTACAACTCTGTCGGAACACTTATAATTTAGTTTTCTTTTATTATCAAGTAGAGAGAGAATGTTATCCGCTGCTTGCTTTATTTACAATGAAAGCTGTATGGTTATGAACTAGAGTTTATTACTGTCAATAAGCTTGTGGAAGGCTAGGAGGAGTTATTACCTTTTTAATCTTTATCCAAAACCAATGCTTGAATGGCCCGGTAACCAGATGCTGAGCCACAGCTCTATGCTAAAGTGGCTGAAATCTTATTTTATTTTATTTTATTTTACATCATTTTAACCTCCGTGAGGCTTTATGCTGTAGATCGCTGAACATGAACCGTGCTGGGTGGCACCCGCTTCCCGAACGGTGATAAGCAATCAGCTCTGTGACAGCATATTAAAAGGCAACCGTATCGACGATGCTCTTTATTACCTAATCAGAATATTCTGGGGTTTTTACATTTCGCAAGGTTGACTTGCCAAAGGCTTCCTCGAGCCGCCCGCGCTGCTGCTTTGTCTTGCTTTTCCGCCTTATTGAATTCCATTAAAAGACAAACAAATTGCGCAGTCGTTAGGCACCGCGCTGACAACACCTGTCAGTCCGACACTCCGAGTCAGAGGCAGGCACCGCAGAGCTTCATTTTGGCAGAATTAGGAGGAAAATAGAAAGAAACGTATCTGGGGCACCTGTTGTCAGCAAAGGAGTGATGGGATTATTATTACCAAAAATGAACTCGATGTGCTGCTCAAAGGCAGCCGGTAACAAGTGCTGTTGTACTTAATCGATGCTGTTGAGCATGTTCGTGGATTTTCAGATATTTTCCTGATTTTTTTCATCGGGAGGGGGCACCTGCATCAGAAACAGTTACGCACAGCCTGGAAACGCAATCCCAGGCACATAAATAAATGCACTGGAAATGCTCATTCTTCAGTGATTAACTGCCATTAACCTCACTGGCGTTTGTGACCTTGCAAAGTGACTAACAAGTACTACTTCAGTCCCCAGAGATCTGATTTGCTTGAGAAGGACTGTTTAAAGGATTAAGGATTAATTGCAAGATTCTTTGTTTTCCAAGAGGGAAAGGTTTATTATTGTATCAGGTATCTACACACAGAGAAAACGTCTTTTCTACAGAGGTAAAAGATTAAAGGGTTTGAAAGCAAACACTGCAGATACTTTTTCTTGAAAAATGTGCGGTAGCTCTAGGTCTCTCTGGTTGTGTTTTGTCTTATAACAGCCGTTATTCCAACAATTATTACTTCGTGACTTGCATGTTCAATGAAGCCTGTGCGAAAACAGTTTGCAGTTTTGTCTTTTTTTCTATTTTAAATTTTTCATTGGTTTCAGTCTAATTTAGGTTATAGAAAAAAGAAAACGGAAGAGATCTCTGGTAATTCTGTATTACCTTATCTCGGCTGAATGAAATGCTGTTGCCCAGATGTGCCGGTCTTGGAAGCCGCTGAGGAATGTCATCTCAATGGGGATTTTTATGGAAATTGGGTGGTTCCAGGTTGTTCTGACCTTACTGATGGGAAAACAGGGCAACACCTGATAGTTTGTGAAGTCCGTCAGTTATTGATAAGTAAAATTAGGGATATATGTTCTTTACATACATTTTAAAAAAGGAGAGAAAACAGTATGTATGGTAAGGAGAAACAGCAAAGAAATTGCATCTGATTAGGACACAACCCATGTGGCTTATTGTCGTGCATGTGGATTTCAAGTTTGATTTAATTATTTTATTTCTGCTACTGATTTGCTAAAGACCTCTTACTACTAGTCCCGCCATGTAGCTTTTCAGAACCATAGCATACCTATTATGCATTATGTTTTAAATTAGAAGTGAAGAAATCAGTATAGAGTTGGTTGCTATTTTGCAGTCTGAAATGCTCTCAGCTCCACCCACCCCCACTGATGTCGAGGGTAAATTGGGAGTTGATTTCACATCATGCTCCCACACCAGCTGAGTGCCCAGGAGCCGGTTCGCATCCTCACTCCTGGATACTGCACGTGGACCGGGACTTGCAAGACTTTCTTATTTAATCTCATCCATTCCCATGGCAGTGCACAAACCACTGTACACTGTTCCACTCATTGCATCCAGACAATGGGATCTCTTTTGTTTTTCCAGGCTTTTGTGTCCTTCTAGTTTCTCTCCTATTCAGTCTGAATTAGCCATATTTAATTTATTTTTTATCTTCCATCCTGTGCCACTGCTGGACTCCGTGCTATGGTGAACCTCTTCTCCCTGTATTGGGAATTTGTGTAGATCTACGTGGCTCTCATGCCTCTTCTGTGCCCCGTGTGAGCCCGGGGAGGGTCACAGCATCTGTATTTAATAGCTTGGGTGATAAACGTAAGCAGAGTTCATGAGATGCGGAAAAATAACAGTAAAAGCTCTTCTCATTTAGCAAGCAACTGCCAGGCTGATTCCCATCTCTCTCATCTTCACGAGGCATCGCACTCTTGTCTAGGGCAAAATGTCAGTTTTATGGGGACATTGTCGCTGACCTGAGATGAAGTTGGATGCAACTCCAAGTGCTGTTGCTTTACAAGAAAGCTGCCTTTGTGTCCAAAAGCAAACACCGACACTGCCCGGCTCTTTCAGCGGAGTTTTGCCTGTTGATCTTGTATTATCGGCAGCAGAATATCTGATCTGCAGAGGGAATAAAGGCTGGCTGGGGTCACAAATGACAAGTCACGTCTGGGAGCTTGGGAGACCTGCAGAGACCCTTTAAGAAACAGTCCCACCCCAAAATACAAAACTGTTAGTGTTTGTCAGACTTCATGGTTTTACAATACCATATATAATGAATGGTTTTTCCATAGTTTTTTCCTTTGTGTTCATTTTATTTTTCCATGAATCTGAAACTTTAAGAAATTTATTAATAGGTTTTAGAGTAAAAAGGGATCATGAACATCTTCTGATCTCTTCTAATGCATGAGATCAGCATAAGAACATCATGCAGTGATCTCTGTCCTGACATCCGTCTCAGTTCGCTCCATGTCCTTCTTCTGCAGAGGGATTTGAGGCAAATCTTTATTTATTGGGAGAAGAAAGATCCTTCCAATAGTTCATTAAATAATCCACTGTAAATAAGCAAGCAGAGAGCTCGCCTGATAAATGAGGGTGTATATATACCTGTATGTTACTGCATTTCTTCCAGAAACAAGGGGTTTAGTGCACTTGCTCAGAGCATTGGATTTGCTGTTCTCTCAGAAGGTAGAGATGAATTTTATTAGAAAGGGAACAAAGGCATTTCTAGGTGTGGTGTCCACACTGAAGGAAATGAGATATTGTTCTGGGGTAGTCATAGGCTAGTGTTTTGACAAAATCAACAATGAGAAATGTAATTTGGGTTGACCTACGTGTTTTCTCTAATCTTCACTGAAAAAAAAGAACTCTGATTTAGCTTTCTATCTCTTTTCCTTTTAAAATGTGGCTAAACTATTAAATATTGAAACTTTTCTAGTATACCATCATGACCATCTCAAGATGGAACGCTTTAGCTCATTGGAGTTTTTAATTTACCTCGGCTGTGCCTTTCCAGATAACCTGACTTTAATTCCTGAGCAGTTCATTGTTATAAATGCAGAATTTTTCTGCAAACCTAGAATTTCCAACTGGTTCCCGCCTGCAAAATAAAGATTTCTCACAACTCTAATTACACTGAGAAACAGCCTCTTGTGTGGTGGGGGGAATAATAAGGATGGTGACCATCACGGCAATACCTGCATCCACCGGGAAGGGTTGGGAGGGCAGGGGGATTTACAGTGGTTGTGCAAGGTAAGCATCAGGAATTTATTACGTACACAGCTCACGTTTATAAAATGCGTAGCTGTATTTATTATTAAACGGTTTTGCTGCCGTTTCAATATTCAATTAATTCAGCGTTAATAGACCCTAAACTCTCTCCAAGCATTTCCACGGGATGCTGGTGTTTGGATGAATATGGGAGGGGAAAAGCTGCCCTGAAATGCAGCGTGTGAACACGAGGTGGCACCTGGATCCCATGGACGGAGCAGCAGCCCAGCCTGGGGACACTTTCTACACAATCAGAGCGCTTCATTTATAGATTTCTGTTGAAAAGCAGGAGAAACTGCGTGAAGATACCACATGTTTTTGACCTGATGTGTGGACTGTGTGTGCTTTTTAATGCACGCTCTTCTGCTCGAGGTTGGGATGCTGTTTGGCATTAACTTCGTGCAGTTTCCCACGGTGAGGACGTGTCTTGTGCGCATTGGAAACTTGGGATCGATGCCACCTGTTTTGTCCCTGGTAAGACGTTCTGGATGTAATCGACTTCTTTTCTCTCCTCTGGGATTTTAGCTGTAACCATCAGTGAGGCTGCCATGTGGACCTTTGGTGTGGGGTTTGCTCTCTGGTTTGATCTTAAAGGAGTTTGTTCTTTCTTCGTTTACATGCAGAGCAATATTGCGGAGTATTTGAAGCCTATGATGGGCTTTCTGGTCGGGATCCTGGTGGGGTGGTGGGTGTCCAGGGCCACCATGTCTCCCTTGCCAATGCTTTTGGAGAAACATTTCTGCTTTTGAGGTTCGTGGTCTTTTTTCAGCAGCTGTTAATTTAGGTTCTGTCACCAAGAGATTAAGCATTTTGTAGGCGACTAAAGAGCTCCCTTACAATTCCATGTGTGGCTCTGCTGTTCAGAAATGGGAGATTTCTGCCACCCAACCCTGTTTTGCCCAGCGTGACGTGGCCCTGCGACCTGGCCACCCACTCCCCACCGTGTCCTCCTCTCCTGGAGGCTCCCATCACCTTGGCACGGTCGCTTTATCCCTACAGGAATTACCCCACATTTCAGTAGAAATATCTAACTAATTCCATAATACTAAATAATACTAACGTTCCTGCAAGCTGATGTGGTTTATTTTGCCATTAATGTACGTTTGTAATCTGAATTTCACTCTATAAACTTGTCCAAATTAATATTGTAGTTTATATCACAACTCTGATCCTGTCCCTGGGCTGGCGAAGGTCAGAGAAATCAGCTCCATGTGTTTATTCACATAAATGTTGGTGCGAAGGGACAGGTCTCCCATTCCCCTCTTGTCTGAGTTGAAGGACTTATTATAATATTAAGCTGCAGAACTCGTGTGAGCTGGAAACAAAGCATGCCTGGATGAGGAAATGCAGCTACGTAATATTTTCTAAAATGTGAATTCAGAATCTCTCTATTTGAGAAAAACATGGCAAAAGGTATGTCGTGTGCTGTGGGAAGGATGCTTGGTAATTTAACATGAAAAAACCCCACAATTTCCTGCAAAATCTAGGCCAAAAATGCCAAAGATTCACCTCCGCCTGCTTTAAATAGATCAGGCTTTGAATAATGAAGTAATAAATTCCATCTCAAACAAAAGTTTTACTCCAAAAAAGGAGAAAAAAGACTGCTAGCGATTTCACATTAGCATTGAGTTTTGACATGCTCATCCATTACAATAAAAACACCTAAATTTATGATAAACATTACTTTAAAAATGGAAATGCCAGCATCAAAAATTGCTGTGAAACTGTTGCTCCCTCAACGAGCTGATTGTGCAGTAAATTTGATTGTGCTGTAACTTTCCAACAATTATGAAAACATTTATGCATTTTTATTAGCACTTGTAAATCATGCAAGGTTTTTATTGTTGAGTTATAAGAGAGAGCAAAGCCTAAACATATGGTAGAGATCTTCAAAGTTCTCAACATAGGA
Source organism: Pampusana beccarii (assembly GCA_013399365.1). NCBI lineage: Eukaryota > Metazoa > Chordata > Aves > Columbiformes > Columbidae > Pampusana > Pampusana beccarii. Next base: position 2,155,006 of record VWYH01009570.1, on the reverse strand, counting down.
GAAAGTAATGATTATCCTTCACTTAATTAATGTCATGTTTAATGGCGTATTATTTTTCTGCAAAGATTTAGCATGCTCTCAGGGAAGGAGACAGAGATCGCTGGTGGCTGGATAACCTTTTCTGGTCTCAGGAATAAAACTGCAGCCCAGGGTACAATGATTATTAATAATGAGGGATCGTCTCAGCACACTGCTGCCAAACCCTGTAGACAAGAAAACCATGAGGGGAAGATCCGTGGCTGGAGCAAACTGCCCTGGCCTCAGGGAGCGACTGCTGGGACAAATTAAATCCCTGATGGTAGAATCATAGAATAGTTTGGGTTGAAGGGACCTTCCCAGCTCCCCCATTCCCCCCCTGCCATGACAGGGACATCTTCAGCAGCTCAGGGTGCTCAGAGCCCCGTCCAGCCTGGCCTGGGATGGCTCCAGGGATGGTTCAGCCACCACCTCTCTGGGAACCTGGGCCAGGCCCTCACCACCCTCAGTGTGGGTCAGGCTTTATTAATTCCTAAATGCTTGGGCAGACCTATTATAGAACAAGCCATTAATTAAAAGGGATTTTCTCTAGATTTACACCGGTTTTAAGCAGGAATTGATCTGCTGTCTAGCCTGAGCCTGTTCCGTGGCATATCCTTAAAACTGGGGGTTGCAGTCCTTTCCTTCTCTGGTTTTGTGATACTGGCTGTGCTGCGAGCAGCTTGTTTAACCCAGAGAGAGCCCTTGTCCTTTACCCACGCAGCCCCGCAGACGCTGGTGACTGCGAACCATGCGCTCACCCCGAATTTGAGAAGTGCCGACACAGCCTCATCTGCCTCTTAATATTTACAAGCCCATCCTGTGCTGCGAAGGGGAAGGCAGCAGCTGTCCCTGTTGCACCTCCAGCCCCTTCCCCGCTCCCTGCGGACGCTCTGCCCGCGGCCGGTCCGTCCGTCGCTCTCGGCTGTAGCTCCACGTGGTGCGCGCTGTGCAGATGGCTGCGCGTTTTGCTTCTCCGATCTGGAGCTTTCGAGCAGCGTATCTGGCTCCTCCAGCTTTTCTTCCCCTTCAGTTGCTGCCTGGCGGGCTGGAAGGCGTTGCTAAACGTTTAGCTGTTTCGCAGCAAACGGCTGTGTTGGCCGACAGCGTTTCACTTCAGATCCTGTTAACCAGGTGACGTGGACCAAGATGTGGCTGTTCTGCCCTCATGCTAGTCAGTGGTCTGATGGTTCATTTGTTAAAAAAGAAAAAAAACCCAAACCAAACAACCAATGTAAGCGCAGTTTCTTTCTCTTTGCAGGTGATACAGGAGGATGCTGGGACTGCACTCACCCAGCCTGAGCCATGCTGGTCCAACCATGGCCAGAGGGTCCCATATCCCCAAGAGCACAGGATGAAGCCCTGGGACCTGCAGTCGTTCAAGGCACGGGGGAAGTTTTGCAAGGAAAATCACATTAGTTTTCTCCAGAAGCACAGCAGAGGTGCTTACAGCCTGTATCCCCCTTTATTAAGCTTGTTAAAAAGTTGCTGGAATTCCCTAGTGAAACGGAGCTGGTCAGGAACGTGATGCTCAAGGTGACTGCTGGTACTGCTTCAGCTGCATCGTGCTGTGACGAGGCTCCTGCTCACTGATGCACTCCCCTGCTTTCCTTTCCCAAGTTTGTGCTCATTCTTTTCCTCAGGTTAGATTTTTTCCCCACTGTTCTATTTTTCCTTACTTTGCTATTTTCAGATCAGAACTGGATTGACGTGGAAATTTTGTTGCTAGTTGAAGCCAGTTTTGACGTACCGATCTGATGGAAGATAAATAGGGTCAGTGAGGAGCTTGTTGTCTGACCTGGCTATCTGGCACTGCAGACCACCACGGGCCTGTTGTTTTTTTTATAAGCCACTAAATAAAGCCACCACGCTGGTTTTCAGCTCCACTATCAGACACCCATGTCAACCAGTGCAATCCCTGCTGGGACGATGCATGCGCCTGTGGATGCAGATGGAAATTTTGGGGGCGCCCGTGTTGTGAAAGGATCATTTCCAATGATGTGGTGAGCATCAACCTGATGTAGGAACAATCCCAGCAGCACCCAAAGATGTTGGCTGTGATCTGCTTCTCCCCTTGCACAAAGGTCCCATCAGGACCATTGTTCCCTGGGGAATTGTGTTCACCAAGGTACGAGCCTTTGCGCTTCAGGAGCTCTGAAGGTACTTCATTTGTAGTGGTGTCTTATGGATGTTATGAAAACCTAAAAATGTCTTAAAACTGGTGGAAATGGGCTTTGTTGTGTGTGCGAGGAGACGATCAGATCCCCGCTAGAAGCATAAGCTGCTATGGAAAGAATAAAATCAAAGTCCAAGCAAAGACTGCAAAGGAAAGGTGAAAATATTTTAGTCGCTGTCACAGATTTCTCATTTTTAATACAGAGGAGGAGCTGAAAACATTTAAGAAAAATGACTGTTAGTAGTGAGTGAGCTCAGGTTTCTGATGGTTGGCACTGAAGGAAGGGGGGTGAGGTGAGGGATGCAGGAGATTTGGGCAGTCTGGCCAAATTTGGGGCTCCTGCTCCAAAGCTCGTGACAGCTCTGGAGTCCATAGGGTGCTGGTCTGGTTTTTGGTAGACATCAGTCTCTCAATCGAGCAGAATGCTGAGGTAATCAAATGAAAAAAAAGGAAAAAAAAAAATCATTAAATATTTATCATGCACGAAGCCACTTCCAACCTGTCAAGAGAAATAATTGCAAAATGATGCAGTAACACCCGACTTGCTGAGATCTGTGTCAGCTCTAACTGGGAAGTAAATAATACACTGAATTTAATGGTCAAAGTTACTTGAATTAAAATGTTATTTTAATGAAACAACTCAGCTGTCAGAAGTGCCAAAACATGCCATTACGGTACAATCATACTCGAGAGAGGGCTGCACATACTTCACCCACACAACTAATCTGTTTCCACATCCCAAGCAACCTGGGGCGATTCTCTGTCAGAGAGAAGTCAGGTCTGATCTCCCTGATGATGAAGCAGGATTACCCTTGAGTGGCTTGAAAATCGATACCTCAAAAGGAAAAAGGAAACTTTTCCCCCTAAATTTACTGACTACTTTTTAATTTCACTTTTGCACTGTTGGAGATATTCAGTCCCCAAGTCTGAAAACTCCTGATGGATGGATGGACACCTTTGAAAATGTTAATCTGCTTGAAGGTAAGTAAAGGTGGAGCTTATTTTCACACAAAGAGATTAAGGGCTGTTGTGTAAAGTTGTCAGTGGGAAATTTTACTATCAGTCATGCCAAGTTAATATTGTTTTTCTCACTGTTTGAAAAGGAAGTAAGAACATTCCAGAAATGAAGAAATGAAAACATTAACAGCTCAGACTCTCCAACAGGTTAGATCTTATACTTCCTTACGTGAATCTGTGTATGTTATTTTCAGTCTCTCAGGACAAGATCCCCAGACAGCATCAGTGAGAACACCTCCATAAGAATCGGTGCAGTCTTTGTTCAGCGGACTTTCTGACGGAATCAAAATTTTGGAGTTCACAGATACATTGATACAGCCTTTTCCCCCATAACTTTTTCAGAGAATGGTGAGGCAAAACCAGCTAATGTCTGCGCTAACTAGTACAGCTACATCCAGTCCTCTGTGTCCTTTGGGAAAAATCTATTTGCCAAAGAAAATTGGTGTTTGTGCTGGAGCAGAAGGCCATAGGGGTTGGTTATCTCTGGTGGTGACCTTCAGAGGGTAACACCTTTGGAAGTTTGGAAAAAAAAATTCTCTGGTACAAAATTCCCCACAGATTTGCAAGTCTTGTATGAACGGTAAAAGTCTAGGGGGATAAATGGAGACACTGTGAAAAAGGTGTGGCCGCAAATAAGTTGGAAAGATCCTTGTGACCATAAACCAATTCTCTTTGGCTAAGCAGCATTAATAAATGAAAGCCAAGTGCTTACACACAATGAACGTGGCTTTCCTGAGCTGGCAAAGGGTGCCTGTGTTTCAGGGACTGGCATTAGCATCCATTGCATAGAGCAGATCATAGAGTAGTTTGGGTTGGAAGGGACCTTCAGCGGTCATCTAGTCCAACGCGAGAGATGTTTTGGGATGCGTGGCAGCAGGAGCCTTGCAGATGTTTGCAGCGTTGTTTACCTCTGCAGAGGAGAGAAACAGAATTGGGAGGGAGAGAAAGACACAGTTGCAGCTGGATTGAATTGTTATTGAACAACTGAATTGTTACCTGTAACGGAGCCATCGCTCAGAGGTCATGGAAACGTGTGCGATCTGGGTGCAGGTAAAGGCAGGTGAGCAGTGGAGCAGCTGCCTGGCTGCAAACAGACACCAGTGGGGAGATCATACGGACCAAACCCGGGGAGCTCTTTCCATTTTTAACCTTGGATAAGTCCTGCTGCGAAGTCTCCATCCATGGAGATATTCAGAAGTCACCCAGATGTGGTCCTGGGCAGCCTGGTCTGGGTGGTCTGTGTGAGCAGGGGCTGGGCAAGGGCACATCCAGGGCTCATTTCCAGCCTCAGCCCTTCGGTGAGGCTGGGAAAAGGCGCTGCCTCCAGGAATTCACATTTTAGACTTGTCTGCTTCCACATGCCAAAATGTCATACTTCAAATGCAGCCTTCGGTATCTTCCTTTTTTTGGCTTCAAATTCTTCGGGTCACTCTCTGCGAATTATTAAAATGTGTGCTAAAATGTGCAAAGCTCTGGCTAATTATGATGTACTGATTAATTTCAGTAGACAAGTGTGGCAGTTCTGATGAATATTAATATTTTTTTAGGCTGGGAGCTGCTGGCAAGAGGAACGAGCTTTCTGCTTGGGTAGAGAGTGTGGCAGAGCACTATGGGGTTGATCAACATCTCCTTGACTTTGCCTGGTGATGATTTCAAGTCTTGTTTGCGGCATCGACTTTCCCCTTACAAAACATAAACTGTGAGAAAGCACAAACAAGCTATGAATGTTTCTTATTAATTAGAATCACCCTAAAATCACCGCCCAAAGTAAGGAAGAACGATTCATTGTCACGTTTCTATTTGACATCACCCAATGTAAAGTGCTAGGAATAACACGCTACTTATTGGAAGTGAAGCAATGAGATTTACAATTAAATTACTTTCTGGGAGAGCAACGGATTTATATGGTAATATGGAACTTAACGCAGATGCAGTGTCCTCACAAATTCACATACGTGGGCTGTTCTGCTTGCTATAAGCTCAGTCCACAGCTTCAGTGAACGTAACAAGCAATAGAAGAAGATGCCGTCCTCCCCTTTGGTCATGTTTTCCTCCTCGGCCGGCCAGCACTGTCAGAGCACATAAAAAGCTGTGAACACGCACACGTCAGCGTGACCGTCAGCCAGAGCCGCTGCCCCATCCGTGGCCCAGGGCCGTGTAATATCGTGGCTTTAATCAAATGGAGGGATATTAACACGAAAAGTCTTTTTGCAAGCTGACAACTCAATTACGAGTGAAAAGGAACTATTCTATCGAACTAAATTGAGGGGGCTACAAGAAATGGTTTTAACATCAAGGTTTTTGAGGCAGTCGATGTGGAGGCAAAGCAAACCTGCAATCACGGGAATGTGTTCAGGGATGCTTCCCAAAAAAGTCAAATCCAACAAGAGAAGGGTGTCAGGGCTTGTGTCACTTTCGTGTTATATTCTACAGTTATATAATCATTTTTGTTGGAAAAGAACTTTAATATCATTGAGTCTAAGCACTAACCATTAATTGTAATGTTTTTTTAAAGTGCTATCACACATGGGAAGAACAGAAGACGTTCCCCTCCACCACATCTCCCGTGTGTGGAGGTTTCTGGGTGAGGATCTCAGGGCGTGCGATGCACCGTGTGTGTTCGCAGGTGCCTGAGAACATGAAACCAAAGCTCCTGTGACGTTCTCGGGCATCTCCTGCTCCGCTGGGGTGCTCTGGAGGCTAAAGGAGGGTGCTTGGTAGGCTGTGCCTCCCCTCTTTAGTCTCTAAAAGAGGTGATGGCACAAGTCCTCCTGCTCAGTCTGTGACTAATCTTGATTCCTTGAACTCTTTTACCCGTACCAAAATGATCCTGGACGTTTGAATACGGTTACATGTACGTCAAGTAAATGCTCCTGGCATTATTTTGAGGCACGCAGTCATATTTAAGACAATATTCCTGTCATCTGTGTAACGCAGCAGAAAGGTGTGCAATAGAAAAAGACAGAAATGGCCTCACCTGAACCTGCAGCTTCCGACTTGAATACCCTTTAACTACGTAAAACCACAGGAGTGAGGCTTGGTCAGGTGGAATTACGGTTATTTTCTCAAAATGCTGGTATGTGTTGGTGCAACTGGATGGAAGTCGGTAGAATCATGCAGAAGCAGCTGGCAGCCAGCCCAGCAGAGTGTTTGAAGCATCTGTTTTAATAGCTGACTGCCACAGTCCTAAGAAAGAAAGGAAAAGAACACCACGGGCTGCAAAAGAATTTCTCATTAGTAATAAACCACGCAAAATCATGGTTACATGATTTTATTATAGAATATCTATTTTATATAGATATAAAATTAAATTATCAAAAACCCTACAAAAATTCCAGTTCTATCAATTCATTTCTAAATCTGTCTGCAAGTCTCCTTAGTAGCTAATTTTATAATTCTGAGAAGACAAAATAAAAAATGAATGAGAAGCAAAATAGGCAAAGGATCGGGATTTTTTTTCTTCAGGCAGAAAGCCGAGCATGAATTTAATTAATTCTGCTCGATAACCTACCTTGACATTCATTGTAAGACCTTAGCATTCATCTACAGTGATAAAATATACACAATCGGAGAAAAGGAAAAAAAAAGGTTATTTAGACCTGGTTTTATGATATACATGAAACACACTGTGACCCACATTAGCTTTTACAACAGCAGGAGCAATGGAATATGGGGATGCAGTCTCATGGACACAGTTATGTTCCAGAACATCGTTACTTGTGTGTGGAAAAAATTGGTATTACTGTAATTACCACAACTAAAATTCAGTGTGTTCTGCTCTTTTTAGGCTGAGATGGAATCAGGGAATTGAAATAAATGATATGGCTTCGCATATTTGTTAGAAAGTAGCTTTCTCCGGTAAAGACTGTGCTCTATATAAGGATGTTTTACAGGCTTACAAACAGCGTCTTAAATCTACAAAATGTGCTGCCGTACATTATTGCAGCAAGACTTATCATAAAAGAACATTTTGGCTGAAATTCTTATCTGTAATGAGCTTCACCCCTTTGATTTGCTGAGTTTTTTGGTCAGAATACCTGCAAGTGGGGGAGAATTTGGTGCGACAGACCACACTCCCTAGGTTAAAAAGCTGATGATGTTATTTACTACCAAAAAAGTGTATATTTTTTCTGCCTGAAAAATCACAGTATGATTTTATATATAGTTTCTACTAATTTAAAAGAACGTACAGGGGAAGGAGACAAGACTTCACCGCACAATGTATAGAGATAAAATAGGTTCTCTATAGAGATAAAATGTTCTTCACAGCCTGGATTTATTTAATTCATACATGAAACAATAAAAATCAGCTGGAAAAACACATGCAGGGTTTCCTAGTAACTCTTAACAACCAGTACAAAACCCCAGCTACCAAACGGGAGATTTTTACTCAAAAAAACTGGAGGGCTTGTGCCATCACCTCTTTTAGAGAGCAAACATGAGTTCATCCCCACCAGGTACACAGGGTATCCCTGCCCCTGTTTTCCCATCAGGATGTGATTGCCAATTATCTGTAGGTTTGTCATGAAAGTAACCAGTCCATATCGACATTTCAATACTGGAAACACTTTTCGGGGTCAGGCACCGGTGAGGCTGGTGGATGCTCCAGCTGCCTTTCAGGCCCCAGAACCACATGGTGCAATTATGCTTTTCTATGGAACCAGATGGATGAAACAGCAACTCCCATCCAAAATCTCCGGCACATGCTACAGAGTGAAGTAATAAATAGGAGGCACCAGTGTCGGGGGAGATTTTCTGCATTTTGCTTGTTGGAATTTTTTTTTTTACTGTCCTCAAAGAAGTAGCAAAATGGGACCAAGAACTTGCGGGAGAGCATGTGCCAGGGGATGCCCGGAGCATGAGGCTCGGGGGTGGCTCTGGCTCCGCATTTAGGACCTTTGGGAGATGGGGAATGGCTCTGGTTTTGCTGGGATGCTTGCCCAGGTTTGCAGGAAGGAGGCACCCGCCTCCCACATCAGTGCCCTGGGAGCGAGACAAAATACTCAACTCCAGATATTTTTACCGAAAACTTGATGTCAGGAAGGGACAGCAAGAGACTCATCTTTTAACACGCTCCATATCTAGTTTTAATAGAAAGAATACCATTTTAATTGAATTTCATAGATAGTACCTGTCTAATTCATTTACATTACATTAATAAATGAAACCCAAAGAACCTGAGGAGCTGCTGACTCCCCAGCAATCCTTGTGATTTTTTCCTTCCTCTTTAAAAAGAAAACTTTTGGATTAAACGAAAAGGGTATGATTTGAGATAGAGTGACTTAAAAAAAAAAAATGAAAAAAAAATCCTGGGCAAACCAGTAAATGATGTTTATTTATGTTTTTTCTTCTTCTCAGGAGGCCAGGGCAGGGTTTGGAGCAGGAGGTGCTCCCATCCATCTCTCCCTGACAGGCCAGTGCCATCACCTGCCCACTGTGCCCATGTGCTGGATTGGCATGTGGGAACTCGATACGTTCATCACATTAGCTATGACTCCTGTTGAAACAGCGTCTACCCCGGTCACCGAAACGATACACTAAAATTTTACTGGGAGTACTAATTCTTTGAATTCACAGAATCACAGAATCACAGAATGTTAGGGATTGGAAGGGACCTAAAAAGATCATCTAGTCCAATCCCCCTGCCGAAGCAGGACACCTAGGTGAGGTTACACAGGAAAGCGTCCAGGCGGGTTTTGAACGTCTCCAGAGAAGGAGACTCCACGACCTCTCTGGGCAGCCTGTTCCAGTGTTCCGTCACCCTCACTGAGAAGAAGTTTCTTCTCAAATTTAAGCGGAACCTCTTGTGTTCCAGCTTGAACCCATTACCCCTTGTCCTATCATTGTTTGCCACCGAGAAGAGCCTGGCTCCATCCTCGTGACACTC
>VWYH01009570.1:2128299-2145389 GCA_013399365.1 Pampusana beccarii | reverse complement strand
AAAAAAAAAAAATGAAAAAAAAATCCTGGGCAAACCAGTAAATGATGTTTATTTATGTTTTTTCTTCTTCTCAGGAGGCCAGGGCAGGGTTTGGAGCAGGAGGTGCTCCCATCCATCTCTCCCTGACAGGCCAGTGCCATCACCTGCCCACTGTGCCCATGTGCTGGATTTGGCTGGGGGAACTCGATACGTTCATCACATTAGCTATGACTCCTGTTGAAACAGCGTCTACCCCGGTCACCGAAACGATACACTAAAATTATACTGGGAGTACTAATTCTTTGAATTCATGAGGGAGAGAATTGAATCGTGTTCCCTTCTGCACCTTCAGAAGGAAATCCCACCACCATTTGGAAAGTGAGGGTGAACAATAAGCAGGTGCCTTTGTTTATTTGACACCCAGATAAGGATGATAAATCACTACTTGATTTTTACTTGGAAGAACTGAAACAGAGGTGACAACAACCCTCCTTTTGGAGATGATTGCCGTAAAGAGAGGGAACTCTGTCTGCTTGATTAAATGCAACATTTGTATAGCTTATTCTCAGCTATGAGATGTGTTCGGATTATGATCTTATTTCTATCTTTTTTTTTTTTCTCTTGGGATTTTACAGACTGCAGTAGCTAATACAGGGAAAGTCAAACCCAGGAACTGCAATAGTTTCCATCTCTAAATTTTTATCCTCTCCTCCTCACCAGCCTTTTGCTCATTGGTATCATAGAATGGAAGAGATCACAAAGATCATCTGGTCCAGCCTTTCTTGGCAAAAGGTGTGGCCCCATGGGGCTCGGGGAAAGGAGGGTGCGATGAAAGGCCTGGGTATTGTGCTGGGTTCTTTCAGCCCTTGTTCAGAATGTCTCTTGTTTTAGTCAGGCGAAGCTCATGCTGGAGACAATAGGACTTTCATGGCAGCAGGGAATGCTAAATAGGGCCCTCGCTGAGTAAACCGCAGCTATCTTTTCATTCCAACACAGAGCTGGATGCAACCGATATTATCAGAAGTGTAAAGGACTGTTCTTTCAGTTATATGTTTGATTTAAAAAAAGAAAAAAAGAAGGCTAGCTTAAATATTAGCATTTATGTATATTTTTTGCCACAGGTAGCTCTGCCATATTGTGTGCACCAGGGTGCTCGCAGTGCCCATCACCTCTCCCCGGGTCTGCTGAAGTCATTGCACACGGGCTGGTTGGAGCAGCCTTGCAGATATTTGCTGACAAACCTTTTCAGTATAATCCTTTATTATCTAACCACAGTCGAGAGCCTACTTCACATGAAATATTTTCTGCTACAGATGGCAAAGCCTGAGACTGAGCCAACAACAGCGTAAAAATACATTTATATCAATGCAGCAGCCCCCAGCCAGCCGGCCCTCTCTGTTTGTCATGTACAAGAGGCAGCCTCAATAATGTTCCAAATTTGTTAAGGGATCACGTGGACAAAACTGTGCTGTTTTAATAAAATGTTGCGATCATACAGCACGTATTAAACATGTTAGTGTGCGTAGAATAGAGAAAAAATGGGCTGTGGACTGTCACTTTAGGTTATCTTTTGCTCTCTATGATCAGATATTCTTGTCAATTCATTACTTTTTATAACTTCATTGCTGGTAAACTTGAAGGGCTTTCCTCTCTCTGTCTGAAAGAAGTCCCATGACTACAGATTAGGGTTTTTTCATCCCTCCTTCCAAGTGTGACTGGTTTAGAAAATGATCATTTCCTTTCTGCTACTGGTTCTTCCTAGGAAAATGGATGAGGTGGTGTGGATGATGTGCGGGGGACCAAGGGCTACAGCTCTTTTCCATCTTTTCCATTGTCAGCTTCTCCGTACCTACAAAACTGTTTGTTTTTCCCTCTTTAGGAGTGGGAATGGCACAGGGGGAGACGTGAGCCACAGCCTCACAACATCCACCGCCCTGGGCAGCCCAAAGGAACAATTATAGCTGGAAACTCAGCTTTAAAGAGGTAACCAGGGTGATGAGAAAGCAATTTTGCATAATTAGGAGAATAGTAGCAAACTTTTCTTACTGACATGACATTTTACATTACTGTCATTGTGTTGATGAAAAAGGGAGAAGGAGAGCATTATGCATGCAAAGCTAAAATATCGTCCCGGTCGTAGGGACAGGCAGGCAACCACGGGGATTCCTGTGCATAAAAATATTGTAAGACCAAGTGCAAGAAATGTGTCATTCACACAGCAAAAAATTGACTATTTGACAGGAAACCAAAATAGAGTATTTTGCATCATGAACCTTTCATTCTGGCTTGTGCCATTTCTAGCGCTGTTGCTCAGGATGTTTGCAATTCCAGGCTGGAATATCTCTGTCTCCCTGTCAATAGTCAACCGTGTGTAAAGCCAAATCTGTGCTGGGTACTCCACCAGTGCTTTTACTCAAGACAAAGCAGTTTATTGAACAAAAATCCATCAAGGTAGGAAGAAAACCAAAAAGGCTTTATTTAACAGCTTCCAGAAAACGCGGTGTTAATTGACAGCAAAGAAAACTCTCCGGGGATAAAACCATAAAAGCTCAGGGGGAAGCCTGTGCAATGTGAGAACTCACTTAAAATGTTGTGCCCTGTAAATAAAGAGTGGAAACACAGCCTGAAGCCTCAGGAGTTGGGAAGGGGGGAGTGTCCCCCACCAACGTCTCGCTCTCCAGGGGATGGCGAAGGCTGCACACAGCTGAGGGTTCAGCTTCGCACAGGCTCTCGATAAAGGTCAAACAGAAGGACTAAGTTTATTCAACACTTTATTGCATTTAAAAACCTTCCAGACTTATTGGATGATCCATGGTTTTGAATTTTTTTATTTTATTTTATTTTTTTTTTTAGGAGCTGGTTGGTTGGTTTTTTCAGCAGAAAACAAATTTTTGATGAAATAAATTTTTCTGAAGGTTTTTTTTATCTCTGACAAAAATTAAAGTGTAGACTCTCTATGGATGTATTTCTATGGGCATTCAGCTGGACCTGCCAGCACGGCACAGCTCCCCAAGGGGGCTGGGGACCGTCCCTCTCTCGATGGCTTTGGCTTGGGGACAGTCACAACGGAGCTGTGACTGTGGTACCCGAGTCCTGTAGCCTGTTCCCTGGGGAGCAATGAGGCTGTGACACACCATGAACCATGTGGTTAAGCAATTATAGCTCAGCATTAAGCTGCCTGCCTATGGAAGATATCAGTGTTTGAATTTTTCATGCTGATTTGAGATGGAAACATTCAGTATTAGGCCGTGTTCCAGGGCAGAAACCTGAGGGATATTTCTGTTCAATTTTATTCTGAAATAATTAAAAATATATAACTTTAGGCACTGTGAGAGACGGCTCAAATTCCCTAGCTTGTGTCCTTAGTTCTCACAGATTATAATTAAAATTAATGGTCAAAATCCTTTATGCTCCTACTCCTTGAAAATAAGCTTCCAGGTGAAAATACTTCTGGACTCACGCAGTTGATACGTGGGCATCAATTCATATTCTATTACAGTATATGGTGGACTTATGTTTTTCCTCTTGAAAGCCTGACAATTCTGCAATTATGTTTTCTTATCAGCCTGCCCTTCTGCAAAGCAATGACTGCAGTAAACCCAATTTTCATGAGTCTTGCTTGCATTTTGATGAAGTCCGGACCAGGTTGTGCCCCTTATAACTTAAGAATTTTGTTCCTTTACAACTGAATGACAGAACTCTGGTTCAACATTCAACCACTATATTGTTTTCTAATATTTATTTTTTTTTGCAGTTCAAATTTCCCATTTTGCTTAGTGCTAAAATCAAGCTGCTTTTCTCAAGCTCACCCAATCCTGGTGTACTCCCAGCTGAGAAAAGGGGAGATTCCAAAGTGCTCCCAGCAGACCTGGACTTGGCCACCATTAATATTAAATTGCTATAAACATGCACCTGTACAGGAATGGATAGCAAAAATATAAAAATCCCAGGTCATTTCCAAGACGAATTTACTGCATGTTTCCGTGACATTACAATCCCAAACACCGCATGTAGAAACTCTGCATGTAAGCACAATATTATTATCCACCTTCAGGTTTGCTTGTATCTCTAGATTATTATACATCTTCGAGTGTCTCGTATCTCTAGAGATAAGATGCTGTTGTCTGTTGTCTCGGGTTAACACAAACCACTGTAATTTCCTATTTATGCGCACAGATTCCTATGTACCAAAACCGCTTGTTTGATCAGAGATTAAAATACGAGCACTACCTTTAGTCTGACTTTTCCAGCAATTTCTTAGTAGCTGTGTTTCACCAGAGCAAACCTGCCTGCCTATGAACACCACAGAATAACCTTCTGGAAAAGACACAACACTGAAGTATTGTCTGCTTAACAGAATGTTCACGATATTTCCCTGTTGAAATCTCCTACGTGGCTAATAAATATTTAATGAGCAATGGTCTGGCTGGTGACAAGATATTAAGAACTCCAGAGAAGCTCTGTTGGACTTCAGTTGCTGATGAGAACTGGAATTTGTCTTAGTTTATGGCCAGGAAGATAATTTTATTTTCATTTGATGCATTTTGACACATTGCATATACTGTTTTAGAAAAACAACATTAAAATTAATTTAAATCAGCTATAACATTTGATAAGATGGGGTGATTTTTGGGTTCTCTGGATTCCCTTGTTGCTTGATCCTAAACTTCTTTAGCAAGGTTGATGCCCCTCTTTCGGGACACCCCTATTACACTTTACTGCAATGATTTTTGGTTTCGTTTTTCCCCCTGTCCTGTGTCTCCCTCCCAAAGCAAAATCAAAATATTTTGATATATAGGATCAAAATCAAAACGGCTGGGGTTTAACTCCTGCCTGAACCGGACTGGTCTGTACTAAGCACTCATGAGAACCTGCCCTTTGCATCTTCTGGGGGAAATCCTCCCCACTTTGGTGACAATGAGTGTTTTGTGGCTTCTGGTGGGCAGGAATCCCAGCGCTTCTGTAGATCAGGGCAACTGTACAGAGAAATCTCACCGTTTCTGTGAAAACCCAGGCACAGGTTTATCTGTTTTTAAACGCCACATTATGACCGTTGTTTCCATAATCTGGGCTATGAACTTCAGCCAGCACTTCGATATCAGACATTTGCATTACAGTCGCTGGGCAGCTAAAGGTTTTCCAACTTGGTCAGTACGATCAAAATTTGCAGTTTTAGCCTTTATTTAAATCTACAGCACTTTGTTTAAGGAAGAAGAACACAACAATGGACTTCGATAACAGTAAACGGTAGTAAACCAGTGTTATCGCTCACTGTTTGTGCTGCACCTTTTGTGGTCCACTTCATTCAACAACATTATCTCCGATTTTATGTCTTTATCTACTGGTTAAGGCCTCTTGTGTGTAAATAAACCCTGTCAGGGCCACCACATGACAGCTCTGGCATTTCTATTCCGCCAGCTGTGATGTGGGCAGAAATGTTCACTGCTTGTTTAATGATAATTCTTTAATTATAGATCAGACATAATCTAACTTTAGTTAAGATTGCACACCGAGTAAGTCCTAGTGAAGACAAATCGATCTGACATGCATCAATCAGAGGATTTTTAGAGATAAATATTAAATTGATGATGATGGTGAGAAATAGTATATTCAATTTAGTATGTAATTCAACATTTATTGTCATGTTGGAAATAGGGGGACATGGTTTACTGTAATCTGTAATTATGGTAAGAGAACGTAGATAATGCTGTGCATGAAGAACCAGCCATATTTCCCTCTCCAGTTCGCTTTACAGCATCAAAAAATACATCACTTTTTAAAACTTAAATATCTTACATGTTTTAGGCTCTTCTCTTTCGAGGTTTAACATGTCCTTGCACAAACCCACAAACCAGAAGAAGTGCAGCGTCACTCCTACCAAATGTGCTTTTCCTTCCCAAATGGACCAGAACCTCATTTCTTTTAAATGCTTCTCAAACAGTATTTGAAGAATTGTGGGGTCTTTAAAGAGTCGGGGATCTTGGGGGGGTTTCAGCCCATTTTCTTGGTCCCTGACAGGTCAGTTCAGCTCAGGAACATGTTCTCCCCTTTTATGAGGCAGAGGCACAGATGTGTTCAGCTACTCAGAGACTCAACTTTGTATTTAAGATGAAGAAGTCAAGGTAACTTCAGAGAGTTTAAAGACAAGAAGCAAAAGCAATAAATAAAACCTCTTTTGAATATACAATAGAGACACAGAGATACCCTCTAGATATTGATGTGCCACTTTAATATAGTACTTCTCAGCTATCACACGCCTCTGTAAAAAAGGAAAACGCACTGACAACAAGCTGCTGTATCTCTGCTCGCAAGGGTGATGAAAAAGCCTGGCTCAGGTTGTTCTGCCCGAGAAATAACGTGGAATGAGCAAATCAGTTTGCAATGCACATCTTCCCACAGAAAATCACCGGCACTCTTCTGCTAACTCAGCTGAGTCGGTGCGTTTTCGGGGCTGCGTTGCTGGCTGTCAATTAGAAGTCAGACGTTAGCTGATTAAACTATTTTTGCTGTGCGTGGGCTCTGGAAAGGAGCAGTTTCACAGGGTTGTTCCATTTCTTTGTGTTTTCTTTCTGAGGGACACAAGGTGTATTCTTCCTTTCTTTTGTCTCTTTATCCAGAATAGAAACAGCATAGTATTGTGTTTAGATATCATTACAACAAAATACAGTAGAAATAAAATTCCAAGCAGAATAGTATAATATCTCCATCACATTCTCCCTTGTGCCTTGGTTTGAATTTCCAGCCTGCTCACTGATGCTCAGGTTTATTTCTGGTTCTCTGATTAATGGGTGTTATCCCATTGACGAGGTCCAGCTGAGCTGTGTCCCTAACAGGGGACGTCCCCCCGATGATGAGGAGGAGTGGGGCCCAGGTCCCTTCCACACAGCAAAGGCTTCGTCTGAGACTTTGGAAACACTTCCCTTCGGTTTCTCTCTTTTCCCATTGCTGTGCATAGCAAAAAGAAGGAGGAAATTTAAAAAAAAAAGAGTTGGGTTTGTAAGAGGAACCACTGGGAGGCCGTAAACTATCAAGGTGCCTCCACTCAGTACAAGAATAAATGAAATCAACTGGGTATCAAAAGTGCTTTTTCTTTTCCAGCCTGCTGAAAGGATAACAAACATAATGATGATTAATCGTGTTCTTTGCAGCTATATGTGTGGTTTTATCCTATAAGAGATCAAAGCGGAGCTCGTGCTTTCACAGAAAGTGCCAACTGGCACCTTCTTCTTTTTGTAAGGGTTGTCTGGAAGGCATTTGTGCTTAGATGTGCCAAAGGAGTAAAGGCATAAACGTACAATGCCAAGAAATGAAATTCCCCAGCTGTAAGTCCACCAGATGGAATGCCAAGTCATGCCATAACATAACATTATTCATATTTCAAGATATTCAGTTTCTTTTTTATTTTGAATGTTAAAATGTAAACACCTTTGTCTATAAATCACGTAATGCATGAATTTTAGTAAGTATTTGAATGTGACAGTTTTATACGATAAGTGATGATTTTTGCTTCACTTTAGTTCTTTCTAAACTTTGCTTTTAATAAGTGCTGATATTGAAACAGAAACTGTAACGACTTTTTTCACATGTGTGGTCAGGCTTGGGAACCAAATCTGAACACATACCTTAGTCATTCAATTCTGAGTGCTCATCTAGTATTTTATTCAAGTAAAACCAAAATTATAGACAACATGCAGTTGTGTTACTACAGTTATGCTGAACTGTACTCAAACTCATAAACACTGTCCTTTTAAATAAAATCAGACTTCTAAGTATAAAAATTTCCCAGGTTCAATCATATTGTCTCAGGACACAGAATAAAGCTGATGGACATTAAGCAGCTGTTCCTTTTTCCATCATTTATACTGTATAATAATAATGAAAAATTGAGGATATATATCATTTTAGCATATAGTTATCATCAAAATTGGCAGTATAAAAAAATATTTTAAAATGTATAATGTATAATTCCATGATTAATTACAATTTTTGGCCTCATTCAAGAAAAAAATACTGTCTTTCCTTAAAATGCTCCTGACTACACAGTTAAACTGTGGGAACAGATTGTTCAACTTTGGGAAACTGATTCTTTTCACAGGGAGAAATTTTGCAGGACTTTCCTATAGCCATATGCTTCCTATAGTATCCCCCCACCAGAATGATAGATGAATATTAAAGTAACACATACAGGTAACAGGAAAATATAGCCCTGGAAGTCAGTCCAGGCTTCTCTTTCTAACTCTACAATCCTATCCTCAAATTCCTGAAGCAAATAAAATGAAAATTTAATGTCACATATATGGGTTTCATGACTATCCCTTTAAAAATACAAAATCCTAGTGAGCAAGGGATTTTATGTCAGAATGCCTGGTGTTACATTTTAAATGTGATCAGACCAGGAAAAGTGCTGGGATTTTTCATTCAACCATCAGGAAATGCAGACCTAACTCTTGGGTCTGATTTCTAGTCAAAATACCAACCCATCCACCTTCCCAAGCGGTCTCAGTATTTAACTTTGAGTTTAGATGCTTGAGTTCAGGTGTTAGTCCAGCTGTGTTGTGACCACCTGCCTGCTGGGACTCGGTGGCCTAATTTCAGGAAATGTTCCCAAATTTATTTGTAGTTCCTGTAGCAGAGGCTTTGCTGGAGGGCGGTGATAAATTTCAGATTTGCACTCCTCGGCAGGGCTTGGCAACGTCTTTCCCAATGGTTTAGAGAACTGGGGAGAAAGCAGGCAAAATTAACACATTTTTGAATTTGCTGCTTTGAGTCTCGACAAAAAAAAAACGTTCTTGAGGACTGCTGCTTTCTTTTTTTATTTTACTATAGCATCAAAGAGTGATTTATTTTTTCCTATGATCACGAATGTTTTCAGCAAACTGAGTAATCACTGGCGTTTGGTATCCAGTGTGAAAATGCAGCCTGAATTCTTGTTGGAAGAGCCTGGAAGTGGACAATGCAAAGGGCAAAAAAGAACTTGTTTTAGCATCATAGCACTGCAAAATTCAACAATTAGAATAAAGCGGCCCTTGTTGTTGATACCTCCTATCAGAAACAGTAAGAGTCTTCAGGATTCAGCGTCCACCTTGTACACCGGTTCGGTGTTGGGTAAGTACCTTTGACAAGATGAGCAGTGTAGAAGCAAAGAAGTCTGATAGTTTGAGGCAGATACTACAATAAAAACTCAGTAAGGAGGCAGAAGCTGAGGGCAGGGGCTCTCTTGGCTTCTGCTGGTTTGGGATGTGAAAAGGCAGCTGTGATTCTTGGCTGCCAGCAAGGTTTCTGATGTATTCCAGGGGACAGAATAGGTCACTTAACTCTTGCAGAATCCCAAAGAAAGAAAAAAGGTTCCTTAAAAAAAATAAAAAAGTTAAAAGGTATTGTGTCACCAGCAGGAAATGAGAAGACCTCCCTGCCCTATCCCCCAAACAGGCTCACCCCAAAACAAAAACCCCTTGTTCCAGGTGAGCTCACGAATGGTGAGATCTGCCTTGGTGAATCCTGAATTTTCCTGAGTTTCTCGGCTAGTGTGGAATCCGTTCTCAGCTTTGTGACAGGGTTTGCTGAGCCCGGGAGCTCCGTGGCCAGGGGGCCCTTGCACCCAGGTTGTCCCATTGCACCTCGTCTGGCTGCACCCTCATCCCCTGATGCTGCACACAGGCCCTTTTGCTTCTATTAGAGCCCCAATTTCCAATTCCTCAGAGACCACGTCCCCTTAATCATCATCTTTTAATCTAGCCTTAATTATCGCCTTCTCTCCCTCTCAATATTTCCGTCAAGTTCAACATTTCCAGAGTGCTCATTGGTTCCTATTGGAAATAACCTGAACTGCATAAAAACAGAGTATGTCTAAAAAGCTTCACATTTAGGGACTTGGAGAACCTTCAGCACATCTTTTCACTCCCCGAACAAAAGAAGAGCCCCGGTATTCACCGCTGTGCCGACTTCTGTGAAGAGCCTACAAAGCATGGAGAGAAAAAAGGGCTAACATGCAAATTACCGCAAGACTCTGAAGTATAAAGCAGAACTGAAAATATTACTGAACATTTCGAAAGGCTGGATTGCCTTCTGCAAACGAGAGGGGAGCACGTGTTCTATATTCTTCTGTGACTGGACACCAGATGTTTTAGCAACCATAACTGGTATTTAAAAAGCAAAACCAACCGAAACAAAACAACTTTAAACCTTTTGCAGGAAAAATTCTGTGTCTGCCTAAAAGCCAGAGGATGTTTTTACATTTTCTTTGGCCACTGGGTTGGTGCAGGATACGTCTGGGAAGCTGCAAAATCCTCAGTGCTTAACGTCAGGAAATTCCCAATATCCTGCAAAACTGGAGCACCTGAGGTTGGGTTTTTTCCCAACCCTCCTGCAAGGACACAGACTGAATTTCTGAGGACACGTGGTTCCAGCCTCTATCCCACGATGGTTTTCTTGTAATATCTCTCTTCAGCTGCAGGAACAGTGCCCTGCTTCAAATACAGCACTCCCATGTTCCACTGGTGTGATGCTTTATCAAAAACCTTTCATATTTAGAAACAAAATACCTGATAAGCATGGTTATCAATATATCCTCCAAGTTTTATTTCCGCATAAAACTGTTATTTCCACTGTTTCTCCCTTTTTAATGAAAAGTAACAAACAGCTGTTGCAATGTAACAACATCCCAAACCACTGCTTTCACGCATCAGTGTGTACAAGCATATGGATATCTTCAACAGGATAAAAAATATTCTCATGAAATGTACTCCCAGGCTTTGGTTTTGAGAAAATTTTAAATTATGTCTGTATTTCAACCAGAAAAAAATATTTTTTTTCTTCTTATCTTCGTGGCATTGCTTCCTAACACCACAGAACTTGTCTTTTACTTTGTTCTATAAAGTAATTTGCTTCTGAAGCCAAGAATTTGTTCAAATAAACCCCAATAACCATACAGCCGCTTATTATCGTGATGTCTGTAAGGGCAGAGCTCATGATTTCACCAATATCTCCACATGTCAAGTCACGCGTGAAGGTTTTGACGGTCTCTGCCCCCTCGATGCGGACCTCTGGACAAATGAAAGGTATTTGCGTTTCTGCAGGAAAATGAGCCAACCTGGAAAAGTTTGTGTATTTTAAAGAAGTGGGAAGGGTTTGTTAGAGTGGGATCGCTGGGCGCTCCGAAAGGAACAATTTGAAGCCGCCCGAATCCCCACGTTGCTGGGTTTGACCATCTCACAATGGCAAGTTTTCTCTGCCTTGAAGTAACAATAATTTTCTTTGGGAGCGTAATTGTGGCAAAAGAAGTAAACAAAAAAAGCAGCATTTCCAAATCATCAGAACAAAGGTTCTGATTAACCTAACCACACTTTTTTTTTTTCCCCCTGCGTATTTTTTTTCTGAGGTGTGGATTATTTTGTCCAAATTCATGATCAGAAAAGCGAACGTTTTTCCAAAAAAGAAATCACACAGCTCTGAGAAATCCCCCAGGCAGGACTGAGGAATGGAACTGCTGATAGATTTGTTTTCATTAGGTACCTGAATGCATTACAATAATTATGTCAGTTCTGAGCTTTTCCCATCTGCAGCCTTATAGCAATTTGATTAGAAAATAAAAAACCTGAAGGGAACAGGCTGGAAATATGAAGACAAGGGACAGTGAGCTTCACAAGAGCAAGGAAATGATGAAGCAGGTTCCTCATTATTCAGCAATGGGTTTAATTCAGAGGGCTTTCACGGGAACAAAAGCACGCACTCGACAAGGATTTGTATGATTTCTGCACGACCATATTCTGGGCAGGAAACCAACTTCTGCTAAAAATGCTTCTGTAAGTGGCGCTGACTGGAAGCGTTCACATCATGCAAAAACTAACATCTGCGTGACCTTTTTTTTTCTTCTTAAGGACAGAGGTAACTTTAAAATATAATAAAACTATAATGTTTGAAGACTCATCCCCATTGCAAATAGAATTGTATCAAGCGACTATCGGTGAAATGCAGGATGCTGCTTTTGAAAAAGTAACACATTATCCTTTTTCTACAGAATTGGCTCTATGGGGAGGTCTGAGACCCTTTAATTTGCTCCGTGCTCCCCAGCTGCTCAGCGAGCACCCAGGTGGCAGCACTTTGTCCTCCAGTAACAGGAGCAAAATGTCCTCTCTTATGCCCAGATACACCATGGGGAACTTCTGCTGTTACTTTGGTTCACCACCGTGCCATGGGAAGCAGAATTCGACCCCAAATTAGCTCAGATTAATCTGGCACTAATGTCACTGATTACAACTCACTGTGATGATTTAGACAATAAAATACAACTCGTTGGTAATCAGTTGCCATTAGCGCAAGCAAAACTGTGAATTAATGTAGGAGAAGAAAGGCTCTGCATTATCAGCTGCTTTCAATTTTGGCCTAATTAAATTTCTTTAATGCAGTCAGAAATGAAAGGGAAGCCTAATAATGAGTCCTTGAGGTGAAGGGGAGTTTGCTGTAAAGGCAGGAGGGGTTTGTGCCAAGCTTTGTGCTTCCAGTTTTAACCATGGCTTGGTATTTTATGCTTGAAAAATGGCAGTGATATGAAGAATGTGGGGTTCATTCCACTTAGTACAAATAGCAGCTTTTGGCCTGCTACGGAGAAGGTAAGTTGTAATAATTTCAGTACTTCTGGAATATATGATAAACTCAGTTAATGTCCTTATTTTACAAGCACTTCTCAAAGTGATGTTGTACTGCATTGGTGGAGCAGGCAAAGGGTCACTGATTTAAATAAAATGTATATGGATTCCACTATTAATTTAAATGTAACTCTTCTACACTGCAGGCTGTTCAATGTTATCTTTGTAACAGAGCATGAAATACAACACTCTAATACTTATATCCCAAATGTGTTGTGTTGTGTGAGGTGTTCTGCTCAGATCTATAATGACCCTCAAGGCCTGTTACTCTGGACCTCACTTAAAGTATCTGGAACCATTTTTGAAAAATTTACAAAGCTTATTTGATTTTTTTTTTATGAGCCAGGTTTTCCTTAGAATCACAAAATGTGATGGAGTGTAGTTAATTGCCTGCAACCTGCTGTGTTTAATTAAAATACAACAGTAAACAAATCTTAAATGTTAATTTTCAGTTGTGAGTTCAGATATCGATCTTTACAGACAAACCAATGTGGGAAACCAACCAGGAAATGTCTCTTTGATTTGCTAGTTATCAGTAATACTCTCTGTGTAATTACCACGGAAAATGCAGTGTAACTTAATTGATGTTAATTTTTTTTATTCTAACAAAAAAGGCTCAAAATTTAGATAACATTCACGAAGTTAAGTTAAGCTAAAGAATGTGGGTATTGCCCTTCCAATATGTAATTTTAATGCGTTCAGATGTCTGACTACCCTGCTCATCTCTTCCATCTGCTGTAGAATACTTTGTGATTTTATTTTCTTTTTTAAAAATTACGGTACTTTCCTTCTGTATTTCTTTCTCTGTTATACACTCTTGCATTTTTATTATGTTTTATTTTTTTTTTCAATGTACAACTTCTGGAGCATTGTAGTAATAACTCTGAGGGGACAGTAGAATATTTTTCTTTCTGTTCTTTCTCATTCAGTTCTTTCCACAACCTTATTACTATAACTGGTAACTCTTACAAATATGCTGTAGTTAGTTACTGAATTAGTAACAAGCTGTCTCATTTAGCACTCAAGGAGATAGTGTGGTTGTGGACTCCAACCAATACTCTTAGTTTTTGGTTGTGTTAAGAACTGGTAGTGTTAAGAGTCTGGAAATCCAGATGGAGCTTAAACCAAACACAAAACCGCTGTATTGTATTCGTCTTTGCCCGGTGTGGTTAGGGGGTGCATCTGTCTTCACTGGGAAGAAGGCTGAAACAATTTTTTAAAGCTACTGGTCATCTTTTCAAAGGGCAATATTGAGTTCTGCCAGGTTCTGTCCTGCTGTGGGACTGCCCAGCCCAGCTGGAGGATGGGTGAAAAGCGAATTTCCTGCTTATTTTTAGTCTCAAATCTTAAATTCCTATTATTTTGGTAACAAGGACAGGTAAGACACTTGCAAGTATTTGTTTCTTTGGGCAGAGAAAATGGAGTGAGAGTCATCATGTCCATGTTTGGAGAGGGCTCAGAGCTGTCAGGCTCCTTTTTCCTCACCTTCCAGCAAAAACCAGCCATAAAGTCAGTGTAGGGATAGTACTTGTTCCTAAGGCACAGTACTCTGCCCAGGACAATATTACTGTTAATCAGTATGATTTTAAATTATTTACGTTATATCTGATGTTTTCTGTTCTGTGTATTTTTGATGTGTACGTGTGAGAGAGAAAAAAAGTCAAGTTGGAGGCACTTGTAGCAAAACTTTAAGTATGTGTCCCCAGTTAGTAAGGTGCTCTCCAGGTAACGCATAATGAGATATCTGAATCTTTGGAATTAATAAATGCTCTTGAAGCAGCCTTTATATAATGACAGAGATAGCTCTCAAGATATCAGAGAGGCAAGATTGATGGGCTATGCAGATGCTTATGCCATTAAAAAGACCTTCAGAAAGAAATCAGTAGGATTGCTAAAAGTGTTGTTTTAAATTAATGCCTGACTTTGAAAACAAATTGATGCCCCTCAAGATAATTGAAAAAGTTAGAAAACAATCAAGGAAGAACAAATTGAGACTCTGTGAGGGACATAATCCCCAGATAAAGGAAGTCTTTAAATTCTACTTCCAGTGCAGAGACTTTTTTTTTTTTTAAATTGTCTTTTAATTTTTCTCCTCCGCCCAGCACAAATCCCACCTTTGACATGGATAGGGCTCAAATTAAGCTCCTAGACTGAGTTTTACACGGGGAGGAGGGTTGCAAGACTTTCGGTACCTACATGAGACACAGGCGCTGTGAGTGGCACAATGGCATGAAAGGGATGACAACAAATACAGCTGTGGCTGTTGTTTCGGTTGATTTCGAGGTGTCCTGGCCTGGCCACCTTGATGTGGGGCCACCTCCACCCCACCCTGGCCCTTTCCAGCCCTTCTGGCTGCTCTGCCAAGCGCAGCCGTCGCTTCGCCTCGCTTCGCTTCAAACCGGATTGTCGATTCTAATTCACATGGTTTTGCCTGAACAGATAAACTGTCCCATCAAGCGACTTTTTAAATAATTAGGTCCACTTATTGCTTACGCCGTGGTTTCACGACTCTTCTAATGATATGTCAACACAATGGTATTGGCTCTTCGGTTAGTTTTATAATTAATGATTAATGACTTTGATTCTCGTGTTTGTAAAGCCAAATTTTTCCAGTGAACGTAGCTGTTAAATACTGCAACTGAGCATGTAACGTTGAGGCAGATTAGACAAACTGATCAACTGATATCAAACTGGTGTTGAGAACAAAAACCCCAACCCTGCTCTGTGGTCTTGAAATTTAGCTACGCTTCCATAAATCTCCCCATGTGTCACTGATAGCGGTGGCATGATTACTTTTACACCAATATTTTATGACAATAACACTTCCATTTGATTTTTCTGTGTCAAGATCTCATGATGATCAAAATTTGTTTCTGGGCAAGTACTTTCATGCAATCAGTAAATTCACAGGATGAACTATTATATCGTAACTGCCGATAATCTTTATGGAATCAAACACAATTTGCTTGCTAGTATGGCATTGAAATAAATGTAGCACTATTAAAATGCTGGGTTACTTCAATAGGAAATGGAAGCTAATAAATTATGGGACTGGTACAGTGCTCTGCTACTAAGTCTGTCCATCCCTCCTGTGCTGGATCTTCCATGGTAACTGGTCATGAATTCTTTTCACTTTTTGAATTCCCATCTTTTGTCACTTTTGTGGGTCGAAAGTATTTTTCACCCCAAAGCTGAGACTTCCTCTGTATCCCTGGAGCTGGGGTGGGTGTTGAATCCCCTGCCTGGCCCTGCAGGTGCCTGTTGCTTTCGTGATAGCGGCTTCAAGGCTGAAATGATCCGCTTTTCTGGGTTTTTTTTTTTGCAAAAAGAAATAATTTTCTTGGTTCAGGTCGGGATCTGGGAGTGTCAGCACATTTCAGAAAAGTCTGAGGGTTATCTGAGGCAGAGCTCAACGGAAAAGGAGTATGTTCATTTACACTCCACAATTATTGCGGATTTAGGTTTCGCACTTAATAAAAAATAAATTAAAAAAAAATTAAAAGAAAAAGTGAAAGCTTTAACCCAGCCTTCAGCAACTGTAAAGCCCTAGTGTGTTTTTTATAGATTTAGGACAGGAGAAACAATTTGCCACAGCAAGAACGCCCCTCTGAGGGGTGGCTGGGAGCGCGCTGGAGGCATTAAGGTAGCTGAAGCTCAGGAAGCTTAAGGTAATATCTTGAGAAATGAGGCAAGGGACCGGTAACGAGATCTGCTGAGTAATACGCACAATAACAGCATGAACTATTTGTGTGCTTATTTTTAAATGCATTTTTTACATCAACCCAAACACCTTCAGGGAATAATTTCATTTCCTATTTAATTTCAGATGTTGCAAATGCCTTAAGGTTGTTATAAATTATGTATAGAACTAAAAGTTACAGTTTCTATTCTTCTCTGGATATGGATTTCGTTTTAAATTAAACATGTTGTAGATCCACAGTTCACCAGGACAATAGTTTGTTTCATTTGCACGATTCTTGTCTCGGTATCTGCAATCAGCGGCTCTGAAAGGTGTGAAATGTTTTATGTTTCACTGCAGAATACGTGTTAAATAGCTCGTCGTGAAATTCAGTTCATTTGGGAGAAATTCAAAAAGCTTAAAGTATGGAGGCACAAAAGTTGTATTTCTAGACTTTTACATGCGATCACAGAATGTCAAGAATTGGAAGGGACCTCAAAAGCTCATCCAGTCCCATCCGCCTGCCGGAGCAGGAGCACCCAGGTGAGGTTACACAGGAAGGCATCCAGGTGAGTTTTGAATGTCTGCAGAGCAGGAGACTCCACAACCTCCCTGGGCAGCCTGGTCCAGGCTCTGTTACCCTCACTGAGAAGAAGTTTCTTCTCAAATTTAAGTGGAACCTGTTGTGTTCCAGCTTGATTCCATTACCGCTTGTCTTACTGTTTGCTGTCACTGAGAAGAGCCTGGCTCCATCCTCGTGACACTCACCCTTTATATATCTATAAACA
>VWYH01009570.1:1962636-2128241 GCA_013399365.1 Pampusana beccarii | reverse complement strand
CCCCAAACTATACTGGAACCTGGGGTTGTTCCTGCCCAGATGTCAGACTTTACACTTGCCCTTGTTATATTTCATTAATTTTTTCCCTGTCCAGGTCTGATGGCAGCACAGCCTGACAGTGTCAGCCGCTCCTCCCAGCTTGGGGTCACCAGCAAACTTGCTGATAGTGCACTCAATTCCCTCATCTAGGTCATTGATGAATATACTGAACAATACTGGCCCCAGTTGTGACCCCTGAGGCACTCCACTAGATACAGGCCTCCAACCAGACTCTGTCCCATTGACCACGACTCTCTGGCTTCTCTCCTTCAGCCAGTTCGCAGTTCACCTCACTACCCGATCATCCAGCCCACACTTCCTCAGTTTAGCTGTGAGGATGCTGTGGGAGACTGTGTCAAATGCTTTACTGGAATCTCGCGGTCTGCCGCCCGCCTTCCGCTCTCCGAGACCCCCTCGCAATGGGGCGGACGGGAGCGGGGATGGCGACGGGGACGTGACGGCCCCTCAGAGAGGGGATTCCCGCCGAGCCTCAGGGGCGGGAAACCTGCTCCCTCCCGCCGAGCCTCGGGGGACAGGGAAACCTGCTCCCTCAGCCCCCGCCAATCAGCGGCTGGCATCGCCTCAGCAACAGGGCAACAAACCCCCAGCTGGCCAATCAGGGGGAAGGTGGGGGGCGTGGCCTTGGGCCGCCAGCTCGGGGGGTGAAGGAGCCCCGGGGCGGTCGTTGAAACTTGGCGCGGTTCGGGGGGCAGCGCCGTTTCCTCTGGCTCCCCCCCATGCACCGCTCCACCGACACGCGTGGGCATGTCCTCCCGGCCACGGGGGGCTCGGCTGTGTCTGCACGTTGTCACCCGAGCTGCATGAAGTTTCGCTGGGGCGAGGGATTTCTGAGGCGGCGGCGGCCTCTCTCGTGGCCGATCCTTATGGTTGAAATACGCCACTTCTTCCGTGTAGTTCTGTGCGTGGGCAGTGTTGGATCCAGCGTTTCTCGACTCAGTCCAGCGCACTTTGGCGTGTCCCCTCGCGTGGATTTTGAGGGATTTCACTCAGATTTCCCCCGTCACTTCTAAGCTGACCCTTCCTGAGACCGTGTCCCTGCTGGAGTAGATGGGGACATTGCTGTTTTCAGACAGTCAAAGCTTATTGTCAAACTCGTCACCTTCCCCAGCAGCATTTTTTTTTTTTTTTAAATTGCAAAGTGTAGAAAAATATATTGTAAGCAAGAAAAAAAAAAAAAGAAGAAAAAAAACACCAACAAAATCCCCTTAAGGAAAGGGTGATGCTGTGCTCTCCCCACAAAGGCGCAGTGTTTCATGAGTCGTTTGCTTCTTTTCTGTACCTGGTACTAATATTATTAATGTCTGTATTCTAATGAAATCCTCAGATTATGAACTTCCTGGGGGTTTATATACAATAATTCTGCTGGGGATTTATATACAATAATTCCACTGTCTTTTGATGAACTTGAAGTAACTGTAATTTGTACTGATGTGGCAAGGCTCACTCAGATGAGTTTGATTGCTGTCAAGATAGAAAAAAAAAAAAAACAACAAAAAAACCTTTTTTTGTGTTTTTTTTTTTTTTTTTACATGGTATAAGGAGAATTAAATCAGGATGGGGTTTCTGATGTGCGAACAAAACCACATGCCATTACTTGGATACAGACTACCTATTTTTCCCATTACTTACAGATTACGAAAGGTTTTCAGACATCACAAAAGGAGCAGTTGTATCACTATAATGCAGAGCTCTGGTTTATATCGTTGCTGAAATAGCTGTCAAAACAGGCTGCTAACATCTGCAAGTCGAACAGTTTTGAGACTGACTGTTTCCACATTACTCACTTGCAAGCGATTGTAAATGGGTCCATGTCACAGGAACACCTGGATCAGAGCAGATCCCCTTGAAAGGCTGGAGATGCGAAATGCTTCTTGGTTCAAGCTTAACTGGTGTTAAGCCATTATTGTGGAATGGTCTGGGTTGGAAGGGACCTTAAGGGTCATTCATATAGTTCCAACCCCCTGCCGTGGGCAGGGACACCCTCTGCTAGAGCAGGTTGCTCCAAGCCCTGTCCAGCCTTGAACGCTTCCAGGGGTGGGACATCCACAACTTTTTTGGGCAGCGCGTTCCAATGCCTCACCGACCTCATGGGGAAGAATTTCTTCCTTACATCAAACCTAAATCTACCCTCTTTCAGTTTAAAGCCGTTACTCCTTGTCCTGTCACTACAGACCATTGTAAAATGTCCCTTTCCGTCTTTCCTGTAGATCCCCCTTAGGTACCAGAAGGCTGCTGTAGGGTCTCCCTGGAGCCTTCTCTTCTCCAGGCTGAACAACCCCAACTCTCTCAGCCTGTCCTGAGAGCAGAGGTGCTGCAGCCCTCTGGTCATCTTCAGGGACTTCTGGACTCACTCCCAAAGCTCCATGTCCTTAAATTGAGGGCCCCAGAGCCCAGGACTCGAGGGTCTCATGAGAGCAGAGTAAAGGGGCAGAATCACCTCCCTTGACCTGCTGGTCATGCTTGTTTTGATGCAGCCCAGGACACCCTTGGCTTTCTCAGCTGCAAGTGCACCTTACTTGTATTCTGGGATAACAGAAGCGTTCTATGGATTAAAAAAAATAATAATGCACATATATATACCCAATATAATTGGTATTTTGAATGTGAAGGCTGAAAAAAAAATCCCGTCTTAGTAACTGCAGTAAATAGTCCTAATGATAAAGCAATAAGTAAAATTATGCTGAGTGAGGTCATGGTAATTTACTCAATCCTGCTTATTATTTTGATGAGACTAACTCTGGCAAGTAGAACTAGTGGAGAGTTTGTGCTAGTGAGCATTCATTAAAAATGATTGCAAGGATAGTACAAGTAATAATCGTTAGCAATGACTGCACTGTTTTCTCATTAAAAAGTCTTTGTTTTTAATGTCTGCTACTTCAGTCACAGTTGTATTGTAGTAAGGATAGTCGATATCAATAATAAAAAGTATGGCTGGCTTACATGGTAGGAAGGGAGGCATTTAGCAGCTGCAATGTATGATCTGGATAGCCTGGCTGTAGGTAGGCTTGGGTAGTTTGACTAATTAGAAACAGGTGGAGTATTTGAACATGGAGGGCAATAAGAGATTTGCTGTTTCAGGATTTGACAGTTAATGATCATAAGAAGATCATTTGCAGCAGCTGGTAATTAAAGATGGGATCTCTATGAGCAGAAAATTATGTGTTTGGGGATCAAAAAGTGTTCTCATTTTTTAACCGGTGCAAAGCATCTTGTCAATCAGAGATTTACATTTTCATTTTGAAAAAGGTTTGGAAGGAGAAAAAGATCTCTCGTCTAGAAACTCTGCTTTCAAATCGACCTTTTCTGCCTGTTGCAAACATATCTGTGACTGGATGCTCAGCGCTGCCCTTGCACACCCAACCTCTCTGCTCCAGGTTTCCAGCTCAGATCTTGACACCGCGTGGACTTTAACACAATATCTGATGCCATTCAGTGACCTGTGTCACAGCATCAGATTTTGTCACTTTCTTCCAGCAATGTCCTGACAGAAGGTTTCAAACCACACAATGCAGTACTGAGAGAGAAATTCCCTTGGTCTCATTGCTGCTTCCCAGGGTCTGTCCCTGTCATATTCTGGGATAATATATTTTAGGAATATATATGTAAGGCTTATAATGGGACACAATCAACTGGTTTCTGGGTGAATTTGCCTGAATCTTTCCCTTTAAGCGAGCGAACCAGGTGTAGAAAAAGAACTTGGCATTTATAATGGCCAATGCTAATTAATACTCATGTCAAAATTTTTTCCAGTTTGGGCTTGTGATTTATTAAAATGTTACTATGAGATATGAGCATTCAAAGCATGGCTGAACTATTTAGTTTATTATTTTAACTGTGTATTTGCTCAGTGTAAGAGAAACCATGGGGTGGTTATAAGCATTTTTGAAATTTTAAAAATACATATCTAGAAACCAGTAAAAAGCTGGAAGATGGAACGTCTCTGGCTATCTATAAATACTTAATAGCACAAGGTGATCTTCCTGGTTGCTCCTTCTTAAGGCTGTAAACAGCATTTTCTGACCCATGACGTTCTACTATCTGGTAATATTATTGTGTATTCTAGATTAAGTGATATAAGAGGACTCATTAAAGAAATGGATGTTGTCTGCTAAGATAGCTAAGAGCATTCGTTAGTTGTAAATGATTTAGAAGACATTCTTCATGGAATAGTTATTTTGACTCTACTTATGGGTTGGAAATATTCATGTCAATAAAGACTAGCAAGGGGAGCAGCTCTAATGGAAGAAAAATAAAGGAAATACCATTAGTATTTAATGATTTATTAATGGTTCATAAATAGATGAACAAGATAATTATTCTAATATTAACAGTTTCTAGGCAGTTAAAGGCAGAAAACTGCCAGCACTATGTGTTTGGATTAATGATGGAACCTCCTGCACCCACCTCTGTGTGCTCGGAGCCGCTGTGTTCCTGGCATCCCAGGGGATCGTGAGGCTGGGACCGAGGGGTGCAAACTCCCCGGGCTGGGCTTCATCACTCCGTGGGACGATGTCTCCTGCATCCCGGCCATCGCGGGCAGCCTCGCAGCAGGAGATAAGAGCTCCAGGTCCCTTGGGCTGTCCCGGTGACCACGCACCTCATCTTTTTGAGTTGTCTGCTCACCTGGCCTCTGTCCTGGTTGGGAGTGCGAGTGGTGACGGCAGCGTTTATGCAAAAACTGTAATTCCTTCTGCTTCTCAAAACTCTGCCCTGCGGGTGTTTAAACGGGAAGCTGAGTGCCCTGGGAGGTCAGAACCTGTTGTTGGCTAAGGAGCACGGTCAATCCGGGTAACTCCCTTCATGCCACAGTTCTTTATTCCTGAATTACACAGAGGTGACGCTGTTCACCAGAGTGCAGAGGGAAACAAAGATTTGGTTTAAAATATAACATTTCATTTATTATTCTGGTTTTTTTTAGTCTGATCTGGCTTGGGACTTCACAATGCCATGAGAACAGAAACCTGCGTAAGCCATTGCAGATGATCAGTTTGTCCTTATCACGTTAAGACAGAGGCAAGAACGCTCAGGCAGTTGCCTGTCTGCCTAGGGATTTGTTTCCTAAGATGGAAATAACTTTTTGTTGTTGTTGTTACTTTGGATAATTTCACAGCACTGAAAATTTCTCCAAGACCAGCTAAACAATCCGAAAAGTCGCTTTGAGTTCATTAAGCGTCTAAAAGAGATCCCAGTCACACAGAAATATATCTCTTTGGCCATTAAAAATGATCCGGCAATATTGGTTGAGAGAGAGATTGAGAGAGTTGGGGTGTTCAGCTGGAGAAGAGAAGGCCCTGGGGAGACCTTAGTGTGGCCTAAAGAAGCTGATAAGAAAGATGGGGACATAATTTTTAGCACGGCCTGTTGCGGTGGTTTTAGACTAACGGGGGGGAGATTTAGGCCAGACATGAGGAAGAAATTCTTGACACTGAGGGTGGTGAAACCCTAGCCCAGGTTGCCCAGAGAGGTGGTGGATGCCCCATCTGAGCAGTTTTTAATGCTTAATCTGCTGAGTTTATTATTTCCCTTCATGCAGAAGAGAAATACAGATAAACTCAATGGGATTTGGTTCTCTGGTGCTGAGGCGGACGTCTGTTATTTCATCTATGTGAGGAGAAATAAATATAGACAGCTGGGACGCTATTTGGTACATGATTAATAGGTGAAATCATTACAGAATAACTATCAATGTGTCACTACACTGAATTTGAATTGCACGCTATCCGGCTTATGCTGTGGTCTACAAGTAAGGCTGAGTTAAACATTTTATTATTCTCAGAAATTTTAACAGCTAATAGCTAGTGGTATGCAAGTCAGCAACTGCTGTTGAGGAGGAAAAAGTACCTGTGAGATAATTTCCTTTGAATACTGATGGTGATTCTGATTTTTGAAAATATAATGCATTTAATTCTGGTCGTCTACTCCTATGCAATAAAATCTGAACAAACCCTAAAGCATGAGACAATCGGTGTTTTTTCAGCAATATGCTTGATTCGGTTGGAGTCACGTTTCCAGTCAGAGAAGAATGTGTTGAAAAAGTTAATGTTGGGCTGTTTAATGAAAATCCAGCTTGTTACCAACAAGAAATTCTCTGCTGATGCAAGGTTAAGTGGGTAGTGATTATAACCTGGGATTAAGTCTTGTCATAAGGTCTTCTTGTGGAATTAAGAGCCGCTCTTGCAGAATTAAGGGGAAGATGTGCTGTGCAACATACCATATAGACAGCCTTATAGACTTCTTGATGCTGCAGGTGTTACAGCGAGAGAATTAATGCTATTTATCTTATGGAATAAGCAGGGATCTATCATAATTCAAGCCTTATTGACAAAATTGTCAGCTAAGATAAAATAATAGCATTGATCACTGGTGATGAAAAAGAATGAAAAATTGATTTTTGAAAATCTCCTCTGTGATTTGCAGAAATTAAAGTTAGATAATTCACATTAAACATAAAAATTGTGATAATAAATAAGGAACCTCTTTAGGCCAATTACACAGAATCCATTTGCAGTCTATAATAAATTTCAGATGACTCCTTAGCAAAAATGTAGTTTATGGAACTATTATATATGAACAAGTGTGCAGGCTGGGTAAAAGATCTTCCTACATATTATCTAGGCTGGGAGGGTGAATAAAATGGTTCAGCTCATTTTGTATGTATTTCCATTTAAAAAATGCATGTGCCCTAAGGAGAGTTTGACTTGATGTGTAGCTGTGGTTATCACAGAAAGTGTCTGACAGGAATATTCCTGTATCACGGCCTAATTACGGGGGCTAACTTTTGACAGAAATCTGAACTAAAACTACCATGAATATATCCATAGAAAATGCCTTCTTGGAACAAAGAAACTAAACACAGCTTCTAGAAATGGTTCTTTTACTTTCCCTGTTGAGGATCCACGCTTTCCCATAGGAATGTCAGATTTTAAAATTTTTTTAATTTATTTATTTTTGAAATTATGAAAGGCTGGAGATGAAAACTGTGTTTGTCCAGCTCTGATAACCACTAAGGAAGTGTAATACAACCGCTTCTGAAGCGAATTCTCCATTTCTGTACAGAGCAGTTTAGTTTTCAGCACGGCAATAGCTTGGTCCTGTCATCAGCCAAATTATTGTCAAAACATACAAGGCAATCACGGCAGGTGAATCTGGCACTGTTCATTTCAAGCCATCACTAAAAGGTCAAGGGCTAAGTCTACAGCTAAAAATAAAGCTGGATAGCAAATTTCTTGCATGTATCTCTTGCAGAAAGCGTGACATGAGCTCATGGTTAACGAAAAGTGAGTCTCTCTGAGTTGTGGTGTCATATCAGGTTTGCCTATCAAATTGAGTTATGTTCTGTCGCGTAATCTGACATGACAGCTCAGCTTCACATGTCACAGCACGGTGTCACTCTTGGGACAGCTAAAAACCAATTTGTTTTATTTTATTTCTTTAACTAAAGTTTGGAAAACACTGTTGTGAGAGAGGCAGTGGGAGAGTGTATCGGATGAGGGAGAACAGGAACCAAAAGAACATTATTGAAATGAAGTTTTTATATCAGGATGCGGACTTGAATTTTTATTTTTATTTTACCTTTTAAATTGGGTTACGGTTTCCTAATTCAGACCTGAGATCTGTAGGGGCAGAACTGCTGTGTCCATTGGAACGCTGAAGGCGGGTGATGGAAGGAGACGTAGGTACCAACGGCAAGCGGAAAGAAAGTTTGGAAAGATGCTTTCTAAAGCTGGGGTGGTTTTGTGATGGGGTTAAAGTATAAAACCTCAGAAGCCTCATCTAGAACTCTTTGGGGATCATATCTGTTCACACGACTCCAAATGCTTTCCTTACTTTTCTACTGAACCCCAGAATTTTACAAAGCATTGCTTGAGTGCTAATGTGGAAGAAAATTGCCTGAATGATGGTAATCATGTACAATTAAAATAAATACATGGATGTAGCTGGAAGTTTGATTTTCTTTTTCTATTTCTTAGAGTTTTATTACTCGTTAAACTCCAAGCCTGACTTCCTACACTTACATCAGTTTTTACTGATCTTTAGAGTCTTTACTGATCTTTACCTTTACTTTATTGATTTCTGTGGAGTTCAACAGGCATAAAAAATGAAACTAGAAAGTGTATCAATTCCACATTAATTAGCCAGCATGCACGATTTTATGCTGCTTAATGACTCTTGTAATCATCTACAACTGTACAAAGTGAATGGCAATCATACCCAGGCAGAGCTGCAAAATAACATGTACCCCTAGCAGTGAATTCACCCAGTTTGCACATTGTAGAGAATGCAGTACTTTCTATAAAATCATAGCTAGATTATAAATGGCGACAGAGAAGTAATGATTATAAACAGCCCTATGTAAGCCAGGACTAAATTTCTTTTTTACCCTGTAGAAAGTGATATGGAAAAGTCCATCAGCTGATGCCTCCTACCTTAATGAGCTGCCCCAGCCTGGGAAGGATTTGCTTGATAAAGCTCTTAGGACCTCATCTAAAGGCCACTGAAGCAAGTGGAAAGATTATTTGTTCGCAGCCCATTATACTTCAGGTTTTTTTAACAGTTATTCCCTGGCTTCTTCATTAACTTTGTTTTTTTAAATACCAAGACAACATTGTGGAATGCGTTGCATTGCAGGGAGGACTTCAGGGTTCCTCGTACTGAAGCGCTGGGGTAGGGTTGCAGTGTTAGTACCTGAAAGCCTTTGGACCAGGGTATATCAACAAATCAGCATCTACTACACTAGAAATTAAGGGGCTTCTGCTTTTCTCTCTTGGCATGGCGCTTTCTCTAGCCTGTTTATTTGTGCCCTCTCCCACAATTCTTACTTTATTTGAAGGCAGGCCTTCAGTTTTTCCATACTTTATTCTAAACCTCCTCTTTATATCAGTAGCCTCTCACTCCTTTAGCGCTGTAGGGTTTGGTTAACCTTAGAGATGGATTCTGCCTTAAAAGACAGATGAGGGAGATTTATTATTTTTTGTTTTCCCAAGGCTTTTTCTTTCTCTTTTGTTCAGCAGACACCTGGAATCCACAGCTGATGATGCTGTTTCAGTGCTGCATTCGCCACTGGTCAAACTCCCAGCTGAGGTTTTCTGGTCTAAGATCTCCTTATGGCAGATGTGTATGAAATTATCTGAAATGATTCTTTACAGGAGTGCTTAATTTCTATCTGCATGGTAGATGTGATTTAGCATCAAGCAGCAAGGCAGCCTTTGTAATCTCTTCATGTGATCTAT
Organism: Pampusana beccarii; assembly: GCA_013399365.1. NCBI lineage: Eukaryota > Metazoa > Chordata > Aves > Columbiformes > Columbidae > Pampusana > Pampusana beccarii. Next base: position 2,118,951 of record VWYH01009570.1, on the reverse strand, counting down.
AGAAAATGGATTGATGCATATGCACTCACAGAAATATAGCTGCTGAATGTATTTTGTAATAAAGCCTGCATTCCTGAAGAACTATAAAACCATAATACTTTTAATGTCTAATATTTACTCTTCCTTTTATCACAGGGATACAATGAAACTGATTGCTTAGATACAGATGACATTATAGTCTATCTTTTACTTTGTCGTGCTTTTTTTTTTCTTTAACTGTGCATTTACACATGAATGGGCCATTGGTTCTAAATCACAAGAAGATCACAGTGAATTATATTCACTTTAGTGATACGGTGTCAAATTCAATCTTGTATAAAATTCCACATCCTTTCAGATGGAGGAAACCATTTTAATTTTTATCGTCAGCATCTGAACTTTCCCTTCATCCTTTCACTGGCAGCTCAACTAGATGGGGCTGGGAGCTTCATACACAAATCCTGTCAGACACCCCTGAAAACAAGGGTTATTCTAGGAATCGCTTAAAAAAAATTATATATATATATATATATAATTTTTCTTTTCATTTTCATTAATTAAAATAGAGAGAAAATGGTTGTGTTCAGTTGCAGGAAAAAAAATCAAGGAAGTTTTTGCTCAGAGGTGCAGCAATGATCAGTAACGTAGCATTTCAATGGCCGTTCTGGTTAAAAACAGTTGCCACATCTTGGTGCTGCTCTCGCTCTGACGGTTTGTGTCTGAGCATCTCAAAACATCGGGTACAGGTCAATATCTCGTTGATGCTGGATGTAGCATTCACTGAGAGATGGCGTCTGTCCTGGAGCCTTTGATAATGGCTGAAGCCATTGGAAGGACCAAGATATATATTTGATTTGACACCTATATGGCCTAATGGAAACACCTTCCTGATCAGCAACGTTGGGATGAAGGTTCATGTGTCCCATGGAGATGCGGTTAAGCAGAGATGATCATATAGGCTATAGGGGCATGAACCGCTATGGGTGGAGCGTAGAAACGTCTGCCCATCCCATGTGAAGTGTGCTGAATGCTCTTTATTTTGCTTTTTTCTTTTGGTAGTTAAAATGAATACACACACGTGCACTGATGGGCACGTACCCAGGTCTCCTATGTTGTGTTCTCTGGTACACTGACTCCACAGCTCTGCCAAACATAAAAATGAAGAGAAGCAAGCTTCATCTCCGTGTTCAGTTTCTGTGTAACCAACTTATTTATTTTTTTCAATGCCTTTTTCTCTCCACTGAAATTTCTCTAGCAGTTTTGGAGATGTGTCACTCCTGTGAGTCAATACAGGATAAAACCCAGATACGTACTGTTTCAGTGCCTTAGTTCTAATGTAATTCCAATTTGTTACTAAATTTCTATATTTTTCAGAAGTAATGTTCAGCACACTTAGTATCAGGTAAAGGAGAAAATAAACTCTCTTTCACATTTTGAATGGAATAATTTTAGTTGTATTGCTATATATCCATTAATCTACTACAACAAAATATTCATGAAGACTTCTTAATTTCAAGCCCCTTCATTTAAATGTGGCAACAAGGTGATTTATCAGGAGGGAGGAACTTTAACAGTAAAATTACGTTGTGATACCACCTCAAGAAGCAATACATCAAACACAAACGGCACGCAAATTTTCCTTGTGCCTGCAGCATCGTTATCTGTGGAAAATCCATGAAAAAATTATTTTCTCCTTATAGCTAAGGACTAACCAGTAAGGACTAAGGGGCTTCGTTTTTACACACCTGGGAAGATCTATTTATCACCATCTTCACAACATTCTGGATAAGACATTTAATAATAAAAGTCTCCTAACATTTGTCTTAGCCTGTCATTGAGAAACATTATTCAGTAATATTAAAAAAATATTAGTAATTAACTGTGCTATTATAAGGCCATTGCATTTCTTACACATTCATAAATATTTAAAAAAAAATACGCATATAAGGTAGTTTTGTGTTCAGACCTTCAGCATAACGTACATCAGGTACACTAAATATGCAACATATGTTTGCGTTGCCTGAGGTGACTCGGTGAGCAGGGTGTGATGTGGCGATACGGCAAATAAGAACGAGTAGAATCACTTTGGTCGCATCCAAAATACGATGTGGATAAATATCTGTATTTGTGTGAGTCAGCAGGATTATTTCTCCCTAAACTTGCCATTTTTCTATGGCTTTGTGAGCTTCCAATGGATTCGCTGTTCTTTATGACCGTAATTGCCTTAATTTCTGCCTGAAATTTCAAGTCTGCAGTATGAAGGAATAACTCTGCAGCACAGGCAAAACCGCAGCATTGGCTGATTCTGCTTTAGCCTCTGGCTGCTCTTTATTTTGTCTCTTGCGTTCCTTTATTGGGGTATAATCACTGCGGTGGTGTCACTGCAATTTTAGGAAAGGCTTCTATTTCTGAATTTAATAGGAAAAAAATAGATGTTTAGAGTGTATTTTGAGGACCGGGAAGACTAAGGCTTAGTAGGCGGCCGTGAGTTTAGGAAGAAACATTGCGATGTTGTGTGTGGTTGGTAAGACTGCTGGAACTCTAAATGGATTCAACTAACAAGTGGGATGGAGAGCAGGAAGAAACAGATTGAAAAGGAAAGCCCTAGGTGGAAGTAGAAGATACATTTTATATAACTTGTGGGCCATCTAATAATGTTGGCTTTTTAATTGCTTCGAAATATGGACACATTTGCATTGTTAGGTTGGAGTCCTATGTTTCTTCATGGGACCTGACAGTCAGTGGATTCATTTCTGTGCCTTATTCCAGAAACTCAAGCAAACAGGTCTGCTTATCGTTTATTCATTAGCATTTATTGCAGAAGGTTTGATCAGCTGTCTTTGTGCTTTTCAGTGAATCTTGATTTAGGCTTCTTTTGGAGCACACCGCTCGTATTTCCACTTTAAGGCGTGGTGTGTGTGGTGCCGTGCCTTGTGGTTCCCCAAGCCAGTTGTCTTCAAATCTCAATGAATTTTCCATTTGCCTGCAAGTTTCTCGAAACCTCGCAGACAAGACGCAAGTTTCCGTCTACTTCAAGACGGCACAAGCAGAGATTGAAATAGGTTGTTATGGAAAACGAAGTTTAGCAGTCATTTGATCAAGGCTAAGGAAAATGTTCCCTAAGGAGAACACTTTGGTAGTCTTGGTTATTTGTATTCTTGAAAGACAGCAGTGAGAGAGATGTTGTATGGATTTATTTTTGTTAGTTCTGAATATTATTTTGTTTTCTAGATGTAACAGCTTTCTGATCAGACTGGTTAAGAACTAACATAATTCATGGAAAGTTAATATCTTCTTTCACTGAACATATTTTTAGGGGGGAGTGGGAAATCCAGAAGTGGTCTCATGAAGATGATTACTGCAGAGTGCAATGTTTCTAGAATAAACTGTTCAATGTCTAGGTTCAGTATATTTTATATGTACATATGTAAAACAAACAAATATATATATTTTTATATATATATATTCTGCGGTGGTGCGGGGACTGATGCTTTTAGTGCTCAAAGGCACTGCCTGTGATCTCTGGTTATATTCACTGTGGACGGATGTGTTCACGAACAGATGCACGTCATAATGAAGGAGGTTTCACACAGACAGTGAACTCCTGTGATCTTGTTTGTTCAAATTAGGTTGCCAGTTAACGGGTTATTCTGTTCATAAGGTTGTTTAAATGCGTGTTTAATCAAAGTGTAGCAAGCCCAACCTATCAAGCTCAGACAAAGACGTCATCCTGGTTTGGGCACTGTCGTAGGACGGTTTGTTTTGTAGTTCATATGATGTTGTAGCTCTTCAGTGCAGTGACCGCTGTGGCCTTCTGCTCACGTAAGGTGGCTCTGGTGTCTGACCCCAGACATGAATTCTGTGTCTCTGCGGTCATGGCTTCTTATGCCTAAATTCTCTAACCATTCTGCATAGATGCACTAAAAGCTTTAAACTCTTAAAAAAAAAAAAAAAAAAGTAGCAATTATGCAAGAAATATTAATCAATTATGCATGAGAATAAATATATTAGATTAAACCACTTTAGATGAGACGTGAGGCAGTTAACGATGTGTGTGCTGCACGACAGTGCAGTCGTATGAACACAGATAGTGTTCAAAATCCACATCCACAACAAACAATGCAGTCTGTTACATTTTATGCTGATGGATTTGTATTCGCTTATAATTTTCTGTTGAAGAGTCAGTCTTATTTTCTGATGTTTGAGCAAGTTCACGCTGCGGTACATAAACATCACAAAATTTAATCGGGTGGTATTAGATTTGTTGAAGTAAACAAACCTCAGCAATAATCAAGGGATATTATGCTTTTCTGATCGTATCTATAATTTAAATTTAGTTCAATGTTGTGGAGCTCATTACTGAAAAGAAAATGGTGATTTATTCTATGAGAGGTTATCCTAGCTTAGGGCAAATCCCTTGCTGTCCATTGTAGTGTCTGGTGAGGAAATCGTAAGAAACCGGACATATTACTGGTAGGCACAAAGCGATAGACTAAAGTACTCCTGGAAGCCATGCCAACTTCCAGACTACGTTTTGTATTGATTTGAGCTGACATGCAAACACGTTGCATGGTCTTCTTCAGAGACTCATAGGAAATAAGGCTAGAAGAGATCTTTAATCTTTCCCGGATTTGTAATCGAGATATAAGTCTTCATTTCTTAACTCTCCTCACAATTAGGGAGTTTCTCCCGACTCCGTCAAATTGATGCCTGTCAGTCTTGGGGTCAGGAACCACACTCAGAAAGGCTTTATCCCAATTAGCGAGGCAAAACAGCTGGGAGGTAGAACATACTCTCCTAAATTAGCTATGTTATTGCTGTCAGAGGATATATTTTATTGCATTGATAACGGCTCGGCTTTTTAGCAAAAAAAGAGAGAAATGCCTGTGAAATGCTGTGTCTGGATGCAGTATTTCACGGCCGTTTAAGCTGATGACTGAGAAGGGCACACAGAGTTTGTCGAAAGGAGAAGGCTGGGGAGAAGGGCGATGGATGGGGTTCTGCGAGGGTAAAGCGCAGCTTGGCTGTTGAGTTTGTCCTGTCCGGGCTTTCCCATCAAGCCCTCCAGAAGGTGGCCCTGTCCCACCACGAGCTTTCTTCTGTCCTGTGGAAGTATTTGGTGTTTTCAAAAAAAAAGTTCTAATTTCACACTGTTACGAGATAGAAACTGGAAAGTTAACTTGTAAAAGCCTAAATTCTCACAGTGAGAAAACCTGAGGAGGCTACAGGCGAGTTTCAGGTCCATCTGAGTTGGTCTAATGCAAACCATGGAGGTCTTCCTCCTTCCAGCCATAGCCATAACCACCAGACCACCTCTCCCTGTTGCTGCAGAGCAATTTTTACAGTGTCCCAGCAAAATGGGCTGCCCAGAGCAGCATGGCCCTGCTCAGAAAACCATTTGGGATGTAGGAAACCAACCTCCAGTGATGTGGTCTGCTTTGGGCACATGGATTTCCTTGTCTGCCAGGGAGATGTTTTGGTCACTGTGCTGGTTGGACACATTTTAGATCATCTCTGCCCTTCTGTGTCTGGGTCATTATAAGAAAAAAATATTTTCTGGAAGTGGAACGTGGGGTTTTTTTAACAATTTTCGAAGAAACTGACACATGCATGCTAAAAAAACCCAAACTTGGTGTCAACCGATTGTTTTCCAAAAAAAGTTTGGTGTTTCTTTTTTCTTCCATATTATCAACCACCTCTATCAATCAGTATTATTAATGCTTCATAATGTAGGCATCAACCTGCTTGCAGGGCAGCTGGGAATGCCTCTGACCAGCAATTCCTGGTAGGTCAGCTTTGCACAAGTGTTTTAGAGACAAAAGGTTAAGTGGGCAGTTTCTCATTTCCTAAACCTTACAGTTAGCCTTCAAACGCCACCAAACACTAGCACATGGTCATTAGATGCTATAATATTATTAGAGTGCTATTAATTTCTAATAAACCATAATACAGATTTCTTCAGTTAAAAAAAATTACAAGTTTACGTGGTTATTTTGTTTTTTTTTCTTATCACATGGCGAAAAAAATTGTCAGTATTTATCGTGTGTAAAGACTAATGTTGATGGTAAATAATACTTTTTTCCACTAAAACCCACAGATTCATCATCAATGCATTATTCTACCTTAGTATTTATGTTCTGAGGTGGGGAAGGGAAAAAACCCAATCCAGTGGCCCTATTAGGTATGCTGAAATGCTATTAGCGTGACATTCAACTGAGCACGAGAGCGTCTTTAAAAGGAATATTTCATATGACCTCATCTGCAATGAAGAATGAGGGTAATCCAAATAGGACTAGAACAGAAATGGCAAGATCTGATTTATATTGTGGCATGGAAAAACCATAAATTCTTTGAGAGATACTGCAAAAGCTTTGCAGGTCAGGATGCTGAAAGGGAACCGTTCTTGCTCCAGTTTGGCTCTTTTGTGTAAGATTTAGTCCGAAGTTGTACATGGTACATTTGAGAATGGAGCAGGGCTTGTACCTCTGTAATGCAAAATAGCAGTAGGCTGTTCATCATTATCCTCAGAAAAAGTATATTTTAATGGTAGGCTGATATTTCTGCATATTATATAAAGTCCCATTTTTCGAGGATTAGAAATGGGAAAATGTTCCCTTAAATGAGACACTGAAATATTGAACCCGTTTTCGGAGAAGAACAAACACTTAAAAGAAAAAAAAAAAGAAAAAATTCAGTGGCTATTGTGCCTGGGATTTAATGTTATCACTTTAAGGTGACCGATGATCGTTGGGAATTGAATCATGGAGGAGTTATGGCTGTTAAAGCGTTCATTGTTAAGCCCAATCTGATGGTATTTAATTGTCGTGTGCTATGGTATGCTATAATACACACAAGCTTGTTTTCTGCCTGGGAAGGTAGAAGTCTGTAGCAGGAAATTTGAGCAATAATTTAGATAGTTTATCCAAAGAAGCCCAGTGGGCTGCTGGGGAGCCGGGTTTCCCATATGGGAGCACGTATTCGTGGACATAGGGGACATGGTACTGCTTGAACCCCAGCAGCTGCCTTTCTCCCCATGCGATGTCTTTTCATCAGAAGGTGGCAGCAAAATCTTATGAACTGTCACATTTGCTGTATCGCAGATGTTTGCTATCATTGGGGCACCGGGGATGCTCTGAGGGATCTGCTGGAGCCATCTTTGACCTCACGCACTTTGTGGACATCCCAAAGCCTTATTAGATCCTTATTCCACACATATCACACGCGCTGGGCTGTGTCGTCTCCTTTTGTTCTGCAGGAAAGATGTTATAAAGATGCTTTAACAGGCTCTCTTCATCCCGCCTAGCAAAAGCAGACTCCGTAAATGTCATTGGCCCAGCTGGAACCGTGTAAGACCCTTGCTGCACCACCAGTGCTGATGGACTCAACTGGGGGAAGCTGGGAGGGCCCCACTCAGGAGAACGTGGCCGTGGCCACCCACCTGGTCAGGGCAGCTCTGTCCTTGTGCCATCATGGAGATGATGTCTTTGGACAAGTGGATGAAGGCCGGATTCGGTCTTCTGGCCTTTGGTCTGACCAGCTGTGCTTTGGGTGATCTGTCTTTGGTGGGATCGCTCAGGGTGGACCATTCCTTGGCCAGTCCATCCAAAGCCCCTCTGTGGGTTTTCGGATGGCCGCCTGTGGGTATCTGACTGTTGATGCCCTTGGCACAACAACCCCAAGCGTGTGCTGGGCTCCCTGCTAAGGCGTCAGGACCCCAAACTCGGGTTTCTACACACCACGTTAGATCTGGTCTCTGATTTCCAGCCATCACACTTTATTTTGATCAAATACTTAACATTATGATTTTGCATTTCGGTGTCTATTTCCTCACTGTGCAGTATTTGAATGCTGCAAGGATGCTACTGTTGTGATGTGGGTTCAGCTGGAGCCAGAACCGAGCATTTGCTGGTTGCTTTAATCTCTTTAATCTATTCTTGGCTCATAGTTGCTTTTTGGGAACTGAGTGCTTATGTTAGAGCTCAGGCTTTCCTGGAGGGGTTTGGCTGCATACTGATGTCCATCTTTCTATAGAAAGAACACAACCAGAGGCACTGTTCATGTCTCCTCCTACAGGAAACAGCAGTGGCACAGCCCTTGTGTCTGCTGGTGCTCCACAGAAACGACATATGTTGACTTTTTAATAAATTTTAATAGGAAGTAATCTTTGTGTAGACTAATGCCTAAGAGCATCTAAAAAAATAATTGTCTATAATTTATATAGGAGTCATGATTTCATCCCAAAATTGCTTTTCTTTTTTTTTTTTTTTGCCCGTAAGCCTTTTAGATTAACTTCAAAAATAGACGTTGCATTTCTATATAGCATTCTGGGTATTCTCCTCTCCAAAGAAATGTCTGTAATTTATGATCTGTAATTAGTACCCAATTTAATAATTACATGTCCTGCAAAGAAATGTTTCTTGAGCAGGGCTTTGTTCTCATGCAGCTGCTGGAAACACAAAGATGTGGATTATAAGAAATAGTTCAGATGAAAAAGGACTGGTGAGGGCAAAGTAGCTTCAGAAGTGATCAGAATTGCTGAATGTTGAGTTGAGTTTATCATATGGACTTTGCTGCAGCTTATATGGTGTCTAGGGATGTAGGTCTCATAAATAAACATAGCATAAATTACTCTGGAAGCCAAAAAGATTCATTTTTGTGGCCGCTTGATGACATATTTCTATATGTAATTTAGCAAATCAAAGACGGTTTTTGTATGGTTTGTCTTTCCTGTAGGAAATGCCAATACAAAAAAGCTAAAACTTCTGAAACAATTTTTCTCGAGTTTCCTTCCTATGCTCTAAAGGAGGCAGGAAAACCTTCCTCAACTATATTATTAACTCCAGGTTAATTCAGAATTTTTTTAGCCTTTAATATGAATAATTTCAAACTGACCTGATTACAGGTTAAAATTCTCTCCTAAACTATGAATTTTAGCTAAAGAACCATATACTCCTTTTATTAATTACTTCTTCCAGTCAGTAATGTAATTTGGAAATGACTTAATTTGTCAATATTCATGGCAGAGGTTTTTTGGACAACTGCCTGTGCTAGGAGATGAATATAATAGAGATACATATTTGTAGCTTGCAGGATATGGTGGTGTATGAATTGTTCGTATGAAAAGGCCTGTTTCTTGGTAAGACCTTCAGAGAATCTTGTGAAGATTTAAATTTATGTAAATGGTCGAAGTGAGCTGCAGATTAGATTCAGTGTCTCCATACGTGCTATTTTTTTCCCCTGCTGTGTTATATCGCTGATCAAAGTGTTGAAAGAAGGTGCTGTCAGAGATGGACCAACTGGTCGGAGATGGACCTGGTAGCGGTTGGCAGAGAAGAATGCAGATGTTTGCAGCTGCAGAGCACAGAGGGACAAGAAAGCAGCTTAGTGGTGGCTTTCCCAGCCTGCTGTGTGTGGAGACACGTGTGCTGGAAGCTCTCTTTAAGGACCAGTGCTTAAATGTGATTTGAAATATTAATGCAACCTCATTTTCAGGTGACGTGACTTTCTTGAGCAGAGCCATGTGTTGGTGCTCTCTGGGGAGAAGAGGAGGCTCAGTCTGGGTTTAGAAGAATATGACAATGTTGAGAAGATTGACCTCAAGCAGTGAGTCGAGTTCAGAATCTCAGTAGTTTTTTCCTCTGTGTGCTTTTGCCTTCAGATTGTGCAAAAGGAGACCTTCAGCGAGGGTAATCGGGTTCGTTCCTTTGCATTGCCATGTATCAAGGAGTCAAACCCCATAGATTTTTAGGCTGCCGCCTTACCTTCTCCTACGCTTCAGAAGATGAAAATTGAACTTGCTTTAAATGAAAAACAACAGCCCAAGGTGATAAATCAAAGTAGATGTTACAGTGTGTTTCATTATTAAAGCTTGACGTGTTCAGCCTGAATCTCCCTCGCACAAGAACGGGATATTTGGCCTCTTGTTGGACCTCTTTCCGTAGCTGTGGCTGTGGGCTCATGGCACGTTACCAACCCAAGTCTTACTGCAGTGGTGGCTTCAATTGCAGAGGTAGACCCACCACCTTAAGCCTTTTTGGGGTTGTTTCTGATGTTTTTTCATGATGAGGGACTGAGCGGGAATGTCTGGTGTCCATCAGCGCAGGAGCATCTCCCGCAGCACCCAAGGTCTTGGTAAAAAGGAGGTGGCTGGTGTCTGTCGTGGCTTTGCTGAGGTGTCTTTGCAGGTCTCCACGAGCTGGCTGTGGCTTTTGGCGTTACTGATGACATGGCTGCAACCTCAGCCAGCCCTTCCTCCCTCAAATAAAGCGACTGTCTAAAGTGACTTGCGTTTCCAGACGTAGTCGGTCGTCTCCAGTCAGTTTTTTGAAGTAGGCCTGGTTTAGTGGAGCCACCATTTGAAAATTCTAGGCTATTATAAATCCCCGAACGGAGTTGCAGGTAGGTTGTGAGGGCAAGAATATTTGTCACATCAACTATCTGCACGACTGGTGCGTCAGAACATTTCTACAGCACTGCAGGTAAATCCTGAGGGGCCCAATGTTCTGAGGAGGTGCCTCCTCCTCCCTGCTGACAGCCAAATTGCAGAGTGCCATGGCTAATTTTACGTTCAAAGCGGCTCTAACGTTGCATTTTCATGTAAAAAATTGCTGTCTTTGCCCTAGGAACATTATAAAGTGGCCTGAAACTATGCTCAATAGTCTAGGTATTATTTTATACCTCTCGCTGAACAAAGAGAGTGATGAGTTGCTTGTCCCCAAATAGGTGATGAATATGAAACAGCACAACAGAGTGTTTTGGTCCTGTGTGGGGACTGATGGATTTGGGCTTTTTATATATTTTGCTTTCCTCCCTGCAACCAATTTCTATTCAAAATTCTCCCATTCAGCAACTCACCTACGAAAATTAATTGAGCTGCTTTATGTACCTTGGACTCATTTCCATATTTTACCGTACCCTTTCTAAAACAAGTTAAAAACCTAGTCACTTTGGAAATCACAACACAAAGAGGCCGGGAAGCTACCAGGCAAATATTCCAGTGTTATTTCTGTTGAAATATTTCATATTACTGTAATTGACCAAGGATTAGGATAATTTTTAATAGCAGCATATGGCAATTACTACTGAAAATGTTTCTGGGGTACTTCTGACTTGTTTAATACATTGCTGTTAAGTGTTATGAAAACAATGTGAAATTCCTCTGGAATTGAGCTATTTGTTTATTTTTACCACGTAATTTCCTGCAGCCTAAGTGAACTATTAAATTAATCACGCCATATTTAAAGGGCAGCATTTGCATTGGTGTGACCAATGAATTGTAACCAACAACTTACTTTTTATAGCTGAAAGGAGAAGAAAACGTACGGTAGTAGTAAATGATCCATAAGCATCTCTTATAGAAATGACAGCTGTACGCTTAAAAATTTTGTTTGGGATAATGAAAAATGAACCCCATCTTGATGAAACCCCCTGGAAAAGTCGTGACACTTGTTCACGTTGGTGGGTGATTTCAGATTTTGAGTGATGCGGAGTGCCTGGTGTGGCACCTACCGAATAGCGTGCATTGCGGTGTGGCAGCCCTCAAAGGGCTGGGTGTTAGGGGATTTTTCATGGCATTTGGTTTGCTTTTAGCAAATTCAGCTCAGGCATCTGTTAGGTTAATCTGGTGTTATTCTAGCAATAAAAAAGAATATATTTGGGGAAGTCTTCGGAGACTTTCGCCAAAGAAAAAAGTAGCTGTGTGAGAATGGGTAGCTAACAGTAACCACATGAATTATAGCTAGATGAATCTTACATAATGTAATGGGCTCAGACCACGAACTCCTTAAATTCCAATATAAATTCAGAGGCTATCATTAATTATTCCTTTTATTTTTGTGAGCTGATGATGGCAGCAGCATAAGAGAGGTACTGTGCGTGATGGCTTTTCCAATGACTCACTTTTGGCCTTCAGCAAAGCGCTTAATGCATCCATGGCTTACCTGCAAAAGGGGACAGTATTGCTTTTCTCTGCGATGGAGCTGGTGCCAGCCTCACTGAATTAATGTCTGAAAGATGCTTTGAGTTCCTAAAACAAAAGATTCCTTCAACAATTCAGTATTTGCCAGGGAAAAAATAAGAATGTACTAGCAGCTAATGCAAAAGCAGTTTGAGATACTGCAGTCACCTTCCGTTGAATGTAGAGAAATCCCAAGTTTCTTTAAAAATTGAAAGGGTAATTGATTATATTTTTTTGAGTTAATGTTAGAATCAAAGGAGGATGGCAGTCTGAATTTGTTATACTAGAGATAGATTATATATCTGAAACTTGCTCTAGTATCACCTTTGGGAGGCTGTGATAAATAATGACTTTTTAGTGGCACATCTCTGCGTACGATACGTTGCTGGCTGCAGAAGTGCTTCTTTTACTCTTTATTCTCGCTGAGCTCGAGACTTGCTCATCCCCTTTGGAGGTGACAGTGACTCCGGTGAAGACCCACGAGGGTCCCACGGGAACTGGGGTGCAGGGAGCTCACATTGGGATGGAGGGAGTGATGCTGGGAGGTGGGAGGATGCTGACAAGCGTGCCAGGGAGAGGCTTCGCTGTGCGAAGCCGTTAATCCTCCCACTCCTTGATTGCGTTTGGCAGACAGGAAGACCAGGTAGAGTTTGGATAAATCGAGCAGTTGGCCGGCTCCTGACTGCCCGCTGCTGTAGGTATGTGGCATCAGAGAAACTCTTGCCCCCGCTTCTCCTAAGGTGTCCAAGCACTGGCGTTGCGTGGCTTCACAAGTAGGTGATGTGCAGTTTGTACTACTGCCTAAACAACCTAAAAAAATCTACGTTTGCACTTTGTGTGGTGTTTGCACCCACCACGATGGGCTTTCAGTGGGGCAGTTGATGGCTCTTTAGCACCTTTTGTGTCCCACTGCCCTGGTTCTGCCCCCCGGGACACTGTGGTTCCAGTCATGGTGACCTCCCCCTGGCTGGGTGGGCAAGTTTTCTGTGACCAGCCTCCAGTCACAGAATCACAGAGCGGTTGGGGTTAGAAGGGACCTCTGGAGATCCCCCAGTCCAACCCCCCTGCTAACACAGGGTCACCAGAGCAGATCACACAGGGTTGTGTCCAGGTGGGTTTGAATGTCTGCAGAGGAGACTCCACACCTGCTCTGGACAGCCTGGGCCAGGCTCTGGCACCTCGAAGTAAAGAAGTTTCTCCTCATATTCAGATGGAACCTTCTGTGCATCAGCCTGTGCCCATTGCCCCTTAGTAACAGCTAAGGAATGGAACTTTTACAAGGAGAGTAATAAACCCCTGACTTTGGTAAGTGAGGGGGAACCATCCATTGCATCTCGTGTGTTGTCTGATGGGTGTCTTGGGTGCGTTCTTTATCCTACACTCAAAGGGGCATCAGGTTTAGACAAATCTACAAACTTGTCTGCAGCCTTGCTCCTTGCTTTTCTTGCCTTAAAATGAGTGTGGATGAATATTCATCTACCCATCCGAATAGAGGCAACATTTCTACCACTTCTAGAAATGGACACTTAATTCCGTATTCTCACAGGTTTTCTTCTTCAATAGTACATGCTAGGTATTATTAATTTGATATTCCTCCTGCAATTTTTGTCATCCTATGTAACCTCCAAATTTCTGGAACTGTAAATCCCTCTTTTACAATACACTGAAAATGCAGCCTTTCATGAATATAGATTTACAAATCTGTAATTAAGCTCCTAACATCAAGTGCTTGGAAGATATTATAAAAAACCAAGTACCTGATTTTTTTCCAAAGAGGTGGAACAATAAAATTAAATTAATGTGGCATTCAGATTTCTTTCAATAACCTTGTTCAAACGTGCAAGTGTGCTCAGAATACAAATGGGTTATTATGGCTCTGAGGAGGGGATGTAAAACAGTTGGCCTTTTTTAGTATTGCATGATTTGTGTGACCAGAGCAGCTTTCATCAGAAATAGAGCTGCTGTGTGGTTCTCGTGTTGCAGAAGAGGGGGCAGCAGAAAAGGAGCAGCTTCTACAGCTGAGGTTGCTGAAGGTTGGATTGAGGATTCTCCTTTCCATCGCTCAAGGCGACTCAGTGATAGTTGCTGTTGGCAAGTGACGGCTGAACTGAGAATTGCATTTTCTCGGCCAATCTGTAAATCGTAGTGTCAATTATTGCTCTTCCCCAACATGTTCCCACTAAAGATACGATTAATTTTGATTGTCGGACATTCATCTCAATGCTCTTATCAATCTACAGGGTTTTTTTATAATACCTTGAAAAGGTGATTTTTCATTAACAGAGCCCCGTGGAGCTGGCAAGGAGGAATATTCCACCTTCTGGCAGAAAGCAAGGAAAGAGCAAGAGGTAGAGTCTAAAAGGCACCTAAGAGCACTTTTGGAAGTGCTGGTTTCATGTGCAGTTTATCTCGGTTAGCTTTTCCCAGATTCAGGGCAAAGCAGCAACGCTCTCGCAGGCAGGAACAGGATGGCTTAGAAAGCTGAGTCTCCCTCGTTGGAAATTCCTGAGATGTGTTAACCGAGCACATAAACTCTCCTTGTCTGTTCCAATAAAATATATATAAAAAACCCCGGATTAGATTAAATCCCTGCCTTGGGACAATGGCAACCACCTGACTTCAAGCAGCCTGTGTTCAGGGTCTTCTATACCAAGGCAATACAATGTCTGAGGAGCAAAACTTGTACTATTGGTAAAACTAGAATTAAAATAAACATATAGATGTATGTATGTATGTGTAGGAGGGCTGTGTTTTTTGTACAGACTTTTATTTTTATGTTGTTTTGCTTTTATTATCCCTGCCCCAATGCTTAGGCGTTGTCTGGCAGTGTTCCCTTAAAGTTTCTGAAATATAATATTTTGGCAACATAGGCTTTTTAATTATGCTTAAAACTCTTAAAACTGTATCAGCAAAAAGTAGTCTTTAGTGTTTTCCTCTTGTAGAGCTGTGGAAAATCCAAATTCTGTCACTTCTGTAAGTAATGCTTTTGGCAGAGCTTAAGACCGAATACTAAAATACTGAATAATTGACATTCTTGGGTGTAAGTGCAGAGTTTTCATCAATATGAGGTGGCTGCTCCTTCAGATGCTCCCGGAGTGTGTGAACAGGGAAGAATGATCCGTGTTTGGGGCTCTATTTGAGGCGCTGGTGCAGACCAAGGGTGGGTAGCGCTATTATTTAGCAAAGGAGACTAGGGACGGCACAACCTGTAAAAGCCGATTGAAATTGAGAGCTGTAGCATTATTAACATAATTTAATAGCCATATAATTTTGTTTAGTGGATAAAATCATTATGGCAAGCAACGTAAGAGAACAGGAAGAACTAAAAGATGGGTAGGAGAGTACCAAGTGCCTGCAGGAGGGATTGAAAGGAGCAAACCATAGAAATGATGGAGGGTGAATATTTGTAACAGAAATGCAGGTAAACGGAAGGAAAGACATGCAAGATTAAGGCAGCAGAAGTGGTGATGGGTGGTGAGTGGTTTGCTTTAGACTTGTATCAGTGCTCCAGAAGATCCCAGCATGGCACACCTGGGCAGGTAACGCAGCAGGGTTTAGGATGAAGATATTGGTAGACGCTCTTAAACTCTGGTCTAGAGAGATATTATAACTGAGCCTGCAATGCAAACGTTTTTTCTATAAAAACATTAATGCCATCTGAGTGAAAATGTTTAGTCCAAGCCCCATTTCTGTTCGAAGAACTAATTTGGATTCTAAGTGCGTAGCTCTCTTGCTGCTCAGCTTGATATACGATGTAGGAAAAGCCATGTGCATTGCAGATTATTTGCTGGTATATGGATTATTTTATTTTTAAAATATCTTTTAATATTTCAGGTGTTAAGTGTAACCTGCTCCTGAGCAGAAAAGCAGAATTTGACAATGATTTTTTTTTTCTATTTATATAATGCGTGTAGCTAATTTAACTGTAAGCCACCTATGTTAGCTGCATAATTAATAAAGTTTTTCATTGCTATCTTTAATCATATATTGAGAAATTGCCTGGAAGACTTTGCCTTTGAGGGCTAACTTTGTCTTTTAGAGAGAACT
Source organism: Pampusana beccarii (assembly GCA_013399365.1). Lineage (NCBI taxonomy): Eukaryota > Metazoa > Chordata > Aves > Columbiformes > Columbidae > Pampusana > Pampusana beccarii. The sequence goes on along the minus strand of VWYH01009570.1, from coordinate 2,102,969 downwards.
TTATTATTGAGCCCTTTTCAAGTTTCCATCACTGCCTTTGACATAGACTAACAGGGCTGTATTGATTTACCCTGGACTGGATGCCCAGTGCTAATCTACATTCAGTTTAAACCCCACTATATTAAAAGAATATTTACGTTGTGACCCAGACTTCCTAAGGTAAAGCTGGCGATGCCTCTGGCTTTTCTTGACCTGATAAAAAGGCACCACGTTGAGCAGAAAGTGGCTGGTGAAAGTGTGTTCTTTCAGACGCTTGAAAGTATTCTTATTGTGTTTTGCAATGCTCCTGAAATTATTTTAATGCTTCCTCTTGCCGATATGTCAAAGGTTCAAAGGAGTCAAGGCCTAAACCTATTAGAAATCATTCCTTCCCTTGCAGAGCAGTTTCCCCCTATGAGTAAACCCAGCATCCCTACAAACACTTGAAGACTGAGAATGGTTGGACACGATGTATCCTGGAGTGACTTGATGTGATTGAAACGCAATTATCATCTTAAATAGCACCTTTAAGACACAGGTACATTTCTGAAGGGAGAAAACAGCGTATCTCTTTATAAAATCTCAGGCTTCTTGTCTCTTCTGGGCGGTTTGGTATTTAAACAAATTTTTCAATAATTGAAAACCAAGTTGAGGGGATTCACTGTCATGTGCACGGGAGACAGGCAGTTGAACGCAACCCATCTGGCTTCAGGTAATATCTGGGCTCCAGATACTGCCTCAGCTGTAGAGGAAATCCTTCACAATCCTTTCTGATTCACAAAAATTATGAGGCCAACTCCCAACAGATTATCTAAGGGAAAATGATAGCAATACATCTCAAACTCCAAGACTGACAAAGAAAACACAAGCACAGTGTGGAGTCTCTCATAAGAGCATAAAATAAAACTATCGAGTGTAACACACACCGCTGCACTCTTGTGATGAACATCTAAAGGGAGAAGGAGTCTTAAACCTGTTTAGTAGGGAAATAAGCAGATTTAGTCAAAATAGAAGTAAGCCTGAAAGCTGAAGAGTGGTAAAAAAACAAATAAGGAAATTAAAGGGAAAAAGAATCCCAAACCAAAACCAGATACAAAGCATCAAAAAAACTTCCCGTTGCAAAAGTGACCAGAAGGTGTTTATACCTTGTGTCGGGTCATTTCGGGAAGGACGCTCCCTCTGTGGTGTCCCCTCCAAAGCTGCTGGAGCTGGGCAGTGTGGTTTCTCATGTCACTTTGTTGGTGTGTTAATTCACCAGTCCTAGTTTTTCCTCTCTTAACTCACAAACTGCATCTTCTGTCAGTTACGATGCTCTTTGTGAAAGCCTCGGAACAGCCAGAGAAGACTCTTTTCCCCATTTATTCACGTATCAAGGCAGTTTGGAGGCAACAGAAGGGAACTCTGTTTAGCAAGCTCAGCTCATCTGGCAGATGTCAGGATACGGAGCTTGTTTGTCGTCAGCATTGGTTGGGGAAAATTTGCTCTCAAAACCACTGAAGAAAACAACCTTGCTTGTATAACAAGCCTAGTAAGCTGCTATATTTCCAAGCAGATGCGTTCCCCCCCCCAAATCAAATACTTGAACTATAATCCCTCACCAGGTAAAGGAAAAATTGCATTGTCTGCACCTTTTTCGAATACAGTTGAAAACCGCTTTGGGTTCTGTGTGGGCTTTTTTCTTCTGTTTTCAGTTCACTAACTGTGCTGTTCTGGCACTCGCGGTATCAATGATAACAAGAATGTCTAGATAAGGCATCAATATTTCCAAAAGAAAAATAGATGCCTTCAGTCTCCTGAAGCTCTTTTACCAGCACTTGTAGCCTGGTATTTATTTATGGAGCAAATGGCTTTGCCTTCATGAAAAGTGTAGCATATTTGGTCAAAGACAAGACCTTTCAGATTGGATTTGTAAAAATAAAACAAAACAAAACAAACCCAGGCCAGTATTGTGCCTTTTGCAATGATTGCAGATTGTATAATTCTGTACTTGTACAGTGAGTTTTGACCTTTCAGAGGCTGTTGTGGGGTGTTTTTCTGAGTAAAGGAGTGTTCAGGTGGCATCGCTAGAGAGGGACTCCAGCTCTGAAAACCCATCCTTCATTTCTGGTGCTTTAATTGCATGTGATCTAGAGTGATTCCGTGTCAGTTAAGAGATAAAAGGTGCTTTATAAATAAGTAATTTTTCTGCCGAGAGTCCCGAAACATTGGTTTCACATTCTATTATTAACACAGGGCTGTGCTGTTCAAATGAATTTTAAGCAGCACTGAATTTTATATGTTGTTATTATAAAGATAACGAACTGCAGTTATTTCAGGTAATATTGTTCATAGAGGGTTACTTCAGTAAATTATTGGAGAATAATTTTGTTTTAAACTGAGGAAAAGCACAGCCCAAAGAGATTTCATTTGTCTCATTAAAATCCATTTTAAGATGTCATTTCAACAGACCTTATTGGAAAAGAAGTCGTTAATATTGTACCATGGAGGGCCAGAGTTGTACGCTCTAAGCTGTGACCTGGGCATGTACTGAACTCTTATTCTTTTAGTTATTATTCTTGGAAGTGAGTCAAGCAGGTAAAATAAGTAAAGCTGAAATTTAGGAACACCTGCAAGTATTTGCAGTAGATCATGAAGGTCCGAAGAAAGACCAGCTCTAAAGGAACGAGTTACTAGCATGGCTGGGGTTTTTTGCTAAAATCAGGAGTTCTATAAGTTTTCAACCTCAAATAATTAAATTTTTCTAATACCAAAATTCAATAAACCAAATCCTCTGGTATGACTCATAGAATTTAAGAAAACCGAGCGCCTAGAGGCAGATCAGGATTTACTGGACTGCTGGCTTTTCTAGCAGAGCCGTGAGGTCCAGATCCCACCCGAGCTCCGAGACGTCTGGAAGCAACCGTCTGACTCCTGCCCATAAGAAAAGCGTCCCACGTGCGAAAAAATAAATTGTGTGGAAGAAAATTGGTGGCTGTGGCATCGTTTTGCTGATTTTCCCCCTGTGACCCTCTGCAGTTTTGCAGCTCGGAGCTTCACGAACTCTGTGAGGGAGTGACAAGCGCTGGAAAACATCCACGTGAACCCAACAAGCACCAGGAGCTTTTGGCAATCCATCTCCCTTGGCCTATTTCACTCAAACACAGTTGGAAGGTAAGAACAAATTTCAAAAAGTCCAAATAATCCTAAAAGCTTCTTATGATAGCTTGCTGCAAAGTCCCCAAAGTCTTGATAAAACAAAATTTATATTGGATGTCAAAACCGAGGAACTGATTTGTAGTTGCATTAAATCTAGTGCAGTCCTGGAACAAAATCCAAGTAACAGACACTCTTTCTGCTTGCAAGTGCACAGACTATAATTGCAAAGATTTTCTTGTGTTACTTTGGAAATAAAAGGGTTTTTTGACATAAACTTCCAAACATTTCCATTAATCTTTCCGCAGTACAATTTGATAAAACTCTTACACTCATTAATGTAAAGTATGTTGAGTAGTCATCGTATAACATTTTACCAGTTCCAGTACTGACACAGAAGAGAAACAGACATGCCAATTAATAATTTAACTAATTTAGAATCGAGACAAGGCTTGTCCTTTGTAACCGCGTGTGATCAGTGTGGTAAATTCTAGTGATAAATGTTTCTGAACGTGTTTAACCCTACAGAGTAAACGAATTTATTTTTCAAATAATTGAAAACGCGTTTCTATCAGGTCTCCATCCCTGTTGTGAGCGCTCTCTTCTCCTTACTCACAGCAGGGAAATCTGATTCTCTCTGCTCCTACCCAGCTGTGGCTGAGGCCACAGCATTACAAATAACATTATCACCCACCATTATTGGCACATCTAGGCCCTAAGAGGTGCACTGAACGTCTCCTCTTTCAAACTAAGCAAAGTAAATACTTCCCTTTTAAACTGCGGATAAAAATATACTCGTTGGGCAGATCTGTGCTACCTCTTCCCCTACCAGTTCATGACGCAGTTTATCCTCCTCTGCTGTAAATTTAAGAAAAGGTTTCACTTCGTCCAGACACGAAACCCTGGGTTAGTAACTGTTTAGTTACGAACCAATGCGGTAATTGTTGATTGCAAAATCGCCTCGCTGGTGATGCATTCGCAAGATGGTGACATTGTGTAGCCAAAGTGATACTGAACCTGCTCTGTAGCTTGCAAATAAAACTTTGCTAAAGTAGTTCCCAGCTGTCCAAACAGAAACGGTCCTTCTATATTTGAATGAATGCAAGGAGTACCCCCATCTGCTTATTGGCTTTGGAGATTATCGTCCAAATGTCCCGAAGCAAAAACCCCGAAAAACAAAACCCCTGAAAGCTGCTCGATGGCAGGGAAGTATAGCACGTCACGTAACCAATTCAAGAATGGCATGCATTCCATCTAGCTGCTAGTAAGGCAGTGGTATTCTATTTTCCACATGTAGCACTGGATCTTCATCCTTACCATTGTTTGCATTGGGCAAGAAGAGTGCTTTAGAGCAGAAGTTCAAGTGCAGCTTGTCTGAGCAGGATTTGGGGATGAAGATCGTCTCTTGAATAGCCCATCCAGCTTTTACTATGTAGGCTTGGGAAATTCTGCAAATTCACTTGGCGTTTTTGGGTGGAGTTCATAATGATAATACACCTTTTAGTGAGGACCTGTGGCACAGAGCTGGATGCTTTTGTGAAGCACCGGCCGAATTGCAGCCCTGCAACAAGCCAAGTTTGTTTGGTCTGCAGGAGGGGCATGAATCCACCCAGAAACTTGGATTTCCTTCATGGCGGGCAGATTTCTCCCGTCATGAGTGCCAACGTGGCTGCGTTGGAGCTGCACGGAGTCTCTGAGATAACTGATGTATAACACGTTTTACTGAGACTGGAGGTAAATTTCTAACCATAGTACGGATGTGCTTTTCTGTGATGCTCCTCAAATACACACATGGGTGTTTATTCCAAGGTAGCAGCCCCCGAACCGTTGTAACCCAGCACGAGTGATGGCTCTGGTTATGGTTGCAACCATTGGTGGGATCTTCTGCCTTTGCCCGACGCTTTGGATCTTGTTGACCTAGAAGCATGGCCAGCTTCCACAGACTATCGCATAAAACCACCCTTGTTGAAGGTGTCCCTTGGGCAATTTGTGGGAAATGGGGAGAAGAAAGCAGAAAGGGGAAGAAAAACCAAGGTAGCATTTGCCCTCCCCTACCCTGAAATATAAACTATATGGAAAATAAATCTGAAGATTTAACTTTGACAGAAAATTCTGCTTTTTTCACGTGTAGGTAGAAATCCTATGTAATTTAATCTCTTGAACTACATTCAGTATGGCTATTTTCCTTCTGCAGTGCTATTTTCATGAAAGGACACAGATTAAGAGGTCTGATTTTATTTTATTTAGACGTTATTGATTTGTGGTTCACACAAGAAAAGGGAGGAATCAATGTATTTTGTTCAACATGATTGAAGCTATAGAGCGGAGTACTACTTATGTACAGAAAAGTGAGACAGGAGCGATCTTTTGTAACAGAAATCGATTCAGCGTAGTAACCCAGAAACACTTTAAGGACAAAAAAGAATTTGTTTAGATTCTTATTTGCTGAAGTTGAGTGAGTTTGCAAAATAAAATTTATTTTGCTATAGTGATGGGTGAAACTGCTTGTTGCTGGATCCAGTGTTCAGTATAGGCCACAAAAGCCTCTCCTGGAGAAGTTTACCAAGAGAACAGCATCACCTCTGCAGTGAGTTGTATTAATAAATGGACTTTTTCTGATATTCTTTGGTAGGTAAGACATTTTAAAATGTGTTAACAAACTGTTGAGAAGACAAAGGAATGATCGGCCAGAAGAAGCGTCGTGTATCAACAGTGGGAAATGAAACTCCAGAAAAAACCAAAGACGTGCTCAAATAACTGGGCTGAAACAGGTAGGTGGGGGTAAAAACATAACTTAGAAAAAAAACAAACCAATACAAAACCCACCAAAAGTCACAACAAAAACACCAAAAACCAACCAACCAAACAACCCCCCAAAAAAACCACAACCACCCCCCTCCACACAAACAAAAACCACCAAAAAGCCCCCAAACTCAAACACAAATCAAGCTGAAAACAACTTTAAAATTTTACTTTTATGAGAGAGATAACAAAAAGAAATAGCCTTTGAAAATAGAAAAAGACCAAATAGAATCAAATCAACATAAATCAAATTTTTCCTTTTGTGCAACTTGTTTGAGAGGGGTCAGAATTGGTTTTAGTGATGGGGAAGAAATATTTTGCTGATCAACTGGCAAACCTCAAGAATAATATGTTGATTGAGCTGAAATATGGTTTTGCAGGGAAAAATGACTACGAGAAAAAAATTCCAGTTTATCATTATTGAAGGAGATATCTGCATAGTTTTGTTCTGAAATGATTTTGCTTTTCCCTCTGATCGCATCACAGCCTGAAATGAAAAATCACAATATGAACACAACATTTCATCTGACCTAAAAACAAACGAACAAAAAGTTAAACTTTTCTACAGCTCTTTTCTGCTTTCATTTTTTTTCTTTTTACAAAATTTAGTCAAATTCTATCTACTTATTATGCCAGAAACTTGCAGCATTATCAGCAGTTTATCTTCCTGCTTTCTAGAACTTGCAGAGGGAAATATAAAGCAAACACTTTAAAAAAACCCCAAATAAATGTGTCTTGATGATCACAGATACTGTTGAGTCACAAACTCATTGCCTTTGGTGAAAATTAACAAAGTTGGACATTCATATTTTTAAACGGATTTAGCATGTGACATTGTAGTTAAAGTCACTGAGTGATTCAGTTATGGTCAAGTGCCACAAAAACTGGTAGCATAAGTGAACACTTTCTAAATTCATCTGCAAATATATTGTACTAAAAAAAGTAGGCTAAAAACCTAAGGCCATTTGTACGTTAGAAGGTTCCCTACCAGAATTGCTAGATCACTATTAATTTACTTGACAACTTTTAGGTTCAGTTTCGGATATTAGAGCTGTCATTGTAAAATACTTCCATTTTTCCTTCAACACTGCTTTGAGACGGATCCACTTTGAAGCTGTGTCAAAGTAGCTCTGAATCAGGAGAAACTTTACAAATTTTAAGTTGAAAGTCTAAACAGCCTCAGTATGCTGTACAAAATTGTTCTGAGGATCGAACCTCCCACTACGGTACCCTGGAGCATTCAGTCATTTTCAATAAATCTCCTTTAATAATTTCTCACTTGTCCTTATTATTACTAACAGCCAGAGCATCTCAAGGCAATGTCAGAGTAAAGGCTTTGGCTGGATGCGGGAATAAGGCTTGTTTGAAAGTTAACATAAAGGAAAAGTAATCCAAATGTGAACTTACTGGGGAAAGTGACTTTTTTTTTTTTCTCCCATGAATTTGTGGATGGCTGGTGTCATTTCTGTCCAAAAAGTCACCGTTTCTTTGATTTCAGGAAGTTATGTTATAGGGTATGTTGAGAGTGGAATTGTGGAGGTTTGTTTTTCTCCTCCTTAAAGCTTTGCTTTTATTAGTTTTCCTTCATTATCTCTGGGAAAGTTATATTCAGAATCTGCTGGAAATATCTGCCATGAAATCATTTCTGAGGGACATGGATCTGGGCTACTTGACTTTTTCTCAGTTCTTTAAAAAAAACCCAACCCAAACCAAACAAAAAACAAACTGACCACAACTTTCCATTAAAAATATCCTGTGATGAGTTTGGGGAAGAGGTTTCATGTACTTTAAGTACCTTGTGTTAATTGCAAAATTCTTTATTGATCTCCACTTGAATTCTCCATCACATGGTGAGAGCAGTCCCTTGTCTTCAGTTGAGTGTCAGACTTGTCCTGATTTCCAATGCATTTATTCAAACACTGATAGAAGGTTAATTCCTAATTCTTACCCAGGTAATTGTCTGAATAAATAAGGGCAATTCCCAGTGTGAAGCGAGCTGGTTTATAGCAAAAGGTTGGCCAACAAGTCTTTCAGTACCTTTTGTTGGATTGACCCTTTACCACGTAGACCACAAAGCTATTCCCAGGTATTTCCCCCCCCAGCATCCTAATTCTTATAGGTTCTATGGTCCCAATGGTATTTTCTGTCTAAAATTTATTTCTCCATTATCTATTTGTTTAAAAATGTGGTGGCTTAAGAAAAAATGCAAAGCACTGTCTCAGCCTATAGCCAAAGTGAAAAGATTCGGTCTCAGCACTACACCATTAACAAATGTGCATTTATTTCACTGAAAACTATTTCAAATCCCGGTTGAAGCCATTTTATTCTGCAGAAGATTATGCTCCCTGGAGCATGGTATTTGATAAAAAAGGAGAAAATCAGGAAGAAACTGTTTATGTCTTTTTGTGGTCATAGGGCTGCCAGAGAGAGTTCTCCAACAAGGTTTGGGAGAGCGAGAGAAACAAATTCGCTCTTTGTAGTTGCTTTTTTTCCTCATAAACAAACACTCCGCTTTGCTACCAGTCTATCATAGATGAGATTTAATCTATATAAAACTCTTGACATCTGTGGTGATAATTTCAGCCTCCCAGTTTATGAGATTATAAAAGGCAGTTTACCTTCGCCAGTCTGTAAAGAACTGAGTTTGGGCATGCCGCAGCTGATAATTCAGACTATTCTTTCTGAGGCTAAGATAGATGCTGAAACCTGGTGGTGCATTGTGACTGGGCTATACGGTGTGGCCGTATGGCTTTGATGGAAAGAAACAATTTTATGTGAAGTCATTGGTGCTATAGCACAATGAAAAGGGTCTGGCTTACAGTGCAGCTTGCAAAATATACCCCGTATAACTAATGCTAGTGATGACAGAGGGGATGGGAGCTGCTAGATTGCATTAATATAGAATAATATGGCTAGCAGGATGTTTGTGTTCAAAACAGCAGTTCCTTGCTTATAACAAGCCTTTTAATTAAGTACAATGTAATTAAAAGCTTGTGGACTTGGGTTGCTTTTTCTCATTTGGGTTCCATGCAGACCGATGTGCAGGTCCAAACCGATGGAGACTTCACCGTGTCAGGGTTGAAGAGCAAAGATCTCCTGTGCCGGTGGGTGCAGGGCAGCACCTACATGGTTCTGCTGCCCTCACCCCTGGCGATCTACTGCAGTTTCCAGCAGACGTTGCTGATAGTGAGCGCACCACAGCAGTGATTGGGGAGTTAATGGAGCAGAACCTATTTTTCACTGTTTCTGTCAGCACTTCGCAGTACTGAGGGGAAAAGAGAGCTGTAAAGTAGTAGAGCATGACTTCTGAACTGCCGTTTTTGCTTTCCCTCCTGTGGCTCTGGGTGAGGCTGCTGTGAGTCTGGACAGTTTGGTGATTCAGGGGCCTGCAGGCCTTGGCTGCCAGGGTGCCCAGCTCAGCCTTGCAGCCCAACGAGAGGATCTTGGCTGTGGAGACTTCCAAAGTCACCCTGTCATCTCAATAGGATGAGAGGAAATGGCCTCAAGTTGTACCAGGGGAGGTTTAGATTGGATATTAGGAAAAAAATTTTCACTTGAGAGGGTTATCGGGCATTGGAACAGGCTGCCCAGGGAAGTGGTGGAGTGACCATCCCTGGAGAGGTTTGAAATACACGTAGATGATGTTCTCAGCGTCGTGGTTTAGTACCAGAGTTGGGTTAATGGTTGGACTCGATGATCTTGAAGGTCTCTTCAAGATGATTTTATGATTCTGAGATGCTTCTCTTTTGTCACACTGGCTCTCCTGGGCTGTGCAGTCTGTGGCAGCTGCACATCCCCCTGAGATTCAGAGCCTTCAATGGGGCAGCTGATGGCTCTTCAGCACCTTTTGTGCTCTGTTGTGTCTGTCCATACACAGCCAGGGTGGTGCCAAGGCCCTGGCAGTCACATCCTCCCCTACCCCGGGGCAGGGAGGGTGGGACCCTCAGTCAATTTACAGTGCCCTCAACAAAGGAGGTGCCCAGAGAAGCTGAGAAGCTTCTGGACCATGTTGTAAAGCCCACAGCCAGATCTGACCAGGCCCCTGCAGAAGACCCCTTTGCGTGGTCTGGGAACAGCGGGGCTGTGAGCTGGGGCCCTCCCCTTAGGCTGGGATGCCGTCTGGAGACTTCCCGGGCTTGAGAGAGCCTCACCTCCTTGTTTGGGTGAGTGGTTATTTACTGGATGTATCCTTGAATGAGTCCTTGCCCAACCCAGGAAAGTGCGAGCCCTCGCCTAACCCAGGCGAGTGATTATTTCTTGTGGGTACCTTGGAGTCAGAGGCCTGTGGTTTTTGTTCCTGTGAGTGTATGAGTGCATGTTTTGAATCCCCGTTATTATTATGTTGTTGTTCCCCAATAGTTTCCTCAACCAATATCTGAACCTATATTTTATGTTGTCGGAGCCCTAAATAATTGTATAAACCCTTTTCCTAGTGGGTTTATTGGCAGTGTGGGCAAGAGCCTTCTGCAGGTGGTTGCTGACCCGGGGCCTGAGCTGAGCTCAGGGAGCACAAACAGGCTCAGCCCAAGCGGCAGAGCCCTCAGGAGGGAGGACACTGATGTCTGTCCCTTTCTTCTACCCAAACGTGAAATCCCATGAAACCTGGAGGAAAGCAATGATGTCTTCTGTTCTGTTAAACCGGGTTGAAGTCTTCAAGTGGAAGACGAGGAGACTGCTGGAGGGAGAGAGGGATGCCCGAGCAGCTCTCTGTATCTCATTTTCCCAGGAACCAGGATAAAAACACATCAGTCCTTAGAGTATTGATTTCTTGAAGGAAAGGCAAAGGCTAAGATTTAGAGTTCTTCCTGATTGATAAAATTCTGGCTCATAATGAGAAAAGACAGAGAGTGTTGTTAAGCCTTACAGAAGGTCCAGAGATAGCAGTGTGGTCCTGACAGCGCTGCACTCAATGTCAGCAAACATGCCAATATAAGCAGCTATATCTTTTAATTAAATATTTCACATATCAGATGTAATTATTTCCAATTAACCCTAATGAAGTAAAGATGGTGCAAACAAGCAATATAATCTGATGATAAGCATTTTTTAATTAATATGAATGGCATGGCTAGTACTAATTGCCTTAGTTTGGTGATTTCTTGTTAAAATACTTTGGTGTTGAAAGAATCTCTTCTTTTCTTGAGATCCTCTCTCCTCTCCTCTTCCATTGCAACATTGTTTACTAGTAATTAAAAAAACTTGAACATCCCAAGCTCACTTTTCTCCAAGAAGGAATATTGTTCCAGATTTATACTTTATATATGTCATATACTTGACATATTTTTATAAAAACAGATTTATATGCACTTTTCTTGATTCACATAGTCTTAGGTAGACTTACTGATGAAACTACTTTCCTCACATCTGTTGCTGTAGTTCCCATTATTAATATTATGACTGAAAATTGGATGTTTGTGAAGCATAACAGTAGAAGCAAGTGCACTATGCAATAAGGAGATAAGTTCAAGTGCCAAAACCATCAACATAAATTTGAGATCTTCTTGTATTCTCAGATATTGACATTCTTTATCAATATTTAGGATTTTTTTTTTTTTTACACGAAGCCCAGGCACAGAATGTCGTGTAGCTTATTCTGATGAGGAATCCAATTTATAATTTTCTACAAAGGGTGGCTCTGCCAACCTGAAAAAAAGCCTTCAAAATAATAATAAATCACATCCAGAAGATTTATGTGAATGGCTTTTCTCTGTAGCCATTTCATGTAGTGCATGGTGTAGCCATTCCATATTTATTCAGGGCTGGCCTGGGGTCTCTGAGACCCAGTTCAGCCCCGCATATGCTGTTTTGTCTTTCTGTTCCAACCACCATTTTTGTGCCAATCCAATTATTCTGTAAAGATTTGTAGAAAAAATAAAATCAAATGCATGATTTTTACAGGTCTGATTTTTCCTAGAATTTGATACAGGCAACTCATCCGTCTTTTTTTTTGCAGAGCAATGCAGCTGCTGGGAAATTTTAGAGAAAAAATAAGCACGTCCAGGATCAGGACTATAAAGTTTTGGGGGTGGTAGCACAAATTAGAAAACCGCTCCTGGTAGTCATGGTGCCCTCACTGCTTCTGACAGCAGAATGAATTTGTTTTACAATTTGAGCGTCAATCTTTTCCTTTGATTTAATTTAATCCGCTGCGGTAGCTGTGGGACCTCAATGACTCCTGGAGGTACAGTAAGTGCTGCCACTGTTAAATAGTGTCTTCATTCTCTTCCTTATCAGTACAGAAGGGAAAGTATGCACAACTGCATTAAAACTTGAGAAACATTGATTAAAAAGATCATTTTTTGGGGGCACAGTCTCATTTAGTCTTTTAAAAACCATCAGAGAGGATAATTACATCAGGCCCAGGCCCCAGATCCAGGACTGAAAGATACTCTTAATTCCCTTTGGTCTCTCTGGAACTTGTGAGCATTAAGCACATTTCAATATCAGTCCTTGGACAGGAGATCATAAGTCTTTCCATTACTAAAATTGCCTATTTTTAAAACACACTAGGCGATAGCACTTAAAGAGAGGAAAAAAAAATTAAATCATAAAAATGAATAACAGTTATTTTCTCTGCAGGTTTTTGGTGAGCAGTATGCAATCATTGTCATAATAAATCATGAAGTGTCTGATTTTGTGAGCTGAAGGGACCTTTCTCCAATTCGGGGGATTTTAGCCAATAAAATGAACTATGAGAGAACAGCAGTTTTATTAAACTGCCTACATTTCTAAGACAGATTGTATGGTTAACTGGCAAATTGGTGAGTCTATAAATAAAATATGTAAGAAGCAGCAGACTACAAGCTTCTTGTTTTATACACAGACACTTTGTCCCTGTCAGTAAATATGTTTTAAAAGCTGCTGTGTAGCTTGATAAAAGCTGCCTTTTCTAGTCATTCAGGCATCTGTTCAAAATTATTTTATGTCATCACAGCATCAATTCTCATTCTGGTGGTATTATTGGATGATATGTTATAATAAATGTATTTGCTATTTGCTTTGGTTTATACTTCTAGGAGCACATTAGGTCCCCTGGAGGTAATTAGACCTAAAATTCTCTCTTGTTAACAGATTCTCCACAGCTCACAAAATACCGAATATGCTAATATGAAAGTATGAATTTAATTTTGTATGTTGCTAAAAGTACTTTACTTTACAGGAGGCTCACAGGTACCATCTACCCAAATGAAACGAATAGAAAGGAGGTGGAAAATGACTTTGAATTAGATTTATTGATTTATATATATATGTTTTTAAATGCTTTAAGACTCGCTCTTTTTTTTCCTTGTGGGTTTTATTAAGATTTGCAGAGAAACTTGAGCAGGGAATTCAGCCCCCTATGGCCACACAAACCCCGTGTGGAGAACCCTTCAGAAAGGACCATCTGGATTTTTCCATGGGGGAACCCTTTTGGGCAGGGGGCTGCTGTGCCCAGCTTTGGGGTAATAACCACTAAGGGCTGGAAACGACATTTTCTGCTTCCCTTAGATCACATGCAACTTTTTGGGAAGTCAGGATTTTATACATTTAGGACTTTTTAGAGTATGTAATGGCCTGAAATGACTGAGTGGAGTTCCCGCTGAGCTCAGACATGGAGTTCGTCTTGCCCTTTGCTCCTGGGCTGGAAGTAAATAAGATTTTCCTCCCAAGTCCTCTGAAGCCAAACCAGACTGTTCTTTCTGGCTTTCCCTGCGATGCAGAAAGCAGAGAACCTTCTGGTTGGTAGATGTAATTATTGGCTTTTTCCAAAGGAGGAAGAACGCGTTATATTTAAATATTTTGTGGATATTGTGCCTTGTAGCAAAGTGAAAACTGTTGCATCCTGAACATTTCTAACACCTCAAAGTTGATGGAGTCTGGATGAAGCCTAGAAACAGGTTAGGAAAGTAATGGTGGTAAACTGATTCAATGATCAATGAATGAATAATGTATTATTGCAGCAGAAATTAATCTGTTTTGAGGTTTTTAAACCAAATCTTGGTATCTTACAAGCTAAAGGCAAAGCGCTGAATCAGATGTTTTTCTGAAAGGGTTAAACAGTGTCCTTGTCTTTCTTCAGTAAAACCAAATTAATTAAATTGAATTAATTAATTCAAATTAATATTAATTTGGTGATGTTGGCCAGTTGAGGTAGTTGTGTGGTCCTTGGCCTCACAGGAGCTGAGCACCGCCAGGAATTGAATTTCCAGTTGTGGTTAAAGGGTTAAAGCTCACGGTGCCTATTGCTGTCTACCCTGGGATTGAGCTCTAAATGCAGTGAGGGCTGGAGATAAGGAACTTCCCAGAGTCGTTTGCAAACTGAGTATGAAAAGGTGTTGAATAGCTTTAATGTTTCTTGATAAGGACAGGTTATTAATGAGTGTATCCTCATTACCCAGTGTCACACCCAAATGTAAGTTTTTAGGAATGTGACCATAGGATAAAGGACAGTTCCCCCTTGTCTTTTAGGTAGAGGAAAATCTAAAATAAGAAATTTAACAGGCTGAACTGAGGGTAAAGTTCTAGGTGGATAAATTCAAAGCTTAACGAAAAGAGAAATTGATGGTATTTCATAAATCATCTCCATTGCACCTTGTTTCCGAATTCTGTGCATCCAGACTCCCCATTTGCCTGTATGAACAGTAGATATGGGATGCTCATAAATCAGTGTGGCACAGGTGCAAATCCCTTCGGTCTGTGGTTTGTAAACTCGTGTTTCCAGGTTGTTCCCGAAGCCAGCGCAGAGGCAGCGCCAGCTCGCTGTGCTCCGCAGATGGGGCACCCGCCGCAGCGTTTTGCTGCATCTGGTGCCTGGGGCTTGGATTTTCCTTTCATCAGCTGGCCAGGAGCATCAGTTACGTTTGTGGGGACGGATCCAAAGCTCACGGTTGAACACACACGGGCAGAGCAGGACTCGCCCTGGCCCTGGTCCACTGCAGCAGGATCAGTGCCGGAGCCAGCGCATCTGTTCCCCTCTCTGACTTTGAGGCACTATTGGATTTTTTCCTCTCTCCACCAGCTATTCCCTGAATCTCTGCAGTACATGTTAACAGGGAGCTATATGTCAGTGCTACGAACGTTATATAGGAACGTTAAAACAGATGTGGAAATAGAAAATTTGCTTTCAGTGCCTGGAAGAAGTTTGGTAGGTGTGAACTCTTTCTGCTACCTGTATATGCAGAACTCTCATGGAATCAGTTATTTAAAAGAAACAGATGAAGTTTTCAAATAGAAATACATTCCAGTTTGATTACATTGCCCAAATACTAGCAAAATATTTATTAATAGATCGCTGCTATTAGAGTAGGGCCACCTACAAGTCCAGACTGCTTTTACCCTTGTAAAAATTTCCATTTGCTCAAGTGGGAGTGTAATCGTACTCTGCTGCAGCTCTATGTCGTAGTGTCAATATTATTTCAAAATTTCTGGATAAGTTGCTTCTGTAGAAGTTGAATGGCAGACTTTCTGTAGGCTTTGTCAACTACCCCTTTGTATATTATAATATACAAAACATGCCAACAGAATTCTTACCATATTTCTCATAGCTCTCCTGTATGGGGCCTAGTTTGTAAATTTATGACCCAGCCTTTAAAAAAAAAATCTGTCAGACTTGCAGAAAGCAGAAGGATTAAGTGGTTGGATCCCTGAGCTCTGAGATGTTGGTGCTGGTCTGGTCTTCTGATAGGGAATGAGGTTTGCCTTATACTGGCCTAAATGGAGTGTGTTCATTAAACCTCCTACGGTGAGGCACCACAACTTGTTTTTGCAGACCCAGAGGGGAAAACGGACCTGTGTGAGGTGATAACTACGACCCAGTTTGTCAGGTAGAAAGTTAGATGCTGGAATGACTTAATTTTCTGTGATTTTAGTCCAAAGTTTTGCATCTTTGCCGAAGCACTTGAAATCACTGAGATTAACTAGGGTAAAACCTGGTGACTAGTCATGGTGAATCCCGGTAACTGAACTGCATCGCAAAATTTCAAATTACCGTTAATTAATCTAATTAAAATTAATTGCTTCTGCTTCTTTGGAGAGTCTGGACCGGAATGAATATTTTCATCTCCCAGATCTAGCCCTTTATCTCTCCTCGTTTGCTTTGAAGTGAGTCTTTACAACGCTGACATTAGCTTAGAGGGCTATATTAAGAGAGAGGAAAAGCTCTGCTTGTCTATCACATCCCAGGATAGTTGGCTGAATTTTATAACCGCAGCTTTGGTAGAAAAATATTCATTAATAAGAGATGCAGTAAAAAAGGTATACTTTCTATAAAAGCTTTCAGACTTATTGCAGAGTACTTCTCTTTGCTTTTTAATGGCTGTGTGTTAATGTGACCATCATTTTTCTACACATTTCTGTTAATAGTTTTTTATTATTTTTTTGGCAAATACAGTAAAAATTCAACACATTTCATTTTGCGTATATGTTTGCGTTTGAGTCTTAAGTATAACTATAGCTTAATTTAAAAATAGAACTGTTCAAAATGATTGACAGCTGCTCCAATTTCCATTAAACCCTTTGGAAAGGCTCAATATTGGCTCAGGATGTGATTGTTGGCGCTGGTGTCCATCAAAAGTCAGTGTTTGCCAAGACCTGCCACACGTTCCCCTCTGAGATACTGCGGTTTCATAAGATAGAAGATGATACTTGTCATACCTGTGCTGTTATTTAAGACACAAGATTGAGCTTGAGCCTTAAAGTGCCTATCACATGATGGAACTACATAAATAATAATAATATACCATCTACACACCTTAATTATCGTTGAACGAACTTGTTTCACCTTTTAGATATTGAAAGGTTTGATGATTAGATATCCTTTAGTATTTTCTGAGTCAACCAGATGAAAGTATCTTAGGACATTTTTTGGATAATACTTCAAGACCGTACACAAGACACAATAACATGAAATACATTTCCATTTGCTTTTCACTTGTTTTTCCTTGTTTTCTTTATTTAGTTTATTATTAGAAGGGAAAAAAAAACCCAACTGCTTTTAAAGACAGCTTTTCTTTTCACAACCAATGTTTCATCCTCCGTGGTCCTGCAGTAAATGAATTATTGTGGATTTATGGACGTATTAATCATCTCCATGGAAACAGTTTGCAATTTCACAGCACAGGAGTTTGACTTCCCTGCATGAAAATGAAAAAGGAAGGACCTGAAATAAAGGTAGCTGAGGAGAGATAAAACACCTTTTCCAACTCAGGCTGAGTCAAAAGTTATCAACAGCCTCTGTCTACTGCTTCCAGTTTATGGGTGGATAACAGCGACAAGACCTTTGCAATCTGTAGGCAAGAGCTTAAGGTCGTGTATTGTACAAGACTTGATGTGGCCTCCATGAAATACAGTGTTTGCAAGGGTAAATTTGTACTTTTATTTTTTTTTTTCCTGCAACGGTGTTATTTAAGGAAGCAACTTTCTGGTTATGTATTTGGCAATTGTTTGAAACTAGGGATCTCAATAAATAGGATGTGTTAATCGTAGAGGAAAAAAATGTCTGGTGTGAGGCTGAACAGAAGTGTGGATCAATAAGACAAATGTCAGGTGTTCAGTATAAGGGAAGGAAAGTAAATAATGATATTTTAAAAGCATACTGTAATAGAGCAAAACTCAAAGAGGGAGAAAAAAATAGTAAAAAAACCCCAAAACTCACCTTTTTTTTTTTAAACCAGGATCTCCTGGAACATTGTAGAGCTCCATATTTTCTCCTTGTCTGTGCAGATGGGAAGGCTTTTGAAAGAAGCATGGGCTGCCAGCTAAATTCTGGACCTAATCCTAAAGAAGAGACTTGATTTCACAGAAGGTGGCATTTCCTGCAGTATCTTTCCGCCTAGACCCCAGGGTGGTAGCAGCCCCTTGTCTCTAATTGCTTTTCTTTAATGAGAATTGGTTGACAAACAACTTGTCGGACACAATTGAGGCCCAGGATAAACCAGAAAAGAAATACCTATAAAATTAAAAGAATGAAAGGTGTCTCCCATGGTGTTTCATGGTCTGATTCTGAGGCTTCCAAATCCTGCATTAATTTCTGTCAAACGGATTTATGGATGTCCTTCTTTACCTAAAAACAGGATTGTGTTTCTTTTAGGCTGCAGTTATCAGAACCTAAAATAGCTGTTAGTAGCATATCAGCAAACAGCCAAATGAAAAGTCTAATAAGAAATGACATTACATTGATATAATGAACTCAACTCATAATAGAATCCTACTGTGAGATGTTCTAAAAAGATAACGAAAGAATATAAATTGAATGGCAATCACCTTTCTAAAAAAAAAAAAAAAGGATCATAAAGCAAACAGAAAAGAAACAGATGGTGATTATTATGGTCCATTTTAATTGTTATTTTATCTACTATTTTGCTCTAAAAGTAGCTGAACACTTTTGTTGCCAAATAAATTTACAGAGACCAGCCGCTGTAAATAAATAATCTACATTAGGACCTTTCCCTGGATGCTGGCATCCACACAACAAGGAATGGAGATTCATTCTCATCTATTTAGTTCACAGTCCATGAGCTGAAGTCCTGTAACAGTCTGAAAACAGAGGAGTTGTTGGTGACGTTAAAATTGCCAAAAACTACTCTTGCTGCATATTGACTTCCAAGCATTCTTTAGACTCGAGGTCAATTGTCTTGAAGGCAGGTGGAAAGCACCCACTGATGGGGCATTGGGTGCAGCGCTGGAGGTGATGGGGAAAGGTGAAGGACCAATGAGCTGAGCCAAAATCTGTGGGTTTGGAAATTTTAGCTTTGCTTTGACTTGCTTTCAGAGTATCTCAGTCACTCTCTTTGGGTCTTGATGCCACCAACTCTAAGACTTCCCAAACTGACTCTTCTGGTTAACAAATTCTCTAAAGCTGTATGGAGAAAAAAAAGGCAGAATTCCATACAAGTATAAAACAACATGAGTTACAACTGGATGCATCTGGCTTTTGCTTCACTTTTTGAAGCTTAGAGATATACACACTGTAATGAGTTATGTTTATTTAAGTATATTATTACTTTTTCCCTGGTTAT
Organism: Pampusana beccarii; assembly: GCA_013399365.1. NCBI lineage: Eukaryota > Metazoa > Chordata > Aves > Columbiformes > Columbidae > Pampusana > Pampusana beccarii. The sequence continues at coordinate 2,084,061 of VWYH01009570.1, read as the reverse complement.
CATCTTGGGCATAATGCTGCAGTGCACAATTAGGTGGCTTCCAGAGCTAAGCTGGTGTCTTTGTGCTAAACATTTTGAATGTACTAAAGTTTTTGTGAGAATTTCGTAGCCGTTCTCATTCACCAAAACTGGAACAAAAAAATCAAATCCCTACTTACTGTCTACCTAGTGATGCACTTACCAGAAGATCCAGCTACAAAGCAAGTCGTTACTGGTGTATTTACAAAACGAATTACGTGATTTCATGTAATATAGTAATTGGCAGGGAATTTGTTAAAAAATAGCCTGAAGGTTATTCACATCTGCTAATAATCTGGTTTTTGCTAGTTTTTGGTTTTGCTTATTTTGTCTTTAGCCGGTACAAGATTGCTCTTTGCCCTTACAGTTCAGCCCATACTGAGTTATTTTATTCCCTGGGGTTGCTCCCTTCACTGTTCAGGTTACCTAAAGCCGACCACATCTTTCAGCAGCTGCCCAGCACTCATGAAATGGGAATTAGCTCTGAAGCATCAGGTTAAAATACAACCAACGCTTCTCCCAGAAAGGGTGCTCTTCGAAATTAATTACGGTCGTAAAACTGCCAATACTTTCTTTTCATAACATTCAGTCTTATTGCTGAGGAAGAACCGATCTCTAGAGCTGAAGTTCTTCATTTTAGTAATATCCCCGTAAGTCACTCTTAGGTGATGATCGTATTCTTTATTGACCTGAATGTGGAAAGCCCACAGCCTATTGTAATGTGTCAAGTCCTTTCAGTGAGTATTTTCAGAAGGGTTCCTCTAATCAGAGCTGTGGTTGACTATGCTCTTAAAAACTGTGTGTGAGTTCAAGGAAAGTGCTAAAACCGGTCAAATCGAAAAAGAATGGAACATATTATGGCTGAGCTGAAACACTGATGCTTAGAATGAGAGGAGTTTTAGCTTCTGTTGAGATTCTTTAGCGGAATAGACTGTTTTTAATCTGTAGATTTTGAAAATTGCTGTGTTTGCTTGATAATTCCCTGGACTTTGTCAATACGCTTTTTGATATAATAGGAAGATATAAATATATGCTTTCTATAACAGTAAAACAATACCAATGATCTTATAAAAACCTCACGAGTTGAAATCAGCTGGAGGAAGATAGCAAGGTCACCTTACCTGGCCAGCTGTAGGTGTGTATGCCATTACTCTGGGTAAAGATACAGCATCTAAATGTATCCATGTTTTGGGTTAAACCATGGTTTTTTTGGTGAACCTCTTACCCATCAATGAGGTACAGTGTAAGCATAAAAGCAGAGGCCTGGGAACTGAGACAACTTTGTCTCCTGACATGTGACCTTTAGCAAATCACACACATCTGCACTTCTAGAAATGGATTCTTATTTTCAGTTCTACTTTCTAAGCATTCTTTATTCGCTATGTGAATGACTTTAGGCAAGAAGATAGAAAGATTGGGCCAGGTGTCTGACAAAATAAACACTGAAAAATAGAGCTAAGAAATGAGACTTTTCTATCTCTCTGCTCTCCAGTTTTATGATGGAGGTGTAATGCTTAGCTACCAAATTAGCCTTTAGTAATCTGAGCTGCACTTATTAAGCTCCTGAGGAAACCTGGGGAGCTGCAATACACTGTTTGCTGTTATCCAAGTTAGGGTCAAACCATTTATTTTTAAATACTCCTTGCAGAGTGACAGGAGGGACGTGTGGTGGTTGCTCTCTACATGCCTGGAAGTGCTTACAGCTGGAGAACATCATCTACGTTATCTCCCTCAGCTGTGACCATGGCCCAGACCAGGCACAGCTGCTGCCCGCAGAGCACCTTGGGAAGGGAGGGTGCTCTGGGAGGAGATTTATCAGAAAAGGAGGAATGAGTAAAAGATAAAGAACAGCTGCTTGTTGGTGTGGAGTTGTTTTGCTGAAGGTTGCAGGAGGTTTGGGTGCTCCTGCTAGACCCTTTCTGGGAATGGGGCAGCTGCTGCTTTCAAGGTAAGGAGCCTGAGTTGTAATAAACCTCTCGCTGAATAGGCTGGATTTGTTGCCTCTGGGATGTTATTGTTGTTCAGCTGCTATAGGAGAGATGGTCTGCGCAGGGTTGCGAAGTTTTAGTTGGTTGTAATGGTTATATATGTATGTGGGGGCTATGTCTATGATGTGATTGATGTCTTGGGTCTGTGTGTGAACGTGAGCTGTGCTTTGTGCTGGTGTCGGAGTGGGAGCTGGGTCTTTACTTTTTTTGTACTTTGGAAGTGGTTCTGTTGAAAGGAGGTTTCCAAGTTGTGCCTTCAGCTTCAGGATGGCTTCCTTCTGAACTTTGCTTTTCCTTGGTTGAAAAGAGTTGTAGGAAGCAGCTCTGAGAAGGAGGACATGGCTGGCTGATATGGCAGGGGCTGCAAGGTCTCTCTTAGACCTCTGTTTTCATGATTTTAGCTACTTTTGTTCTGGATTTGAGCTCAGAATCCTGCTATGGTGAAGTCTAAATTTTTCTGTCCTGGTGACTGATTCTGGCCATTAATCACTGGAAGAGGAGTGAGTCGCTTGCTTGGTAATAAATTGTGAGGGCCTGGGGCAGAGCAATGCAGCGTGCCGTCGTTATTCAGTGCTGGGATGGGGCAATGAAGGGTAAACTAGAAAACACACGAGCAGGACATGTGTTGTGGATACAGAAAGATGGAGATCAGTCTCTTGTAGGATCCGTTTCCATTAGAAACATCCTATGGTTGTAAGATCGCTGCATTTGCTTTTCTTCTGTGCTGATCCTTACACCTGTTCCCCAACTGGGAGCTTTCAGGCACCTTCAATCTAGGGCAAACTAGAGGAATCAGCTCCCTCCCTGTACAATTTCCTTTCTTTAGGTCCCAAAAGCGGTCAAATAAGGCTACTTATTGCCAACTGTAAGCCCTGGTGGACCAGCATTATAGCTTTGTAGGCTTCTAAGCAGAAGTTCAGCTTAGTCCATGGCTGCTGAGCCCAGAGGAGTTTTTCTGGCTGAACATCACAGTGTCAAACTCCTTCCCTCTGGTGTTTAGAGAAATATTTTCTGTTATTGACTTAAGTTGGAAGGGATCATCTGGTGGTACTGGAAAAATTCTGTATGCCCTAGCAGCGTTTATAATAAATTGAGCTTTTGAAGAGGGAGATATTGGAGTGGCACGCAGTATTTTTCATAGGTATTTCCCATAGCAGACTGTCTTGTTCTCTCAGCTGTTTACAGCCTGAAGGATCAGGCCCTTGTTCAAATGCATGAAAAGTTTGCTGATTATGAACAATGCAGCAGCTGGAAAACAAAACAAACGCCCAAAAAACCCCACCACAACGAACTACTGGTTTGCCTCTCTGGGTCAGGTTTGGTTGATGAACCAGAAACTCCTCCAGAATCAACCCTCTGCGGGGTGGGTGCCAAAAAACCCTGAAAAGACAGGATTCTTGTATTAGTGCTTCCTCCTGTTGAACTTTCAGTTAACTCGTCTGGAAAGGAAAAAAAAAAATCAGTTATAGGCAATGCTTTATATGCCTTAGAGTCTGAAAGGTAATCAAATGAAGATGTTCAGCTTGCTGTTCTACTAGTTATAAGGTCCTCAAAGTTCCTGTTCATCTGAACGAAGCTGGGGGAAAAACCAGAATACATCCATGTTATTTTAATAATAAGGACCATTCCTTGGTATGTGGTTCAAGACAATGCAAGACCTACTTTCCTAGTTTGTAATGTGCTGAGTGTTTTGAATGTTCTGCAGAATCCTTATGTTAAGAGGAAAAGTCTGAGACATGGCGAGCAGAATTTGTGTGAGCAAGTGTACATGTATTTAAATATCTGTTGTATAAAAGGTTTTTTTCCTTATACTTCTCAACTGATGATACGTACTGGTTCAGGCAACAGGTGTCCAAAAGATGCAACAGCAAACACTGAATATTAGTGACAGGGAAGATAATCGTAACCATTCTCCTAGATGCTGTAATTTAACATGGCAAAACAATACTGTTCCCTCCATCTGACCGCGGATCTGGAGGAGAATGAGTGACACCACCATTGTTTGTGTTGTCGTCCAATTGTTCAGCTACCTCAGGAGCTCAGCTGCATAATCAGTCATTTCCAACAATTAAAACAATGCAGTTGGTTGGCAGCTGACAACCCAAAGTGCCAGCTGCCAGTTTCTCTAGCTTGTGGGTTTTTTGGTTTTAAAATTGCGCATGGATGGGAGTCGCACGACATTTCTTTCTCTTCATAATAACTTTTCTTGCTGCGGCTCACAAGCATTTATTGCAGGGCACGACAGACGAGTCGCCACAATTGTGGGGATGAGACCTGTGTTAATGTGAAAATGGTAACTTTGGTTAGTGGTGCAGCAGTTCTCCTCTCTGAGTTTCTAAATAAGATAGATAGAGACGTTATTACAGAGCTGCAGTATTAACTGGTTTTATAACTTGCTTCTGTTTCTAGTGAAAGAGCATTAATTGTATCCAGTATTTTCAGTTTCTAAGGAATATGTGAGTATTCATTTGAGGCTCTTTGTTTAATGTCTCAAAAATCACCAGCAATAAAGATTTGATGCATCTTGCTACTGTTGATCGTTGGGAATCTATTTTCCTGGAGGAGACCTGCTGAAATGGCCTGCTCTGTGAAACTGTTTCAGTACAGCAGATATTTCTATACCATCTTTAATGTATTTCTCCAAGTAGTCCCATAACTACACATATTGAAGTGTTTTTCTTGGGGAGTCATGATAGAGAAATATTATTTGACTGGAAGTCTGTCTGCTTTGTCTTGTTGTATATACTGATGTTTTACCTGCATAATACAAATGAGTTAGATTAAGAGAAATAATGTCATGCAACCTTACAGTTTACTTCCTGGCTTTGTATAGCACTTTACAGATCTCCTAAGAGATCTATATTTCATGATTGTAGCACTTATGCAAGTGTAAATTCAACATGAAATTAATTTGAGGAGGAGTTAGGCAGCCTGTGTTAGACATAGCAGCTGTCTTTGTGGAAAGTAGGCAGAAAAATAAGATTGAAAAATGCTGGGTGAGGCATGGATGGTTAATATGCCTTTGCAAAAATAAGGGCCTTATTTATGCTACCTTAATGTTTTGTAACATTGATGCTTGTTTTAATGTTTACTATCTCACTGCTTAGAGCACACTCAGAAACACTTTTTAGCACAGTGGGGTTTTGTTTTTTTGCCACAGTGGTAATGGACATCAGAGATTATCCCGTGCCTGCTGAACTTGGTGATAGCTTTGGGACTGAGATTTGGCTTTGTATGTGCAGTCCCGCTGTGGCTCATAGGGGTTGCTAGAGTCTAAACCCAGCTCATTATGACCAGTAACAGCACTTCTAATTATGCAAGCTAGCATAAGAACATCTTATAAAGTAATCAGAGGCCTGGGGATTTTTATTTTTTCCTTCCCTGCTTGGCCATACGCCAGAGTGCGCTCTGATTACTGGGACCACAAGGGATGGTCCTTGGTTAGGAGGAGCCTAACCATGTCTGCTGCTCGAAGAGCAGGTATTTGGTGGGTTGGGCTTACGCTACAATCCCGCTGTCTTGTGTCTATGGGATTGGAAGGACCGCTTCTGGCCAACATCTGTTTTGGCACTGGTGGGGGTGAACGCTGTTAGTGAAAAGGTTGTGATTGTGCACTTTTCTTTCTGAGCTGGGTAGCGCTTTTGCCCTTTTGCACTTATTTGCTCTCTTGAGACTGTCCCACACCATCTTGACACGGATTGTTTGGTTAGGTGTGTGTGAGTTGTGGAGTATTTATTCTGGAAAAGAAAACCCAAGTGGAAGACTTCTTTTCTCTTCTCCGTGACTTTTTGTGACATTAATCATTCATGTTTTGATTTCTATGATTGCAATGTTCTCAGATGTCATTTCTCTTTAGATTTTAAACAAATCTTCTCTATGTTGATAGCATCTACTTCAAAACTCCATAACCAGTTAGCTTTTGTGAGGCACTTGTAATCATTTGCTTACTGCAAATCTTCACAGAATGAAATCAATCTTACAGAAACGTTCAGTGACAGAAATCCATCTGCTTACATTACTGCCTGATTGTGTTTCAAGGTCTATTTTTCCTCAGTGTTTCCCTATGTTGATAGGATTTTGCACAAATTGGTGTGTTGAACTACATCTAGTAAATCTGCAGTCAATACATGGGTATCTTTTCCCCCAAAAGATTTTCCTTTTTCCCTTGCTTTAACTGAATTAAACTTTGCACATTTACCTTGGTGTATTTGAACCTCAGTGTCTACTTACCTTGCCAAATGGGCTTTGTATTCGATGGCATGTCTCAAATATTTGTCCTTTAGAAACTAGATGGACTTCACTTTAACTTGCCATTTAGTTTGTAATACAAACCAGTATGTTCTTCCACGAAGAGAACTGTATTTTAAAGAATAATAAGAAAGTTGTGTATTTAGTTGTACCTTATCACTGCTGCTGTTAGACACTGATGGTGTCCACTGAGATGTGAATTGAGATCTTTTCTCCAAAAAAGCTGGAAACAGAGCCTTGATTCCTACATAGAGGGCTTTGTGGACAGGCTCTTCAATCTGTGAAAAGCCTCATTGCTTTAGTCTGTTAGCATCATTTTTTTTTTCAGGAGCTGGGAATAAGTAAAACCATCACAAAAAAAGAACGGAGGAATTGGAGAAGGTTGCTCAGGGGGTTGTTTCTTGCTCATGTTCTTTTTGAGCCAGGTTTTTAGCGGGATCTGGAAAAGATCTGCTCCTTGAACGAGATGTGATCAAAAAGCAGTAGGCATCTGGAATTTAAATAAACAAGAAAGGAGTTTCAGATTAAAGAGAATTCAGATGAGGGAGCAAGAAACCCAGGAAGAACAGCACGGTCGAGGCTGCCTTTGCAGTAAATGAGTTGGCAAAACTTTGAACCAGAACAAAAATAAGTGTGGTGGGACATAGGACACCTACTGTGTCCTGCAAATCCGTGAGCTGTTTGAGACTTGTCTCACTGCTCTGGTAAGGAGGTGGCCAAATCATAGACAATAAAGCTGATTATAAAAGAAACCATTAAGTTTATGCAGAGGAGGGGTGATGAGAATCTTTAGCTTCCTTGCGATTTAAACCGAAAGTTCTTTGTCATGAGTGAAGTGCTTCTGGGTGTCTGCTCAAGGCAAGAGGGTTGAAGTATTTTTATATTTTTAGCCATTTTCTACACTTGTGGTTTTTATATGCTAATGTGTTTGTTTCTTTCCAGCCTTCGGAATATTAATTTTGCAAAGTCTAAAATTTGACACCTGCTGTAGCTTGTATTTTCACTTTCACCCTTAGAAACCCAGAAATTATTAAGGTGGAGTAATTGCTATCCGATTATATAATAACTACTTTAATCCAGCAATCATAATATGATTTAAAATGAACCCTTTTGTGCCATTGATTTCCGAATAATTACTGTTATATTGTACTTCTGCAAGAGTTATTCTCAGTTAACCACTTGAAAATAATACGCTTTACTTATTGAAAAAAATAAATCTGATTATCCCCCAAAGCTCAATATTCTTCCCACATCTGTGCCTCAATTGTAGAGAGGCACATAATCGTAATGTTTGCTGGTGACCTGAGAGATGCTGAAATAAGCTCCTTTCTATATCCAGTCTAGGAAATATCAATAGGCCTAATACCTATTTCAAAGTAGCCTTTTTTTATGGTTGAGCTTTTTTTCCTCCGAACCAGGGATGGGGTCACTATGAAGTTCTGCTGGGTTTGTTAAATATGTTTAATCATGAAAGAAAAATAAAGAGACAAGGAAAATACTTCCCACCGCTTTTTTTTTTCCTTCTTCCTCCCGTCTACCCCAACTTTCGTTTGTCTTTATGTGAAGTTTCCTAAACAAGACCATTACATTGGGTCAAATTAAGATCTGTCAGTGTCTTTGAAATAAGAGCGAATAGAAGATGATGTCCATCCTTATAGGCATGAAGGAAAATGTCCTGTGGTTGTTCACAGGTTTATGGAAGCATTGCTGTTTTAAGTGCAGAGCACTTGTGTAAGTCTTTGCAGAACTGGAAGAAGAAATTTTTATCTTTTTTTTTTTTAATCTGTAGAGCCCTCATAATCAGCAATAAAAGGTGATGGTGACATGTCAAAAAACATTTCAAGCTAGCAAGGAAAATTATCAAAATAGTGATGCAAATGAAAGGTCATTGAAATATCTGTTGTGCTTTGAGGACCTTGGATTGCATGGTTGCGTGACACGGTCTGAATGGTGGTAAGAGAAGCAAAAGGCTGTTGGCACTGGTGAGTTCAAGGGAAAAGTCAGCCAGCTGTCCTTCTGCACTCTGAAATTCATATCTTGGTGGGAAAGGGGATTTTAAACAGGGAAAGAATGGAAAAATTGTGCATTCTCAGCTTTTCCTGGTTTCACAGAAGGTCTCATGTGGCACCTTCCCTCTTGTATCACAGCAGTGGAGAGGAAGGAAAGATGTTTGACTGTTTGTTCCCTTCGCATCTTCCCTGACTGAGAGAGCAGGAACGAGTTTTGCTGCTTTAGTTATTGACAAAGCCTTTCTTGAAGAGATGAGAGTTACTATATTCTTTGCCTGAAAATTATTTTGATGAAGCAGATTGATAAATGGAAAATATTATGGTGGAATCAATGATAAGACACTAATATTTTTACTTAAACATGCGTTTAGCTACAACATTTATTTGTTGCTAATAATCGTCATGAGTTAATGGCTCTTTGCCCTGGAAGATTCGAAATTAAATATTGGATTTTCTTCATTGGTCATCTTTGGAGTAGATGCAAGAAAGGATATTGTTAAAAAGAAGTCCAAGTTTTACAGATTTGATTACATGTAGACGAGATTGTCGCATCTTTTCAATGAGCTCAAGAATACGCGTCAGCAAATTGGAGAGAATGTGAGCAGGCTGATGGAACAAAAGTGAAAGACTCGATGTGTCAAGTGCTGATGTTGTTGCAAACTTTCCCTTGTCCCCCGCAGTATGAGGACTGAGTAAATAATTTACAAAATTCACTTTAGTCCTTGTGGTGATGCTAAATGATTCGTTCATGAATTTATAAATTTCTTCTGGGAAGAGCTTTCAATGGCTTTGGAGCTGTAGTGTAGAGGCCTCTGTTCCTGCGGTCTCTCTACTTTTAAATAAGTGATTTTCCCCACTCCTTCAAGTTGTGCAGCTCTGCCGTTTGCTGTTTCTGAAAGGTCGTGCTGAAAATTCCAGCTACTTGAGTACAACGTACCATTTTAAAGTACAGCTCAAATTGTTATTGAAATGTGAGGTGAAATATTATTGGAAGTGTAAAGCAAATAGTAATAGAGTCAAAAGTTCTATTGCCTGTGCTTTTTTTCCTCCTGTGTGAGCAGAAGAGCAATACTAATCTCATCAAAACACATAATCCTCTTTGTTAGACCTACAACCCTTCGGAACTTATTGCTGAAGCATAGAGGGGACTCTTTTTTTTGGGCAGGTTCTAAACATGCATCACCCTTTGGATTTTATGCATAATCAGCACCTTCTGCTTTTGACACTTTCTTGAAACCCTGTGGAAGTTTGAGGAATGGCTTGTTTTGCATCATCTTTCCCTCGTTTCTTTCCTAAGCCCATCTATTAAATCAAACTGGTTATTTATAGGAAACCTCTGAGCCAGGTCAGCCTCCAGTGCTCAGAACTGATTGCAAAGCTGCTTTGAGTCCATGTCGTGGAGATTCTGAAATGGAGTGAGGGAGGTGAGCAGCAGAGTGGTGTCTGTATCTGTGTGGATCCCCACCACCATTTAGTGCTGTTCAGGAGTCAAACCCTGAGATGTTTATAACTGTTTCTTTAAATTTATTCACTGACACTTCCCTGCTGGATTTGTTGCTTTTTGGAAGAAAAGAGTTGTAACTTACTTCTGTGGGAATTTCTTGGGTTTCATTTTTTTTTTTAGGAAAATCTATACATAAGTGAAAGTATATGTCCAGGAAAAAGCAGTTAACTGATGTTCGAAATCTAATTTGGAAAATTCAATTTTTACATGAAGGTAACAAATTCAAGGCTTTATTGTGCTCCCTGGAAAAAAAGCTTTACGTTCAGTTCTACTTTTGTCCCTATCCTTTCTACCCTCTTATTTCTTAGACTTTTTATTTACCATTTCAATACTTCTCCCTCTCTCTTAAGCTTCCTTCTCCTGTGTTTTCTTTCAGTAGTTAGAAAAAGGAGAAAACAAAGTTGCCTATTATTCTATCGTTCCAGAAGATGGCAGAAAATAGGTAATAAACAGGTCTTGATAATAAATAGTTCCTTTTCTGCGGATAAGTAAGGAAGAGGTTGATGAGTTTGACTTTTCGCTCTATTTTCTTTTTCTTTTTTGAATGCCTTTTCTTTTTTAAATGACTTTTTGTGCAAGGGAGGTTCTGCTTGGCCACCTCCAGCACAGTCACGGTTTGAGTTGCAAGTGGTTGCCCCATCCAAGGACCAAACTCCACGCTCGCCAGCCTCCTGTATTTGAACCGGCTGCTCAGCCGTGTCACCCACATGCTCTTCTCCAGCAGTGACCAGATGCACCTACTGAGTAATCACTTTTGGATTTTTTTTTTTTGCTTCACATTTTTAGCTTAAGCCCTAAAATGCTGAGACAACCAAATGTGTTCTGAGCCGCTTCACGAACCCCCGATCATTCAAACCTGTGACCTGTGTTAAGTTGGTTAGCATATGCACTCTTCAATGTTTTTGCAAGGAAAGGATGACTTCAACACTATTCTAGGCTAGGATTTACAAGATTTTGTCATTAAATATGCATTTTTATGCTGCTTCCACAACATGACTTTCATTTTATTGCTAAAGTGGTATAAATTCCACTGTGAACGCTCCCAGTCTGCTATGAAATCCTATTTATAGAAGAAACAAATGTAGCTGCAATGCTATATTGATGCTTTACAGGCCCAACATGAGCTGTATTTCATACCTGACAATTATGAACAGAAAAGCAAGAGAAGAAAATGCTGTTTCAAGTGATTGGGGGTTTCATGTGTCATTGCCGGAGATAACATCAAATAGTGCCTAATAAGCCTACCTATCAAGATTATTTGAAATAACAAACCAGGGTGACAGTAACAAATTGTCCTTTTCTGATGTCTCTGTAGTTAGATGAACCGTTCCTGGTTATTATTCTGGAAACGGTATTTTCAGAGGACTGTGCAGCTACAGCCTTAGTAGGAACTTGGATTGGGAGACGTTCTTGAATGGTCTGACTGGTTGGGCACTGCATGCGAAGCACAAAGAGCCAAAGCTTCCATCCTGAAGGGCTGCTGCACACCAGTGGCTGCCACTGATACTGGTGTGATACTGGTGTAACTGGCCAGGAAGGACCCTATTTCCACTTGGGTTCATCTGATCAAATGGTGTCTTCTGAGCATGAGGAAGCACCTGTTCTCACTATGGTGCTGGAAACCATGAAGGGTGTAGAGTAAAACATCAGAAGGTTCTTGCATTACGTACAAACTGCATCACTCATCTTTTATTCTATAGTGAGATGTAAATCCCTATGTCTGACACTGTGTCCAATACAAACTCTATAACCATTAGTTTTTACACTTTTTTTAGTCCCTGTTGAAGAAAAAGCTGGTGACACTAGTCCAAGGGGGCTAATGCTCCTTTATTTCTCTTCCTTGCGTCAGGGGTTGGGGATGGCAATAAGAACAGTGCCAGCAATGAGAACAACTAGTAGCGCCTCAGCTTTTAGAGCCTCAGTGCTGCCGAGGATATCAATACCTAGTTGTGGTGGCTTTGAGCTTTGCAATCAATTTTTTGTTATCGATCTTCTAAAACAAAGACATGTCAAATATTCCCAAATGCCTCTTGGTCGTTTCTTTTTTTCTTTCTTTCCAATGCCGCATAATGGAAGTAGAAACCCGCCAGTGTTAGTTAATTCTCTGAAAACGGGGAGCCCTTGTAAGAGCTGTCGGATTTCTTGAGCTGATTTCAGGGTAGTTTGTTCTGAGGGAATTAAACGTGACTCTAGGTTAATATTTTTTAGAGACAAAAACTTAAAGCAGGGAACTGCCTTCACTGTATGATCACCAGCTGGTACCCAAGCAGTTACCCCAGAAAACAAAGATTTTCCTGGAAGGGTCACTAAGTCCAGCTGGATTAGTCTCAGATCTGGGCTGCATGGGAGGCTTCATCTCTCTGCCAGGATTAAATGTTTTTCTTCCTTCCATCATAGGTCTGGAATTTGCAGATTTTTGTAACTATCTTTGAGCGTGGGTACTAAAGCATTTGGCACCTAATGACAATTTTTTATTTCTTTATATTTCAAAGTGATTTCTTTATCTGTGGAAAAAAAAAATCCAACATTGTCATGTCTTAGAAGTGAAATAATACAAAATGCAGAGTATTGGATAGCAATTTCATGTTAGCAGGTTTGAGAGCTCCTGTAGCAATCACTCATAAGGTTTAAGAGGGATTAAGGAAGAAATAGCAGTTTAGACTGACTTTTTGTAAATTTTGAAATGGTAATCCAAATAAATTCAGAAAAATTATGTGTGTGTCTTCCTCATCCCAAGACAAATAAGTATAATAACCTAAGATTTAGAAATTAAATTGATATAACAGATACTGATGCAAACCATTGCAGTCTGAGATTCCTTATGATTAAATCCAAAGTGCTAAAACGCTTTTGTGCCGCTAAAGCTTTGTAAATTAGTTTGTGTCAGCGAAGCTGCTCTGGGTGGATGGTAAATTGTGTTAGTTCTGATGTTGTGGTAATTACCCGGTTCTTGACTGTGCGGCTGCAAATAACAACTTTGCCTGTACTTTCTTGACATATTGAGTTTGAAGGGCTCCTGTCTCCGAGCAGTCCATTGCCATGCTGAGATCTATTTTGTCAATGACTGCAGGATGCTTCACTCAGTATGCAGATCTGTTGGGAAAGTGCTAATTTTCCTGGCAAGCGAAGGACCGAACATCTGCCGCTCTCCACTTCCCAGGCAGCCAGCAATGCGAGGAAACCGCTTTCCGTGCTGTTGAGGTGTCAGTGCTGTCACCACACGTATTAATGCTGAACAGGGGATAGATTCGTGCCTGAGCACTGAGTGGTCAGTTCGCTAAACTAGGTAGCCTGACTTTTCTCTATCAATTAAGGCTCAGTTTAATAGTATGATTTTTTTTTTTTTTTTTTGAGAAACTAAGCAGTTATGAGATGGGGAAATGAATCAAATGCAGCACTTTACACCCCGTCCTCAATGCAAAATAATAAATAATAAAAAATAAAATAATTTTTAAAACCCAATCAAAAACTAAACACAAATCACAAAAAAAACCCCAACCCTAACACATCCGCTCCAAATCCAAGGAACAAGGTGCCACCCCCAAGAGTATTTTGTTTATTTAAAAATTCCTTTCCTACAGGTCTCACTCTGTTAGTGTGGTTTTGATAATGAGACTATTGAACATCTGCTGAATTTGGGCAATCAAGGAAGACAAGGCTGTTGGGAAAAGTGTGAGGGGAAGGAACCTTGTTCAGAGAACACCCCCGGCTGTCTTACAACTTTGACTGTAATCAGGTTTCATTATAATGTGCATAATGTGATCTTATATGTGGAGGAAGGTTATAAAAGCAAATGAAATGATAGCAGGTTCTTTTATAGCTTGGTTAATGTACAATTTAACTATTTTTACACATATTGTTGAAAGAGTCTTTTAAAAGACAGACTTAAAAAAGAATCTCTAGCCTTTCACTTATGTTCTTTGAATGCATGTTTAATGCACAAATGAATATTTCTTCTAATGCTAAACAACCTGCCAAAATGAGTAACATACATATAGCTGGTCTGGACTGCTTGAATATTTGTTACAGTGGCTTGTGTATATACTTTTTACACACTTGTTAAACTGGATTTTTGGTCTTGCTTTATTATTTTTTCATTTTAGTTTTTTCCTTCCTGCTAAAAAAACCAAACCCGCATACCACTGTCCATGGAAGGAAGAGAATCGTCTTGATACCGAGTACTTTGCAAATCCCTATCTTGACCTGAGTGACTTTAACCATGCTATTTGATTTCTATATTTATAAAGAAAATCCTATGGTTAGGAGCATGATAATACATACCAGCGACTGCAGCTGGGCAGAGGGAGCTCTCAGAGCATGAGTCAGTTTTCTGACAACAGCTGCTTGGGCAACATCATTGCGTGGTGGGAATACTAAGGACGTATCATCTTATAATTATTAAGTAATTGTGTTTACCTTTTATTTTTATTTTTATTTTTCCCTTTTGTCTTTGTTGGGAAGTGCAACCACATTGGCTGGCAGCAGGGAATTTGTAAAGCGTATGTGTTTTGAAGTGAGGAGTCTGCGAGGAAAATTACAGTTGCATCTATGAGGCTTAGGAAAGGGAATATATTCTTAATTTATTTAAGAAGGCGGTTAGCGCAAAAGCTTTCTTTCACCGAGTGCCCATCTAAACTCATATTGAAGAAATGTTACTAAATCCTATTTAAATACTGCAGGGGAACTTGCTTAGTGATTCTCCAGGCCACGGGTACAGCAAACAATAAATAATAAGCAAATTAAAAAAAAAAAAAGGCAAACTGACTACGAGAAACATTTACAATAGACAGTATATGTCAATTATACACCAAGGCCTTTCCAGAGGAACAATTCTTCTCCAAGTCTGGTGAAGAGCCCAGAGCAGATGCTTCTTTACATCCCTGCAACCAGCGTCGAGTGAAGGCTTCATGGTTTGAAATGCAGTAGGTGTAGGATGAGCATCTCTGCCACTGATAAAAGAATGCAAAATCTGTCTGAAACTACCTATTCTTTTCTAAGACTTGTGGGGTTTTTTTTCTAGCTGAAAATAATAGCAAAGGATTGTCAGCACGAATGACACTGCTGGATGTAAAAAGTGATAAAACAGCAAAATTGCTCCAGTGCTTCTCCAACATTTGCTTAAACAAAACCTACTTATTAATTTTTTTCTCACCCATGGCCTTCCTTTCATATATCTGGGATGTATTTCTTTTCATGTCAAATTTTGAGATGGATTTTACTGCTGGGGCTGTAGGTGTGAGTCTCCAAATATTAAAATGTGTATGGATGGGATGCATGAAGCACAGATAGTAGCTAAACGAAGCTAAGTGGTACGGATCACTGTTTTTTAAATAGATTTAATCAGTTAAGAAATACTAATCTTTCCATACAAACCACTTGCTCTTTTAGTTAAAACATTGCTTTTTATACCTAAAAATAATTTTGAGGGAGTAGCTGTTAGAACAGCAAACGTTAGGTAACCCATTTATAATGAATACTTAAATCTTCTTACCTGGCTTGTCGTTATCTCAGGGTATCCTTGTGTTAAAGAAATATACCTGACCTTGAGTTAAATCATCTAACTCAGGATCGTTCTGTTGAGATGCTTTAGATATGCACACTGCAATTAAAGAGTCCTGACAGGCCAGTATACTTTCTTAAATTTTCACTTGGGCAAGTAAATGATATCGTCAATATTTTTTTTCCTTTTTCTTTTTTCAGGTGTCATTTCTAACAGTTACGCTCTGGGAAACTTAATTTTCATGAATGAGATACTGAATCCAGAATGCCGATATGTATTAGGAAAATAACATATTTCCTTCCTCTCATCTCCACTTCCCCATAGTTTCGATTTTAACTAACTAAATAATTTCAATAGTCAAGTGATAAGCTGTTTTTTGTTTTGCCTTATATTTGATCTGTATTTATGGAAGTTGGATAGGAATTCTGAACAGCATGTTGTATCTGCTTGAGTGCTCAATCTTCCTTCATCTTTCTTAGGAAAATTGGTTCCCAAAATGGGGTGAGAAATGGAATTGTGGGGAAGAAAAAGGAGGCCTCCCCCTAATCCCAAATTGTTATTTCTAGTAGGTGCAGAGATTCCTACTATTATGTTAAAATGACAGTAAAATAGAAAAACAATTTCTTTTTCAGTTGTATCATGTACAGGAAAGCAGTTGCTCTGTATATTTATAAAAACTGCAGACGAATGTCTTTAACTTTGTATTAAAGAAATAAGATTGCCAAACCCCACCTCAACAGGTTGTATTATTCACAAATTGCTAAAATTTGTGTGGTGTTTCTGGTAATGCTGAAGCGTAAACCTTTTGCATAGGCATTTTTACTAGTTATCTACTATTTTGAGTATAATATTTTACGTTAACTGTCAAGTTGGTCTTTAAATGTATTTATTTTATTATAATACTGCAGAATAATCAGGACTCAAAAAGTCCAGAAGTATGAGAGCCTGACTGGGTAGTGTAATGGATTATAATTGCAAGGAACTTGGAAAAAAAAAATTGTGAAGACTTAACATGGCTGAGAGTTTATATATAAGATATTGATATCTACCTGATAATTTCCACACACTTCACAAATGATAGGGAGATGTGATGTAAATCTGATGCCTTTTTCTTGATCTTGCATTTGAAGCTACTTTATTAGAAAAGAAAGCCATAGCAATCAGAAATGATTGTTTTTTGTCTCAAGGCAGGAAGAAAATCAGGAGTGAGTCCTGTTTTCTCTCTCCTCCCCAGATCTGAGGTGTGCTTTTTTCCATTCACAGTTGTCCCAGCCTCAGGCCAGAGTGTCTGTGGGAACTCTTTGGGCTAAAACGATAGTTTTATGTGGTTCTGCTCGCTGTTCCCTTGCACAGAGTCTTGGTGATGCTCAAGTTTTAGACTGGGAGTTACTAAATTGTCAGACTTACCTACAAACAGTGGCCTTTCGGAGAACACTTAGTGTATCCTAAGGCTTTGAAGGAGTTATCTTATGTCGTGATTTTCCCTTATCCCGTGCAAAATCCCATCTGCAGCAACACCGGCACAGTTGAGATGACCTGTCTCAACCATGGTGGTGTCTGAACCTTCATGAGATGCTTAGTTTGGGTACCAGTTAATGGGCAAGTCGTCTGAATTACCCAGGAGTGGTTTGAAACTGAGACAATCCGTTGCCTCTGTATCTTTTTCATCCAACAAAGATGGTGATTGTTGCTGATCAGCATCTGCTCCTCGCGCAGGCAGCCAGGAGTGATGGAGCGGCATTAAGCCCAGCGAAGTCTTGAGTGTCAACACAGAGAAACACCAGCATAAAACACGAGTAGGCTCTAGCTCTAGGCCGGGCTCACATTTTAAATTCTGAAGGGTTTAAAAGACCCAAGGTGATACTTTTCTGAAACTTGTTTAATGAATTTAAAGTATTTATTACAAAGGCCCAGTGAGATGTTACAATTAAAAAAGAAAGTCTGATTTATAAGGATGATCTTTTGATTAGAACTATGTTGAACGTTCTGAAAATTGGCTGCTGAGCAGGGCATTGCTAACAAGCTTTTCATGTCTAAAGCTTTTGATCCATTAGGGTAAGAAACTAAGAGAAAGTTGAATATGCGAAGCGCATGACTTGCAGTTACTGCTCTCCTTGGGCTTGCTGCTGGGAGAGAAATGGATACTGCTATCAGTTAAACTGAACTGTAATTGGATAGGAATCCAGATATTGGAAAAAAAACCAAAAGTAAAGCAATCTCACCCTTGAACGATGTGGTTGTGGAGCAAGTGGGAGACCTGAGCAAAGGATTTTTTGGCACAACTACCACGGGCTGGTGTGGGTGAGCAGGAGCTGACATAGCCAAGCCCAGCGAGTTCACTGGGGATTTACTTGCTGGACCTGATACGCTTCTGTGTCAGGGAAATAATCGCAGATGAGACAGGTGTGTATTTTGGGTGTTCCCGGCCTCCTCTGTACGAAGGAACTAAACTTCAAAACAAAACCAGCCCTTGTTTGAGGTGGCACAGGATCAGGCCCGCTAAGCCGGGCTTAGACCTTGCACCAGAGCCGATTGCTGTGTCCCGTTCTGCCGGAATAATAATGCTGCCTGTGCTGAAAATGATTTTAATGTCATCATTGCATTTAGAAATTATTTGTTAAATCTTCTCTTACTCAATGCAGTAGTCATCTTTGATAAGTTGTCAAGAACATCTGTCCTGTCTATGGCTTAGCGTGCAGTTCTTTAGGATCCAGATTAAGCACAAATTATCCTGCCATTTTAGTGTGAAACGCGCAAAAATAAAGCCCGTTAGAAGAGAGCATTGCCACGGGGACTGCTAGGTGAAAATGTAGTTAGTGGACAGACAGCCTGGGACTTTTTCAGCTCTATAAATCCATTTCTAGAATCTGAGGGGAGAAACCAGTCATTATTTACTGCTGGCCTGGATTTACCTGAGGTATTTTCATGTGAATTGAGCTTGAATACATGTGTTATTTTTAAATAGTCCCAAGAGTGTTTTGGATGTGGAGAAAATGAGGGAGATGATCAAATTAAAGCTGAAGCCATAACATAGAGTAGATAAATATTAGAATTAGGTGACATATTTATAAAAAGTGCCGGTAATTCATAGTGACGTGGTACATACAGATATTTTACCCAGTATTCCTGGGCAGCAGTTAGAAGTTCCCCGGAGTATGGCTCACTGCAGGTTGTGTAGTTTTGCTTTTTCATTTGGCCATTTATATTTTTATTTTTTTTTATTTTTTTTTTTTTTAAATTTTTATATATGGCAGAAGAAATTCCCTTGTAGCATATACAAAATACTCGGTTTGGAAGGGTTGCTGAGATGCACAGCATAGCCTCAGAACCTCGATGATGGATGCGCCTTTAATCAAAGACAAATGCACATAAAATCCATGCCTGGAAGCTGTTTTCATGTTGGGGAGAGTGGAGATGCTCTGGTAACATTGACCTGAAAGCGTTGGGTATCAAGCTAGAAACCATTTAAATGAGTTTGCCATGGGTGTCTGGCTGAATAAACTTTAACTCCATTTCAGTTTTGGGCAACCAGGACGTAAAAATGACAGGAGGAGAGTGAAAGATGGTTTTCTGGAAAAGTTGGAAGCTGAAACTTTTGAGTGACTGAACAGCTAAATTTTAAAAATGTGTTTTTATAGCCTTATTTGTGAGTGCCTCACATAAGTGATGGGTAACTTCATTTATTTTCTGCCTTTGGCTCCATCTCTCTGGTGGCTCAAAGGGAGACACTACCAGAAGTTTCTCCCTCCTGCAAATTATCCCATGTCTCTTGTAACCCCAGTCACTGGATGAAGAAAAGAACACGCAAAAGGGCAGTGAAAACGCGACCGGAGTTGCTCCGCAGTGACTGATGGATCCGTGTTCCTCCATTGCAGCAGCACCTGATGACTGGAGGATCTATCATTTATTTTGGTTTTCTAACCTATCTGTTAAGCGTGAACATGCTATTACTTCTGTTTTCCAGCCATTGATGTAGATTTCTCAGGGGAGCTCATGGCACAGAAACTAGAGAACTTGCCAGTATCAGCCAAACTTATTTCCTAAGCTTTTGCCTTTGCTACTAGACCGAAAAAACTTCTCATGTTTTGTGGTGTTGCTCTGGAGTCCCCATATTCCTCCTTGGAGGAAGAGAACAAAGTAATCAGGAGACACCTGAGGGTCCCATGGGACCAAGAAAACATCCTTATGTACAAGGGAGCTGCAAGATGCACCAGGATTTTGTCTGCTCTGGGTTAATTTAGCCCATCATCCTCTCTCAGAGTTTACCAGCCCATCTCACAGGAGCCATATAAAAAGCCCAGGTACGAGATGGACACCGAAGCTTCCGAGGCACCAGGTCTTGCTGGTGTTTTGTCTTGCGGGCGCTTTATTCGGCAATACGCTGTGCTCTGCCCGCCTTCCTCTGGGACAGCTGGCTGCACCTCGGGGGGCTGGTCAAGATGAAACATGCCGGAGAAATATAAACTATTATTATTATTATTGTGCAGCTATCGTGGTTATGAATGTTTAATTTATAGACTCAAGGGTGCGGCCGGACTCTGTGCAAGGAATAAGGGGGGGAAAAAAAGGAATAATTACACGCTGAAATGGCTGAAATCTTTCTCTCGAGCAACCTGTAAAAAAACCCTTTTTGACAGTGTGTTTTTCTCAAGTTGTGTTTATTATTACCTTACAAAGCAGTTGAGCTGTATTCTACATGGATCAACAGCAATTACGAATGGACAGATGTAAAATACATTTGTTTCGGGTTTCTCAAGCTGTTCCCTACCATAATTTGTATGTTGCACCTGGGCTCTTGTGCAGTGCTAAGGCACCGGATCGATCCCCTGCACAGGCACCTGTTAGACGCACAGGCGTGACAAATTCTTCTGATTAAATGTTTTAACAAGTGCTTTTGTCAAATCAAATGTGCAATTATGTCCAGTATTTTAAGGTCGAGTCTCTTTGGGGTTTTTTTGGTGGTTGTACGTTGGTTGGGGAGATACTGTGGAGGGATGTAACGTAGACACTACTGAATATTGGGCCGAATTCAATATTCAGTGTGATGGCATTGAGGGATTTGCAGATCCATGGGAGGAGATACAAGCTTTATTTTGGAAGGAGGTAAGGAGGAGGAAGATGCTATAGCACCTCTCCCTTATTTTGATTTCCTTGCCTATTCCTCTTAAAACGTCTGCTGCTGCCAGAGGTAACTTCACGTCACAGCAGAGCAGCCTTCAGTGGTCCTGCCACCTTTATTTAACAACTATTTTAAAGATAGCCCTGAAATACACCTAGGGAATGTAGCCACAGTTTTCAGTGAGAAGTGTCATATCCAGTGTCTATCCTGTATGATTCATTCCCACCGTAAGCTCTCAGTAACTTCAAGAAAAATGATGGTTTGAATAGTCCATTTTTAATTTTAATTATTAATTTTTTGGTGGGTAAAACGTTATTGTTTTCTCTTGCTGCTTAAATGGACAAGAAGATTTTGATGTTCTTTCTAGGGGAGAAGAAAAGTCTTTCAGGTGTTGTGTCTTGTTATTGCTTTCTGTGATTAAAAACTCCTATAACAATAATAGTAGGCCTGACCCTTCAGTGAGTTCTTTGAGGAGATATCTGGATTGGTGAGGAGGCTCTGAATGGGAGCTTAATCTGTCCTTCAGAAAGAATTTTATTTTTTGTGAAAACCCTTCAAAACTCTGATCAACTTGGTGGGAATCTTACTGCTTGAATTTAGCGCTGTGTGTAGTGTTTAATGGCAATTTTTGGAATACAATGTGATAGCACTGAGAGAAAGGAAGAATCTGTTGTGAAACTCAAGACATTGCAAATCTTAAGTGGAACAAAATTATCCAGCTTGACGCTGCGGAAAATGCAGGGACATCACCTTCGGATGCATGATTAAACTGTTTTATTTCTTAACGTAGTATCTTGTTTTGTGTTGGCAGAGTATAAATTACAAGCCATTGCTATGTGTTTCCTACTCCGTACATTGCTCTGCAATATTTTGTGAGATCAGACTCTCACTATGTAGAAAACCAAGGATACGTGGGCTCTGGTCTCAATTGTGCTGCCTCTCCACCCCCAAAGTCGCGTAACTCAATTTTCTATCAAGATTGTTTAAGTTGAAAATGAAGGCTGATACCATCTCTGAACCTCAATTCTGCTGAGCCGCGACATAAAGGTGGCAGCAATCTGCTTCTCAAACACGGAAAATGCTGTAGAAAACAGCTTCATTTTATGCAAAATCCGGAAGGGCGATATTGCGGATGACTTTAATAATTTTAATTTTGTAATAATTTAAATTTTATTGTGTTAATCAACTTTTTATCTCTTCCTTGGTTTTGTTTTGTGGGAGAGTTCTGAATTAAGGAAAGGAGCTGTTAGAATTACAAGGGGAATCATGCTTCGTAATCACAACCCAGCAGAGGCTTTTATTTCAGCAATGAGCAGGAGACATTCAGGGCAGTGACATTAATTGTATTGCTGTGGTAGGCAGGTCCAAATTAACCAATTACAGGCATATGATGAAGAGAAAATCACAGCTGGAGTAAATCAGCTGCACAGAGTTTTTGTTGCACCCCAGATGATGATTTCTAAAGCTCAAGGTAAGATTCTGCAAGTTATTTAGGCTTCTTCTATCTGAAAACACCTGGAATTTGGGACCTATTATGGATTTTAAAAGTGTATTTGCCTTGCACAAAATTTGTATATACCTTAGAAAAAGAAAACTTCATGCACATCTGCGTACTCTTAGTACAACAAACAGTTCTAGGCAGAGAAATATGGCTCTTTAAATCAGAATTCACATCTGTTGATGTAACTGCTTTGTAAGTGGTGTGGGGTTTTGTTGTTTTGGTTTGATTTTATTTTATTCTGTTTTTTTCTTTCCTGCTCATCTCAGAGCAAGTGCAGGTGGGAAAAAGTGCGGTTATTTCTGACAATAATTGTGTGAATCTTTTGAAGTGACACAACTGAATAGCAAGGGGAGGCTGAATGATGAGACACATAAGGATGGAAGGGCAGCCTTATGGCAGATTTTGTTCTCCCTGAGTTTAGGAGTCATTTGCAATATGTGATTATATTTTGTCTCGTATTACTTTGAAAGCAGTCTGGGCAGTAACTGTCTTTTTTCTTCTACTTGAAATGTGTTCTTGGAGTGCTTGAATACTTTTTCTTTCTTCATTTATTTTTCTGGAAGTAGTTCAAAAGACATTTGGAGAAGTTAATGAGATAACTTGTAATTTTGTATTATTTTTTTTCCCTCTTGGGCATGTTCCAAAGCCATTTGAAGAGAATAGAATGGTCTCATTGACTCTGAAGGGCCATGGGTTAGGCCCTTGATGAGAATTGTTGTTAGTCTATTGACAATTAGGTGATATCTCCATATGTGAAATTATAAAATACAAGTACAAACATTATAGCTCAAAATGTTTTAGTATTGCTTCGCAGTTGTGCTTTCCAGGATGCTGCAGTTACACTGTCTCGCTGGTCCTAGATGTGGTGGGGCAGACAATTAAACTGCTACAGGAACCACTTTAAAATAGCCAGGGACTATTAGGCTGAAAATTAGTGATACCAAGAGGAAAGATAAGAATGGAAGTTCAAATCTAGATTTATTGTTGCAATGGGGATTTTTGGCAATAGCGAGGACAAGGTTCCTTTTCAGTCATTAGGGGTCATAAGGAAAAGATACTATTGGGCGCAGATATTGTTAGTCCTGCCTCTGGACTGGAGTGGACTGGCTGATGTCTTCCTAATCCCCTTACAGCTCTATTTTTTGTGTTGTGGTGGGGTGGTTTTGTGGCCTGTTTTTTTGTGGGGAAGCATTGGTTGGTTTTCTTGGCATTTTTTTTGGACCCTACAGAGTGATGCTCATGAAAATTCTTAATGGTATGTTAATTATACATTAGCATATTGTTGTGATAACAAAGTAGAGGGTAAATATACATGTGAGGGAAGAAACTGAGATAAAAGGAGAATGAAGAAGAGAATTGAAATTGGTCTCGCTGGTAAATAAGGCTCAATGTCACCCCTTTTATTTGCTACCTCCTGAAGGCGAGGAGGGAAATGCATATTTGCAGCTATGTTAATATTAGCACATTCAAAATTGAAGATAAAACAAAACTGACCTATAGGTGTTTCCCTTTGGTTTGCTGCTTGTTCTGATAATGATTTTTGGGAAGGGTTCACCTGCAGATGTTTCACCAGCAGACAGCAGTGTGCCCATTGTGATCAGATGTGGTCATTCCCGATACCTCCCGTGTCAGCCTCACAATACAAGATGTGAATTACAGGGGCAGATGTAAAAGTTGGATCCGGAACAGTTCCCAGATTCTAAACACCTAGAAACTTCCTCAGATGTGAATTTTACTAAAGTGGCGTTGACTTATTTCTGGGGTAGCTTTGCTCAATTCTGAAGTGGCCTCAGCTGCAATTTTTACGCCTGTCCCATTAATAACTTCCCATTATTTATTTAACTGACAAAGGTAATTGATGGGTAGGGATCCTATATCTATACTTGGGCTTCTTTAATATTGCTAGCTTTTTATTTTGGGGTGAATCCATAGCAGCTTGGTTGTGTTTTGCCTAATGAGGTTTCAGTGTGAGATGGAGGCACATGTGGCCTGAGACCCCCATCCTTTTGTGAATATTAAGGACTCTCTCCTCTCTGCTAATGTGTTCTCAGCAGGGCCATGCATGCCTGATAGAACCTCCCATTGTAAACCTTGAGTTTCTCAGAAATACAAGGAAATGATTCTCCTGATATTTTTTTTTCTCTCCTCCACGTAACGTACAGTTGCTGACTAATATCATTTGGCTACGGTTCAGATTGCTTTGGTGGGAAGTATTAATGCTTTATGGCATCTCAAGGGTATGGTTAATAGCTTTATCAGATAATTACAGTGCTGGAAACAATACGTGATGTGGTCTGTCGTGGGGATTTGAGGTGCACCCTGTCTCACAGGGCTCTTAGTATTAATATTTTTTCTTCTCTCATCCATTTCAAATAGCAAAGGATGTGTTGGAACAGATGGTTACACGTTGTCCCTGTTGTTCTAGCCCAAATCCCCGACCTGCTCGTTCTCCAGCATAACCCTCAGGAAAGCTTTATGCTACAATCCCCCGCTGGCTCTTCTCCAACGCTTACACCTGGGAGAGGTGGTACTTGTCTCTTCTGAAGACATTTTACAGAACAGGGGGCTCTCTCCTCTGCTTCTCCGAGGAATTCAGAGTGGTGAATGTCACAGCTGTACACGGTGAGGCCTCTGGTGTATCCTGCACACTTGGTGCTAGATCAAGGTGTTGGAATAGAAGGTCCAGGCCCTTGATGTCCATATATCCGTATAACTGCTGTGAAGATTTTGTAACTTGGGTCTGAGCGTATGAAACGTGGGGCTTGTGAGCAGCCTTGGGGACAGAGCTTCGCTCCTGGCTGGTAGAGGGAAGGCTGAGTCACAGTTTCTAAATACAATGGCAGTTAATATTAGCAATAAATGGGGTCATAAAGAGTAGGGAAGAAAATGAAAGTCTGAGGAGGAGATGTGGTCTCTTAACCTTTTCAGGCTGGTAACGTAACTCATTGTGAGATTAACTGGTCTTTGATAGATTGCTCTAATGAAATCCAGCCTTAAATTCAATGCTCAGCTGAAGTGTAGCCTTCTGTTGTAGAAGTCCCTGAGGGCTGGACAATGGCCCTTACAGGAAGGACCAAGAAGTGGACGGGAGCCTTTGGCTATTCCCTATGGCCACTACGTGCTCCTTGTGCCCCTTCTGTGGGACTGAGCCTGTTTTGTGCCCTAAACCCAAGCCTATAAGGCAAGTTCCTGTGTGTTGTGCTTCGTGTCATGTTCCTTGTTTTGGCAAGATTAAATGCCTCTCGGAACAGAAAATGATACTAATAGCGTATTTATGTGCTTAGAAATGTAAACTAATATACTTGCAGAGCCTGAAGATTGATTAAAACTTGGATGAGTTAGATATAAAATTCTCTTCCATCCTCAAAAGATGGAGCATCAAGCCACGACCTCTGTGTCCAGACACACCGCAAACCTGAAGCAGAATTTTAATGTGACTAGCCCCCTTGCCAGCTTTAAAGAAGAATAAAAATTTACCAGCTTTCCAAAATCGTTGCACACAGCCCTGTGTGCTGCACCATTGAAACACGTAGGCAGGAATTGCCTTTTACTGCTTTTGCCTTTCATCTCCTGGGACAGGTCCCGGTGCCCATGGGCTCACGTAGACAACAGAGTAGACATACCCAAAGGGATGTCCTTCCTTGCTAACCCTCCATAGTCTCCTCAGTGCCACCTTCAGTCTCCTGAACCTACATAAGTACACCTTCTCCAAAGAAATACTTCATTTTTTAATTTTTTTTTTCTTTTCAGAGATAATCAGAACTTCTGCAGGGATTTGGTGGGAGCTGTGGGGAGATCTGATTTTAAAACCAGGAACTCCTTTTAGGATCAGTGAACTGCTGGCAACTGGTTTTGAACTTCTTGACAGACTCTTCAAGGGCATTGTGTGGTGTCTCTGCTGGGAGCCACAAGTGTTAAGTGCTTCTGTTCCTGCACTTGGACATGTCCCTTGCCATAGAAATGATGAGCCGCACAGTGACCCATCAGTCTGGCTGAACATTTAACATCACAGTCTAATTAGGCAGTGATCTTTTCTAGAGTACAAAAATATAAAGCCTTCATGTTGTAGACAATAATTTCTTAGTAGATATGTAATTTATTTTAGTTATGTCAGGCTATATTGCTTACATAACAACCAAACTTGGAAAAAACCCCACAAACTAATATTTGTGCACCTTCCATGAGGTTACTCAGCTAATTCAAGTCAGGTGTCTTACTACAGCACAAAGACATTAGGCTGTGCACAACTGCTGTGTAACAGTTATAATGTGAAATATTCTTATGCGGTTTGGACAAGAGGAAGTTTGGAAATCAAGGGTTATTAGCTGATACAGTTTTCGGAGGCCCGGATCCTTCTTGTTGATTAACTACACAGTGTTGAAAGTCCTCCTGCTCTCCTATAAGCTCATCAGAAAAGAATATGGCACACTCCATCCTTGTGTGAAGCGCCTGAAGGTGAGAGTATTTCTTTCTCAGGAACAACTCTGTTTAGATTTGTACCCTACCGCAAAATGTTTTGTGAAGTGTTTTTATATAAATCAAATTTAGAATGGCAGTGACTAGGATGACTTTTCATTAAAAACTGCTGGGAAAAATGAAGGTGGAGGAAATTGTTGAGCTTTTAGCCTTCATTTTTAAGAGCCTTGAATTGGTTTCCTTGCTGAAGGACAAATTTTAAGTCGCACATCATCAAATATTGAATATATTTGCTGCTTATGTAAAAGAGTAACTCTATCCTGGTGAGACAGAGGAGATTAAAACAAGCAAGCCGCATTCCTAAATTCAATTGTTTTCCTGAGAGATGCCATGCAGCTTGGCAATAGATTGACACTGTGTCAAATCTATTTCTTTAAAATTGCACTCAAATGAGTTGCCCTCTTAATGTGTCCCTGAAAACTGTGCTGGCTGAGGCGGTACCTAATGAAATTAGTGAATTAAATTTCTGAGAAAGTACTATCCGAACGCATGAAGCCCTTTCAGACTGTATCATTTGTTTGAACATTAAATTAAGCGATCTCCCCTCCAAAGAGCTCGGAAGAGCGCTTGAAAGGGCCGGCAGTACGTCTTCCGCTCCCTCTGGAGGAAAACACAGTTACTTTGCCTGTTTGTTCTCCTCTCAATAACTGAACTCTTTGCGAAGGTTGTGTCAACAACAAATTGACAAATCGGGGAGGACACTGTTTACTACGGTAAAATTAGACCCGCGTCATAGGTCTTGAAATACATCGCGGCACTTGATAGAAAGGTAATGGATGATGCCTTGAACCAGTCGCTGTTTGACGGTGCTAACGGGGAAGGGTGTTTGATGGTGACTTTGAGCAAATGCAGTCAATAACCAATATATCCCCCTGAAGTCAGGCACAGCCCTTGTTTCACTATCAGTCCTTATTAGTCTGGACACTGCAAAAGGAGACGCCGTATGTGCAGGTATCAGATAAAGATTAAAGGCCGTATTTTTTTATCAACTCTAACGTGAGCTGGCTGAATAGAGAACAGCAAAAAGCTCAATCCACAAGCCAGGGCACGCTTAGTATTGCATTTTAATATATGAACTGTGATTAGGAAAAATATGAAAATGCTTTGCAAGTGCTCTTTCTGGCCTGTCTGCTGGCACGAAGGAGATCATATGAAAATCTTGGTTTGAGCAATAATTAAGAATATGCTTCCAGCACCAGGGTGGGCATGGCAAAGCCTGGAAATGGGACTCTTTAAAGCCTTAGAAATGTAAAGAAACTCTTTATTCTGCCTTGTGATTAAAACACGGGCATCACTGCTTGCTGGTTGCTTAAATTTTCCGTATCTGAGTCGGTATAAAATAGTGTGCATTTAAGTACGTGCTAATGTGAAGTATCAAAAATACAGATGAGGAAATTCAGGAGAGGAATAACAGTCTGCTGCTACAGGACTGAGGGGTCCTGATTTTGGGCACTGGTTTTTGTGTGTGAACGATTTCTAAGGGTAATAATAAAGAACTCAAAGTGTCTCGGAACAGGCACTTTGACACACTTCTCCAGCTTGGGGGGTCGTCTTTTTATGTTTTATACTTTTCTTCTCTTGTTGCTATTCTTGCTGAAAAGGGTTTTCAAGGCTGGAAAACGTAAGAAGAGCATAGTACAATTTTATTTTTGCATATGAGAGATCTGTCCTGTCTAAGCAGCCTGTCAGGGATGCAATTTATTTTATTTATACCAGAACATCTGGTAGATGATGAGTATGGAGCTAGTTACATGTTCTTAAGAACGTACATCTAAAGGGCTTTTGTAAAGAGCATTTTTTTTTCTGAAAGTGCTGCCAATTAGCTTTAGCATCAGCAAATTAATTACAACCTGAAGAATGCTCTGTCTGAGGAAGATCTGGCTATGCTTTAAAGGAATGCAAAAAGGCTCTTAAATTAGCAGCGAAGAGTAAAACTCACTTCATGTGGTACTGTCAATGAAATCAAAGCCCTATGAGTTAATGACAGCTTTTAATAGTATCTTCATCAACTGTAACAGTGATGGAGAACAGACTTGGTTTTCAACGACTGACCATCACCAGTTCCTGGAAATGAGATATTGGTTGTCTACAATACACTGACAACTTCAGACGTTTGTATTGATGGAAGACAACCGCTCCATTTTTACATTTAAAGAAAGAAAGGCTGCATTTTTTGCCAATGTAAATTACAGAAGTCAATGACACCGTGCTGGAGAGATGCATTTCCCTTCTGATAGGGGAGAGCATGGACGGTTGGAGATTTTGGCCAAGAATCCTAAAAAAAAAAAAAAAACCCTTAAAGTTTTCAAACCTCTGGGATGTTCAAAGGACACTTTAGGTTTCCGACAGGTTTTGGTTGAAAATGTGTAGGTGTTGTTGGAGGCAGGCTACCAGCCTTGCTGCCAAAACATCACCCACGTGTAGGTGGGTAGGATGCTCTTGCCTGCTCCCCAAAATTGTCTGTTTCCTCTAATCTATGAAGATACACTGAAAATCATTAAAGAAGTGGGTTTCAGGCAGCAGCTGCCTGAAGTTTCAATATTTTTCCCCAAAACACGACCACCAGTTGCTGAGCAACGTGGTCATTCCCTCAGCACTCATGTAACTTTCTTGGATGCAAAGAGAGTTGTGCACCTGTGTTGAGAAAAGGCTGCTACTCTTGCTTTTAAAAAGCATTTTATTTCATCTATTAAAATGAAAAATCTCCTGTAGCAACAGCATATACAAATATGTTTCCATGCTCTTTTGAGCTTTCCTTTAAATGAATGCTAGCAAAACCATACCTTGTGATAGAAAACAGTTGATATTTGCAATGGAGTGAGAACTGAAAAAATCTGTGTAGCTTAAAAAAGATCACTATTGTTTCAATACAAATGATTCAGACTTCACAAGTTCTGTTATAAATAGAGGGAGTTTGCTGGCGGGTTTGTGTGTTTTAACTACATAAATCGATTGGTCCAAGTGGCTAACAAAAAATTTACCCTAAAGACACAGTAGTATTTTATTCCATATTAGCTGATGTTTCTTACCATGAAAAGTTACTTCTCTCTCAGTGAAATGCCTTTCCTGTTCCGCTAGGCAATTTAAAATTAAAGGTTGACAGGACACACTAATGAAATAAAGCAATAAACATTTTCTGACAGGTGCAAAATACAGTACTTGTTTGATAAGATTATATTTTTGGAAAATTTTGCTTGGTAAATCTAATTTGTGTCAGTTCAATATTGGCTTGAACATCTAGTTCTAATTTATTGAAAGCACCAAAAGACTATAACCATTTGTTTAGCACAAAGTGTTCAATCTATAAGAATGAACTTCATGAAATTTAATTTTTCTGAGCAAAAAAAAAAGACAATCAAGGCAAGCAAAGCAGAAAAAAAACCCCATGTCACTTCTCCCTCTGAACAAATAAGAAGCAAAGTGCGTTTGAAAGCGTCGGGCCAGCGTTGGCTGCGACCTTGCCAACGTCATTCATGTGAAGAGGACTGTGCAGGAGCTCAGGGGAGATTGTCAGACTCGCTATTGATTTCCTACGCAGAATATCAGAGATTCAGTTTTACACAGAAAAACTTGGATCAGCTGCACTGGCATTACTGCTTCTTTTAATACGGGAAAATTTAGAGATTAGGCATGCTCTAAGTACTCTACAGGTGGTTGAAACTACAAGCTTAGAGGACGAAACCCCTTCATATACTGTTAGATAAATAGAAAAACCTCTATGCAATTAAATAGTTTAACAGATTTTTATCTGTTGCTCATTTTTATTTGTTTTCGCTATTTTTAGTGTAACCACGTGATACTCCAGCCCATTTCTAGGCCACTCTTGCAGCAACTTTTTGAGAATTGGCAGTGTAATGGTGATATCCTGAATGTCCCTCAGGCCAGTCTTTAACTTTCAAACAGTTTTCCCAGTGTTGCCATGTTTGGAGCTGTTTGAGATGGGGGTGAGATTGGGAGGGAACTTCCCTGCTATTAATTTAACATTGCAGTTAATGTGAATTAATGCATTGATGCTTGGGTGAGGCTGTAAAGGTGAGCAAATGAGTAAATTGGGCATTTAAAATATGTATTTTATTCTACATCTTTTTTTCTTAATGGACCTCCCATCTGCTATGGGCAGGAAGAGGGTAGATTTAACTCTATTATTCTATTAATTTATTTTGATCACCTTGGAGCTCCAGGGCTGGGGGCTTGTGCTGAGCAGGAGACAAATTTTTACAGATGTCCAATTATCACAGCTGCTTCTGTTGGGTATCCTGAAATAGGCTGGGATTAAACTGTGCTGCAAGGGTCTTTGCAAGACTTGCTCATGGAACCTTGGCTGATCTTTTATAAAGTTTTTGAAAAATTTGTCCTGACAAGATGATCTGTTGTGACTTGGAGCATATTTGTGTAAATAACACTTCTAGTCCTGTGGTCTGGAGCGCTGTCTTTTGCTGTGCGTAAAATTGTGCGTTATCTCAGAGAATGTTTAGTTCTTTATGGTGGTTTGGCCTGAAAACTGAAGATTCCTGCAGAACTGCATGGCTGGCGCGTTTCAGGGTGTCTCTGTGGTTATTTGGTTCTCATGAGCTTCGGGGAGGACACGACAGGAGAAATAAGCAACGATTCTGTTTTAGCAGGTTCTGTAAAGTTGGGTTTTTCATGCTACTATTAATATTGCGTTAGTGCCAAGTTCGATGTTTTCAATGGGTTGATTGTGTTTCTACTGATTGCCACTTTGAAAAAAGCAGAATTGAAGCTACTAGAGGCCATCTGATATTTCTGGATTTCTATAAGTAGCTGGTCTGTAGGAAAGATTACAACTTTTAAACTAGCTTTAATTCAGGCAAATTGGTTCAAGGGAACAAAACCAGTGAAGACACCGTGGCCTAATAAAATGTAGCAGTTGCATCCTACAAAGAGCTTGTGGACCTCCACACTCGCATGGCCAGAAGCTTCATCTTTCTGCCTGTAGCAACTTGACTTTTTTTAAAATAATTTTTCAATTTCTGCTTAAATTCAGCTTCTTTTCATAGCATCCCGTAGTTATGTTATAGCCACAGTTTATGCCTTTTTTTTTTCGGTATTAAAAATGACGGCTTAGCTCAGTCACAAAATTCAGTTGAGATGCAAATAAAATTTGAATGTATTCCTTGTGTGAGAGAAGTAATTTGTTCAGTAATGGTGTAGAAAGCAGAGTTACTATTTTCGAACTAATGACACTTGCAGAATTTTTACTGATTATACTATAATTATATAAAAACATAGGTGTGCCTACCACCTGAACTCCTGAAGCCTGGGTCTGTCATATCCTTGCAACAAAATGCAAACAGAGGACCATGGTTTTGTTAAGAAAAATAATGCCTACCCATCTTAATGCCTACCCATCTTGCTCTATAACTCATCCTTCCTGGCTTTGTTATTTAGTTGCCCTACCATTATGCCAAATTTTCAAGCGAAGATCAAATCTAGTAATTATGCCAAGTGAGCATTTAAATCCTGGTTTGCTTTACTGTTGGTATCAGTTCCAGCCTTTGCCTGTGCCTGGGTACCAAGGCACGCGTGTTTCTGGTCTCGTTCTCTTTCCTTTAACGAATTTTGTGGAGTCATTGTTTTTAGGGCAGTTGATCTTTATAGGTAAAATGATACATTGGAGACAATAGCAAGGAGATGATGGTAACACCAGACCCCTGGTTTCTGCACACTGTATTATTTGTATTTATTATGCTGCGCACTGACCTGCTGAAGTTGTAGCTGCTACATTAAAATGATTGAATTCCAAATATCACAGCTTTATTATGTTTCCCGTTGTGGTTTATTTTTGAGCGGAATGTGTAATGAACCTTAATGAAAACCAGAAGCAATCATCTCTCCCAAGGCCTTGGCTCTTGTATGGGATTTCAGAAAGTGGTAATTGGTGGTCAGAGATCATGAGCATCTTTTTTTTAGGGGTGGAAAATCCTACAAATGTTTTTCCTTTGCCCTCTGACTTGCAGATTTTTTTTTTTTTTCAATGCAAACACTCAGCTAATGATCTAAAGGGAGTAAATATATGCAGACTAACCTGACTACTAATTAAGCATGGTTAACAGGATACTGGTTTTATTAAATGCCATCCTTTGTTTTTTTTCTATTGGATGTCGCACAAAGCTGCTGTCCCTTCAGCTTTGCAAAGTTTTTTAAAGCTGCTTATGAGGACACCCTTAAAATCAATTAGCACCATACCCAGATCACCAGATGTGGTGCTGACTCATCAGATTTTAGGGCGGACTCTTGCGTGTGGATCTTTGAGCTTCGCAGGAGGCTGATACGTGGTGGTGAGGCTAGAGGATGCTCTAGGTTTAAAAAGCATCAGCGCGGTTGTATCTAATTAAAAGTAAGAGTTTACTGGAATTATGGATTTTAAAACTGGGGTTAGCGAAGTGTGTTTGAACTGAGTTGTCTCTAGGAGCTGATGGCAAAGCGGGATCGTGAACAAGCACTGAGGAGCAGTGATTGCTCAAACTGCGTCTGTCTCACCTGCACAGGAAAGTTGTACATCGGAAATAATTTTTACCTCCAACTGCCCGTACTGTTTGATATGAATAGCCGTCTCGGTTGAAGAGACGCAGCCTGAAATATCAGCAGTGTTGCAAGGCTGGGAATTGGGCTGTCTGGCAAAGTTATGTGGAAAGATCTAAAACGCATGTATGTTATTAAGCAATGCTTCTGATGTTATGGCTTTTGGGTATTGGTTCTATTTACTTCTTGAACAATTTTCAGGTTTATTTTTTTCCTAGAGTAAGTTGAAGGGGAATATTTCTCAATTTTATATGGCGAAAGCTCAACAAACCCCATAAAAATTCTCAAAAAAAGAGGAAAAAATCCATATGGGATATTTATAGTCAATTATTTTTCTGATTCTTCCTTTCTTCAACTCAAGTTTTATGTGAGCTTCAACTTTATCCATTTTACACTCCAGCAAGCTTTGCAAATAAATACTGATGGTTAAGGAGAGTTACTGATCTATTCTTAAGCCCAGCTTGATAGCAGCTGTAATACTGGGGCTGTCTGCATCACATTGATCTATGTTAGATTAGGAGCTTATTCCTTGTAGGCTACTCATTTGTACACCTTTTAAGCATATAGTTATGAGGCTGCCTAAACTTTAAGAGGTATAAAACTAAAAATTGGCTGTATTTATCAAGTTCACTATTACTTTTCCTTAGGAAAATTGAGCCTATGCTCAATTGAACAACACTGTGCTGCAACTGCAGAGTCACAAAATACAGATCAGACAAAACTCACAAGAGGATAATTCAGGTATATTTTGCTTATTAAATTTCTGCGTGATGGGGAAAGATTCTTCTCATCTTCTACCAAAAAGTTCTTGCTGTTTTGCGCTACAGAGGCAACAAGAAGCACAATTTTTATATAGATGTGCTCTATTGGCAAGTAAAAATCACCATCTTTTGCATTTTGGAAATCTCATTTCCAATTATATCATTGTGACCTTTGGGTTAATTAGCATGTAGTCTTTACCCTCAGTATTTGACTCAAAACTGTGTAGCTCTAGATAATGTATATAAGTGGTATTTGATAGGTGTCATTCTTAGCCGCAGCACCTGAATATCTGCATTAAAACATGTTCTGTTTTATTATGGGGATTGAAGAATACAAATCTGGGCAAGTGTGCTAAGGTGAGGATTAATATGTTTCTGTCTGTGCCCTAATTAACTGTATCTCTCCTAGTACTTAAAATAGCTTTATTTGCACAGCATCTGCACATTTTTTGTTTTTCAGGATGCATTTGTTGTGGTGAAACGATGCATAAAACATCTCTCAAAACGCAACTCTGCTGCAGTTCTGAACCCGTAACAGAAGTGTCCACATAATTGTGTTTGAATATTGTTGCGTTCTGGACCTTTTGTGTTCTCATAAAAGTAGATTTGACCATTGGCGTCTTGTACAGCGTGGTACCAACAAGAGAACCTAAACACATAGCTCTGGTTATAATTCTGGAGCTCAATCAACATCTCTCTGGCCATGAGAGGCTATGTGGTGGTTTTCAGTATAATTTTACCCTGATATTTGCCCAAGAGTTGTTAGGAGATTTATTGACTGCATGATCTCTCTATATTTTATGCAGGTGGTGTTGTGGTTAATTTATTTGTTTTTTTAAATTGTGTTTGAGGAGAAGTATTTGCTGGGGGTGGTGTGTCTGTGACAGGGCTGGCAATTGGAAATTTGAACCCCAGCCAGGGTTTTTCCCAACTTTAAATGAAAATTATTGTGCAAACACTTCTACGTGTTTGTACGTTGAATGTACAGCAGCGTTGGCAGCGGTCTGAAACACCCAGCACTCGCAGTAAAGCGATATTACTTCTGGCTGTCAGACATTATGAAATTGAAAACGATGAACTTCCAGATCGACACAGACATGCCAAGATAAGAGCCCAGATTCCTGGAAATGACATGGCTATCAGCACTTGTGGGCAGAATTGAGGAGGGAATTTGTAACCTGCAGTAATAGAATTGCTTTCAACTCCATTTCTACATAAGAAAAACTAAGAACATGTTGTTCTTAATACCTCAACCCCTTTTTATGATGTTCGTGAGGATGTACAAAGGTTGTATCCAATCTTTGTTTGATGGAGCATTTTAATTGCTAATTCTATTGTGCACAGGTGTGACTTACTCTACATGAACCACATAATTCATCTGAAATTACAGCGGTTTGTTTCTAAAAAGCTCACTTCAAAGGATTTCTTACACAGCTTCATGTACCAGCTCGCTTTGCTAACTGATGTTCTATAGCCAAAAAAAATGATGATGCATCCGGTTATCAGATGTCACCTAATCCTCGTGGATCAAAAGCAGAAAGAAAATTGGGTTCAGCATCCGGGATTATTTTATACAACGTGTCACTGTGCGTTATTGCTCAGGATTTACCCTACAGCTAATAAAGCACAATTTCCAATACCTGCACCATCCTACCCCTGCCAAAGCTGGGGAAGGTGGTGCCTGCGGCTTGGCCGTCAGTCCTGATATCCAGAGGGATATTCAGTGCCAAACTTCTGTCGTCTTCGTCGTTTCTCCATCAGTCTCACGTGTTTGATGCAAAAAGGCAGCGCTGGGCTAATCCATTCTGGAGCAGGATGCAGGATGCTGCATCCTTGGCATGTGCGGCTCCGGGCAGCTCTGCCAGCTGGGAGGGTTTGGAGCAACACTTGTCAAATGTCTTAATGCTTCTAAATTAGTGGGATCTCTCTTAAGTTGCAGATGACCCTGCAAAAAAAAATTCAATCTCTTGAGCCAAAAAGTGTCTGTGGCTGGTATCTGCTGGAATCTCGTTGGCATCCTCAGAAACAGCTGAAATTTTCCGATTTTTTTAAAAAGCGTTGCATTTCCTATTAAACGAAGTGCTGATGATCATTGATGTAAAAAATGAAACAGACCAAACCATCCTGTGTCATCATGCTTTTAGGAAAAAGAGTTATTTTTTCTCTTTTTATTAAGAAGCGGTATTTGTGATTCTTCTGTCTTTTTTTGAACATCCCTGCTGTTTTTCCAAAGCGCACACCTTTGAAAAACCGTATTTTGAATTTAGGAGGGGAAAAAAGGACACTGTATGTAGGAGGGGGCTAGGGAAAGGGGTAGGACATGTTCTGGCAGCTCTGATAAAGAGGCTTGAAGCAGGTCTTGAAATTGAGAAATCAAAAGACTCTTGAGCCTTGTCTGGTTTAAAGCGGTGGGGAAGCTGTTGGATGATGCATTGGTGAAAGGGAGAAGCCTGAGATGGGTCAGAAAGTACAGGAAAAAAAGATGGGGAAAACGAGCAGAAGAAATCTTACCCCAATAGACCCTAAAAGGTGTGACTAGAGATTGAAGATTTTTATATCCTATTGTTCGTTTTCTTCTGACAAAATAACTGCTGATGTGCCCCCTGTGGAAAGCTCTCATTACTATCAATTATTTGATGCTCAGACCTTTGTATCAGGGATCTGGGCTTCCAGCCCCATTAATAACCCTGCATTGAATTTCTTTCTTTTAGTTTGTTTTGCTTGTTTGCTTTTTGTTCAATAAATTATTGAAAAACCCCAGACAGAACACCAGGGTTTATAGCTGTCACTGCATTTCAAAGTTGAAAGTAAGGAAATGCTACTGCTGGACTTTTTCTATCCATAGCGATGATATTTTTTTGTTTTTTTTGTATGGAATCCGATCAAAATGGAGATTTACTCTGGGTACCAGTCATTGAACAGCCCTTCCAGAAATCCAAGCAGGGCCCAGGGACAAGTCAGTAAGGACAATATTGGATTATGTGAAGTGCCAAGTATTCTAAAAGGTTTGGGTCTTGTGGCTCCACCTGACACCTACAATTCACAGGTACTTTGGACCTTAATCTCTCTCTGCTTCAGCTCTTTATCTGTAAAGTATCTGCTCATCACACAGCTGTGTTGCAGAAACAAATGTGCGTTTACAAAGCACTCAGATGCTATTGTAACCAACTCCCGGGAGTAAGATAAATGTCGCGTTAGGATGATGATGTTAAGAATGTGCTGTAAATTGAACCTTGGCCATGGCTTTGGGTACAAGAAAACAAACTTCAAAAAGTAATGTATGATTTAAAGGGTGGGTTTTATTTGTTTGGGTTTTTTTCTTTCTTTTGTGGTGGGCATTGCTGTTTCCCTGGCCTGAGTGGAAGGAATCTTGCTGTAATATTTGGCCATGCAATTAATGCTTCTTCATAATGTGTAGAAGTCTTGAAAAGCAATTATAATTCTCCTGTGGGTTGTTTGTGGTGGTTGGTTTGTTTGGTTGTTTTGATTTTATTTCTTCTGCTCTCTTTTTTAGCCGTTGTTTTAGGATGGTGGTTTAAAAAGTAACGTGCCAATGAGACATACGCAACCACATAGAAAATGAGTTTCTCAAATATTTCCGTGCAGTCTTTTTTTCCTGTATATGTACGGGCAGACAAGAAAAAC
This sequence comes from Pampusana beccarii, assembly GCA_013399365.1. Classification (NCBI taxonomy): domain Eukaryota; kingdom Metazoa; phylum Chordata; class Aves; order Columbiformes; family Columbidae; genus Pampusana; species Pampusana beccarii. The sequence goes on along the minus strand of VWYH01009570.1, from coordinate 2,046,749 downwards.
TCGTATACAGATGAAGTGCAGAAGTTGCATTTTGATGCACAAGCTACCTGAACGTGTCTATCGCAAATATGTATAAGGATAAATTCAAATGCCATGGAGATAGGATGCTTTATATGGAGTCTAAAATGATAGTTGCATTACTTTGAATTTTCACAGGCTTGTACAGGTATTTAACTTGGATTTAACAGAACAGATGTATCAGATTAACAACGAGTTATTTGATAGAAATAATCTTAAAAAATCCTGTTATTTAAAATCTGACAGGTAGCATCCATCAGATGTGCCACTGCCATTGCACCAAACGCATGGCCGATTAAAGTCATTATGCTCCTTGTTTCTAGGTTACTCATTGCTTCACTTACACAAGTTGACTTGTAAACTACTTCTGGGTCTCATTCAATTCCCAGTGAGTGAACAGGAGTTTTTCTCATGGATGTCACAGGACTTGGCCTTGATCTGCAGCACGGAGGATGGGGGAATTCCTTGGTGGGACCTGCTGGGCTCCGAGAGCTGGCAGAGAGTGATGGGGAAATCCTGCACAAGTTGCATTCTGCCCCTAAGTCTTAGAATCACGGACAGTATAGGAATGATGTCCAGACTCTGCTCCTGGGAATAAAAGATGCAAAACTGAGCAGTGGTGAAAATAAGGCAGCGGTTACAGGGAAAATACCGGGAACGCTCATGCTCCTCTCTTGCAATGCTGCAGCTCCAGCAAAAGTTAGAGGACTTGCGTTGTCTTTGTCATTATTCTTTTTTCTGATGTATTTTTTTCTTTGTGTAATTTTTTCTATTTTTTTACATCCGATTAACCTTCAGTATACATTTTGCAATATTGCTCGTCTTGCATGTAGAACCCACCTTTAGCCTTCTGAAAGGCTCTGAAAGTGCTGGGTCTTTTCCTTAGGGCTTGGACTACCTTGGCAAATCACTGACACCCTGCTTCTCTGTCCACCCAACTACCTTAAGACAACCCTCAACATTTGTCCGCTTGCAGCTGTTAAATCCTGATCAGAAGTCAGGATTTGTAGCGACATGGCAGGATCAACTCTGATGAAGCGTGTCCATCCATCTTCTCTTTTCCCATTTGCTTCAAGGTTTAGCAAGCCCTTACCTGCTGCAATGTTCCAGAATAACCCTCTGCCGTGGTAAACTTCACCAAAGAGCCTCTCTGACACCTCAAAATTGGAGCACCTCGATTTCTTCAGGCTCTGAGTCCAAAGGATGAACTGCACACATGCAGCAGGAGCACCAAAAACACCCCAACATTAATTTTGTTACAAACTAGACAAGGGATTGGTGCTAGTTATGGTTAGCGCTTTTTTTTTTCCTCCATTCTAATTACTTTTTCCCCCCCAATCTTTGGAAAGTCAAGGTATACGATACGGATGTGCGATCTATTGCAAAGATGTTTTGTGACTACAGTCTTCAAGGGCAAAACAGAACCTACTTACGGAGAACCTTTTCACCAAGAATATCTTGCTGAGATAAATCAAACACTTCTGTATTTCGTGTTTGCCAGTCAGCTTGAAGTTCTAGCTTGTAACTGAATGACCGAAGTTTATTAAAATAAGTTAACTTTGAGTAAAGTTACCTTACAGTTTTTACTACCAGTTATTTCTATTTCTGATTTATGTACCCTTTTGATACTCTTAGGATTAAATACTAAGTGTAGTCTTAATGCAATCCACCTAGAGTAGTGGTACTCTTGTTATAGTGAGGTGGTAAATGTATTTCTCATTCAGAAGTTTGATTAAACACAAGAGTCTTAAGGGCCATAAATGTTTATGGGTTTCTTGGTTTGATTTGAAAGCCTGTGCCACCCACTTGAGAAGGTCTATGATAAAAAAATCACTTATTCACCTTCATAAGTTTTCTCCACAGGTTGAAGATGCTTTGGGAGGGGGGACAAAACTGTAATCCAAATGCTTTGCGTCCCCAAATACTGCCTGAATTGCAATGTTCAATCACAAGGTGGCAGTTATGCTTCACAGATAACTTTATTTTTTTTTTTACCGTCACTTGCTTTCGGTCCAGCTCCAAAAAATGCCAGTCTGTGTCTCCTGGCCCAATTCACCTTTTTCCCCTGTGAATAAACATTCTTTGCATACCTGAAAGAGGACTTAATATATCTACAGGTTTCAACTTGAATTCAGTCCTATAGAGAATATATATAGTAAGACTATCAATACAAGTAAGGTTGCAAAGTTTCTTCATTTTTTTTGCATGTAGCTACAGTCCACACTGTAAACTTCCATTAAGATTATTTCAGTCAAGGAGTTACTGAAATTGTTCCTATTGGTATTTTTAAATTTTGGTGGCACATGGATTATCTGTTTCTCTCATCTGAATTTTGTTATTCCTTTATATAATCTTTCTTCAGAACTGATAACCCACTTCCACGTACAGCCTGTATGAGTAATATGCTGTGAGCTGCTGGAGCCAAGCTGATATCTTCAAATAATTGTATCATTTTGCTTGCTGTGGATTTTTAACGGGATCTGAGTGCAGGTATAGAATAACTTCCTGAATGGTATTTCAAACTTGCCTTGACTTTCTACAGGAATCAGGGGCATTTATAACCAACTGCTCTTGCATGAGCTGTTCTAGGGGGTATTTGCTCCTCTCTCAATCCTCTAGGAGTTGAAAATCTTGTGATAATTTTATTATACCTCTGGGTTTTTTCTTGCGTTTGGGTTAATTTGCTTCATTTCTCATAAAGAAATCAGTTTACTACAGCTTTTTGGAATTAAAAGTTTTCCTCTTGGAGTCATCTTCTGTGATTGCATTTTGAGCACAAGAGCCAAAGTCAAGCAATGTTTCTTGGAGGTGCCCAATGACCTGGCATGTAGCTGGGTCCTGTGCACCTCACTTGGAGGCGGAGAGAGCTGGAAAAGTCTAAGGTCATTGTTGCTGGTGTTATTTATTTTCTCCATCCAAAGTTGGCTTTTGATTGGGGGAAAAGAAGGAAAAAAAAAATCTCACCATGAGAAAGAGTGCAGAAACTTTTGGCTTTGTCCCTCCACCCCATCCCCATGGTGAGAGCTCTGATTTTCTTCTTCCAGGATATTCAGCAGAGTTGGAACCATTATCTTGCTACTTAAGGATTGTTTGAAAGGAAGCCGAAGGTGACCTTTTCTACTCAGTGGAGCCGACTAAAAGCAATACTTAGCGTGATGCCCAAGACAGCGTCTGTATTCAGGCTGCTCATGGTAAGGGCTCCAGCAGGATTGCACTTAATAGAAACCGCCCAACAGGAGACAGCGGGGGAATGTTCAGCCCCCCAGTGCCAGTTTGCCCTTGTGTTCATTTCTTTCTCTCTGGATATGTATACAGAAGAAATGCTTTTGTTGATCTTTACCAAAATGCATCCTCTTATTACTTGATTTTTCTCATGAGCAAAATCACCAAACCATCCCTTTTGGTCTTTTGTGACCACTGATGATCTGTTCTGCTGTTTCGCTTTAGCTGCTTTTGGTCGTGAGCATCTTCAGTGGTTCTGATGCAGGACTCTGATTTAAAAAAAAAAAAAAAAAAAAAAAGAAAAAAGGCAAAACCAAACAAAAACCCCAGTACAGGGTAGGTTTTACTGCTTGTCATCAGCGTTGGATCTCCATGTGAAGTGTCACCGGTAATTTTTTTTCCCTTATGCAAGGGATAAGGGTGATAGAGCTGGAGGAAGACCTCTGTTTTATGTTATACCTTAATGGCTAAAACATATGCCCGGTTTATGGAAGACTCAGGTTTTATTTGTCTCTTTGCCTGGGCAAATTTCATGACTTAAAGACGGCCTGTCCCAGTAAACACCAAAAGGAGAAAGAAAACTCTTGCTGCTTCTTCCTGTTGGGTGCTATTTGAAAATGCAAAATATTCTGGACCCATTAGAGGACTTATTCTTGCAAATCCCTGCTTTTGGCTGGTCTTAGGCCTGGTGCTTGCACTGAGAGTTGATTCTGCTGGGGCTTGGGCAGGTGGAGCTGAGCTCCGGGTGCTCAGAATGCTGTGGAACAGCAGCTGTATGGGGACTTTCAGCATCACAGCTTGGGCTGATGCACTGAAAACCCTAATCTAGATCCCCAAAATCTCTTTTTAGATCCTACTCAAGAAGATGATAATTTGGTCACTATACCCTTCTGTTGATCACCTCTCTGAAGAGTCTCTGAATTATCTAAGTTTATCACAACAGTAATAAATTACAATATGTCTTGTTTTTCTTACTTGATGTTCATACTGTACCTTTTCCTCATATCTCTGCCCTGGCTGTTCTTAACTGGCAATGTCAACTCCTGTCCCCATTGATGGAAGCTGTGGACTAGAACTCATCTGGATCACTGGGAGTAGATACAATACAGGCTGCAGATAATTAATTACAAAAATAATTAGCCCTGCTTAACTGCAACATCTATGTTTTTCTTGAAAGGCCTCCAGCTCATTTTCAAAGAGGCTTCACTCCATGGACAGTTTGATGGGGCAACAGGCAAGAGGCAATGTCAGAAATGAGCATTGTAGGTGGCTTGTAGATGAAAAGCTATTTGATTGGAGCGTTTTTTCCTAATCTTTTCAAACGCTCTTCCTTTTTCTTCAGAATAAATCCAACAATTTTCAAAACAGTGTTTATCTCAACAAAGCCCATGGTATGTAATTCAACCTTTCTGTAGCACTACGCACAGATTATCATTTTTCCCATAATAATTTCCAAAAATTACTTTGTGTGTTCTTATTTGGTGTGTGATTTTTTTAAAATCTTTTTGTGTGTGTGCGTGTGTTTAAATTTTTCAGTGCCAGTCAGAATCAGCATTTCCACTTTACTGAGCTATGGACACCAGCAATCCCTTGCTACAGGTCTGATAGTCTGAGATGATGCCACACGTACATCAGGAATTAACCTGAGCATTGTCCAGATGAGATCCCCCAGCAAGCATTGGACCTCCTTTGTGTGGCATAAAAGCACCAGAACAATGCATGAAGGCTTTGATAACCCTAGTTGTCCATCTGCTAATGAGCAGCCTCAGGTTGTGTGGTCTCTTGGACCCCTTAGGACTTTCCTGCTTGGTCCAACTGTCATGCCAACGGTTTCCAGCGAGGCTGTGGGCACGTGTGCCGTAGGATGTTCCTGATGGGTCAGGTCCAAGCCTTGCGTAACCTCAGAGACCTGATCTTTGTATTAGCTCTTAAGCACAAATATAAAATTGCATTTATAGCATTTGCGTGGCTTTATATCTGGCTCTGAGGTAAAGTCGATGTGGTGTTCCTCATTTGTCATGCATCTGTTTTCTTCGTTAAATCAAAGGAATTGACGTCTAAATTGTTTCGGGTCTTGGTTAAGTTCGTTTTTTTACCAGGTGATGTCAAGATAAACATTTGATTAGACTGTGGAGAATGAAGGGTTCAGACAGAAAAGTGAGCCATCACAAAGCTGTTTGGTTTTTTTCCCCAAAGATTTTCTTTGTCTTGGTTTCTTTCTCTGCCTAAAAATCCTTATGAAGGATTTTCCTATATGAACCCAACGTCTGTGCTCACAGCTGCGTGGTAAGGATAAATGGTTGGTGCCAATAGATGGATAAATTGCCTTTAGCATTATTTTAACAGCATGCTTTAGTGTAAAGCTATCTGTGCTCTTTGGAGGACAGACAGGAAGGAAATTGGGATTCTTGGGCATTTGCAAACCTGCTCCATGCATATAGCTGGAGAAAGCACTGCTGACCAGTATTTGTTCCTCTGGAACAACTAATGAATGACTTGGTGGGCAAATCTAAACCCTAATATCTCTAGAAGTTGTTTCTAGTGGGAATAAATCCTTTTTTAATGATCTCATATGGGGTTTATTGTCAAAGCGTTTATTTGCTCGCTCAAATTAGCCAGAGGTGCTGCTTGCTGGCAGTCATACGGGCAACGAAGTAAATGCTGTGGAAATTGCTTGGTAATTCTTTGTGTAATTGAAAAGACTGGAAGCTCGATACCTGTTCAGGTTGCTCTGGCTGTTTGGGATGAAGCTCTTGCAGTTTTAATCAAACTTTTAAGGAATATTTGTGTCTGTCGTTACAATAAAGCCAGATGTGTCTCTGAGCTTTGTGACCAGCACTGCCAGTTATTTTGGTATCCAAATTGATTTTGGTGGAAATGCACCTAAATGGCTCCAAACCGCTGCAGTAGACTGAGATATTTAATCCCAATTTAAAGGACGTTTTCTTTAAATATTTCTTTCATCTGCTCTTTGCTTTTGAAAAATGCCTTCTAAAATTTCAGGGCTTTGATACATTTCTTGGGTTGCTGTACATTTCATTTTGATTCTTTGTTATCCCTGTCCTAGAATTTTAATAACTACTGTGTGTGCACAGTTTATTTGTGAAATGGAGTGATATCTTAGAAAGATGCGAACTGTTAGAAGCAGAACTATTTTTATTGCTCTTGGGTGCCCCTGAAAATACCAACAAGCCTGAAATATGATTCCTATTTTTCTGTTTTCAGGCCTTCACATTTGTGTGGAACTACTGGGAAATATTAACTTCCCTCATTTACATGTGAAAAAAACCCCCAGATTTTTGTTCAGCCAGGTTGCCTGTGTCAACTTTCCATTCATCTTTTATGTTATTTGGTTTTCTTAGGTTTTCTTGTTTGTTTGTTCCTACCATAAATTGGATAAAGATTTATTTTCTCAAAAACTTATTGCTGTTATGGAAAAGCTTAATCTAAATTTCTTTTCACCTTTGTTACCTCCCTTTTAAAGTCATGAATCTCCACCAATGAGGACAAATAACTAGCAAGACGTTTTTGGTTATTGTGACGTCCCCTTACGCTATCAAGGTGCCTTTTATTTTCCAAATCTATGTGTTTTCTGGAAAAGTTATTGGTCTGTTGTCTTTTTCATGGTTCACTTGAAATGAGTGTAATAATTGGACTATATAGCAATAATCTTCTATCCTATCTCTTTGAAAGCAAATGCCATTTGTTGTCCAGCTCCTCTGTGGTACAATATACACTTTGTTTCATCCAAAGCTGATTTTTCAGTCTAGAGACACTTGGAGTAAATAGCTGGTAAGAATTATAGTTGTGCCATATGGTTTCAAATGTTGTTGAGAGATTTGTAATTTTAAAATCTTTCATATTTTTTTGTTTGGGTTTAAGCATATGGTGGTAGTGAGCACGCTAGATAACTTCTGCCATGAAGCAAATGCAGCTTAATGCCAAATATATTTACCGTATGTATACTCATGGTATCCTCACACAAGTATTAGTTAGAAGGATCGTACACATATACAGAAATAGCAACAGCTATATTTTTTTTCCTGTGAAAGAACTGCTCATTAAAACATTGAGGAGTTAATAACTACTTGCGATTCTTTCTTCTCCATGTTATGGATAATGGAGTACTACACATTTGCAATATAAGAATAATGTATTCCCATCTACATTTATTGCAGAAATGATAAATTATGTTTTCCAGTTTTGTCTAAGTGAAAGTTGGGTATGTTGCCTTGGAAAATTAATATTTGAAAAACCCTATGTGAGGTAGAGATGATCAGTGTACATTAACGATGGGCATTGCTGTTTGATGCAATCATCTTGGTTAGTTGATCTTCTTGGCTTATAAAAATAATTTTAGTACTGGTAATATTTATGTTAATGCTAAACAGTCTGACAGAACACTAACTAAATTGATTTTATTAATAATATAACAGGTCATTACTGACAATTGTACTTGAAAGAAACATAGACACGCTGCAAATGAGCTGTCCTTCTACCTCACTATGCAGTCATTTTTAAAATTACTTGCTTTATTAAGGAGAATAACAAGTAAATATGTAATGAGAATGCACACAGGCACCTTGTGAGAAGTACTGCAGAGTAATAATGTGCTTAAACTGAGTTATCTGTAGCAGTTCCCTGTGCTTTGTGCTCCAGCTATAGCTGATGGCTCTTCGTGGTGCAGAGAAGGTGGCATATTCAGCTGGAACAATTTTCAGCCCAATAATCTGTTTATACTGGGGACCTTATCTAGATTATTTCACTAGTTTGAATGAAATATTTTCAGCCATAATCTGCAGTATCCGAATTATGGCAGTGCTGCGGTGCCAGAGGTCAGCAGGAAAGAAATTTGCTCTACAGCCTCCTGTGATCTTCCCACTTCTGCCTCTGGTGGTGTGTGTGATATCTGGGGGAAAGAAAAGAAAAAGAGCCCCACACAAGCTGTTTGTATGGTGCTTGAGTAAGATTGGAAACGAGACCAGAGTGTGTCTGCTCACGCCAATGACACAATTGGCCAGATGTGGAAGCCTGGCCACAGCTGGCAGCTCCCTGCTGAAGGTCGGGGCAGACTTGCTCTGCTTTGCTCTCAGGCGCTTTTGCTAATTTTCCGTTTGATTCCTCAAACTTAAATCTCAGATCCCATAGACTGAGCTTTTGCAAAGAAACCAAGGATTTCTAGATCTTCAGGAAAAATCCTCCCAGTAAATACTTAACTCTCCACCCGACTCGCATTTTGTGGGTTGTAATGAACATTTTCTCCCCAGGCAGAGATGCTGCGGGTGTAGGAATGTGGTATATTCAACAATCTCCTCAGTTTTGTGCTCTCTATGTGTCTTTCATCCCCAGCTCGCTCTCGCACAATTATTTTCCCATGCCAGAACTTTGCTATAAACTCTGTGTTTGAAACACAGAGGAAAAAGACCTTCAGGAGCTATATGTTTATTATCCTGGAGAAGATAACATTTCAAAAGCAAGGCAAAACAGAGACAGGAAAATAAGATTAGTGAAAGACACAGTATTATGGACTAGCACAGTGACAGAGACTGATTATAGTTTAAAAGATTCTGTCCTTAAAGGGAACAAAAAAAATCGAACCTTTCAATCAGAGTATTTCAGAAATATTATACAATAATTTACCAAGTGTCTGAAGCTCTTGTACTCCCTGTGCTGTCTCTAATCTGCAGTAAAAATTGGTTTTGATTAAAAGTCTTCCTAACAGGAAAATCACTTTTTCCTGGTTTTGGTTGGTTTTGGTTGGTTGTGTGGAGTTGTTTTTTCTTTCTCCTCAGATTGTATTTGCTGTATCTGTGTGCAAAGAACTGGCTCTCCAGGGGTGCTGTTTCTGGAGAGGGTGCCCACACCAAACACCTGCAGTTGCACTACCCCAAACTGCAGTTCTCTGTGTCCAAAAGGTGATTTCAAGGGGACAAGGAGAACAATAATATTTATTAATATTTATTATTACTTCATCCATTGATTTTATATAAAACATTCTTAATTTTTTTCTTCTCTAATCTGTCTGGACAGAAAAAGAAATATACTAAGTAAAGCAGAACATTAGATTTGGTCCAAACTGGGAAGATTTATTTTTCCCTTATCACCCAAGTTTTCTGTCCCAAAACGTCTAGCGTCTCAATTAAACGCTTCAATTTTGAAAATGTTACAAGTGGAAGGGAGTTAATATAGACCCTTTTATATCTATATTCACATATGTGTGTATACGTGCATATACCTATCTCTACACATGAATGTATATGCAAACAAATCTTATGAATGTTTGTGGAAGAAATACCGCGGAATAATGGGAAATAATAGAAAAAAACCTAGCAAAACCAGTTCACTGAAACTTTGCGGTCCTTGGGTGACATTTTTGTTCAATTCTCATGGCAGATGGACGAACAAATGGGAGCAACTGGATTAAAAGCCCAGTACTTGATTTCACATCAGACTGTATTTGGACCGATGTAATTCACTTCTGTTCACTTAACAGGGTAATGAAAGAATAAAATGACACCCCTCCAATATCTTTTAGGGTGTGTGGTGTTCAAGTGTTGTGCCTATGATTGAGTTTAGCTGAATTTACCTGAACCATTAGAGACACCTATGCAGATGTTTGACTGTTTTGCTATAGTAGGTCAGCCGGCTTTGATCACCATTGCTAATATTTCCTACAATTTCTGCCCCACGGTGTAGAGTACAATAATATTTTAAAGCTTCTCAAGGTCACCTGGTGCACTGGAGAGGAGGTGGGTGGTATCTGGGGCTGGTGTGAGAGTGGGTCCCCCTTTCCAAAGCTCGTTTTGGGGGGAGCACTAATTCCAACACTTCTCCGCCTCTTTGTTTGCGCGATGGGAAAAATGCAATTTTGGCATCCTGAAGCTAATATTGTGATTTCCATTTGTTTGTGTTTGGAAAGCCTCAGTTGTGGTTTAGATTTTGCTTCTGCTGCACTTTGCTTAGCAATATAGGATGCTGCAGATAAAACTTGTTTTTGTTTTCCGATTTCTTTGAGCAAGTCATTTCATAGCTACTTGAACATGAATTTTGGAGGATAAGGGGGTTGCTTGGCAACTAAACTGCAATATTTGCACTGGTACCCGTGGTGCGGTTTCCCCACTTTCTGGGGAGAGCGCGGAGAAGGCAGCTGGGATGTTTCTATTTTTGTTTGTTGCTGGTACCGCTGGGTGCTGAGGTTTGGTGCTGGTTCTTGCTCCTGTCATGCCCTGGACTCCGACGTTCACCAGGAGGACACATGGTGGGCAGCATCCAACTGCTCACCCAAATCACGGCCCCTTCAGCAGAGGTTTTACGAACTAATTTTATGAAATATTGAGCCTTTGGACCTGATAAAGTAGCACCATGTCTGTGTCTTTGTCCCTTCTCTTCAAATTTTATCCTCTCCAACTTCCCAATAGAAAAGAAAAATCTAAAAATACATCCTTCAAAAGTCACCCTTATCTTGAAGATCCGTTTTAGTTAAGTAGTATTATTATTAAAGAACCCATTAAAAAAGCCTTGCAAGAAGATCTGAATACTCTTTTTTTTCTTAGACTACCAAGAGAGATAGCAGTAAATGAGTGTAAAAAAGAGTCTAGTAGAATGAAACCAACAAGTTTACAGATGGTATTAGTACTGACAGCGACTGGGCAACCAACAGGAATAGTTTTCAGAAGTCTCTATGTTGTTTTATTTCTTTTTAACTGAGTCTTAGGGTGACAGCCCATCTTTTATTAATAGCAACTTGAGCTAATCCGCTAATTTTCTGGAATTTAGAAAAGCCAGAAAGTATTCCAAGATTAGTCATGCTACATGATATAATGTTCACGCAAAGGGCCATGTTTTATTCATCGGTGATATGCAATGAGCATTTCCAAATGGAAATGTTCTTCCAGGCCTCCTACGCCACTTCGAACAGCAGTTCATACAAACGCTCTATTGAGAACAACTTCTAAAAACAAACAAAAAAATCAACAAAAAACCCAACTTTGTCTTCCACTTTTCCTGTGTGCACGTTCTTGGGATGCTCACAAATTATTTATCCTGCACTGAAGCTAAAAAAATATTTAAAAAGGGGCAAAGTTTTACTGGAAATGACAAAGGTTTCTCTCACTTGTGTTTGCTCCTGTTTAGAAGTCTGAAACATTTTGTGCTTGGTGCAAGGCATGTGGAATAATCTTTAATCTGGTATTTGTGATTGGAGCCTGAGATGTGGAAAGTATTGACTCAAGGTAACATGAAAAAGTAACTATGCACCCAGTGTTCGCTGAAGGACAGAAAAAAAAGAAAGGTATGAAACTGTGTGTTTACTGCTAACATCTCTCTTGACTGGCATTCTGTTTTCCTAATTACATGTCTGTCTAATGGACGTGGTTTATGAGCAAATGTGTGATGATGTCTATTTGCAAAAGGTGAGGAACTTGTAAAAACCTTCCTCTTATAACCAGCGTTAAGAAATTTAAGTGACACAAAATGCAGGAGTCCTGGAAATGTGGCATGGAGTGGTGGCTTTTTAAGACTTCCCCAGTCTTGCCCGTGTGAAATAGCTAAATCCTGTTCCTTTAGACTGTATTTTAAGAGGAAAAAGAGAAATCCACCTGCTTGCAGCTACTTGGAGGATGTTAATACCAGGTTGAATGGCAAGCATGACCAAGCCATGTGTGCAGGGAATGACTGAGGAGCTGCTTAAAAGGATGAGGATCCATGTGGAAACCCTTCTGTTTTCCCGCAGAAATTGCGGTTGTGCAGGAAAATAATCCATTAGGCAAAGAGCCTGTTGGTGCAGGCAAATGTGGGTTTAAAGGTGAGATGCTGCAGCCCTGAGCAGCACCAACTCTTGCCTGCAAAGCCTGAGGAGCTGCTGGGGCAACCTAAGGGGTTTCCTCCTTCCATTGCTCATGTCTATGTTTGTAGCTGCAGGCTGTGACTCAAAAGATGCAATTGGATTGAAATTTTTAAATGTCAAGTGCTTTGATCCTTCACCTCTCAGACTTTGTCAGCTCTGAGCAAGAGAACGTGAACGGGGAGGATGCTTTTTCCTCTGAAGAAGCCGCAAAGATCTCCAACGCCGGATTTATACACAAAGTACTCTCGCAAACGTACTGCTGTGTTTGGCTTATAGGTATATGAATCTATCTTCAGGGAAAAAGCAATCAAATAAAGGCAAAAAGACTCTTTTATAGCATATATAGCCATGATTTCCAGTCATACAGGATGCCATTTAAACAGAAGGTCCCATCATGTGGCCTGTGTTATTCCTTCAGCTTTGCCCTTGAGCCTGTAAAAAATACTGTACAAGTGTTATTTTCTTTTTCAGCATAGGCATTTCAGTGTGGAAGGGTTCTGTAATTAGCTAGGGTTAGTTTGGGGAGGTGGACTGATTGCTACCTCCTACTCTATCCTCCGGAGGGAAATTTTGATCATAAAATTCAAAGGCTGACCTTGGTTCAGGTTATATAAGGAATATTGCGTTGGGTTTGACCTTCACAATCTAGATTGCAAAAGATGAAAGAATTAGCTGAAATTGAACACTACGCCTGGCATCCAAGAAGGGGAAAAAATAGCTTAAACCATGGTACCTATAAATTATACATGAGAAGCCTTGTATGCTAATGTTATAATCTTATGTCACCAGGCTTCTTGCATTAGTTAGATATGTAGGTGTCTTATTAGGTGAAGAGTAACAGTCACTTTTAAAATAACACATGCAATGAATAGTCCTGAGGGGAGGAGATAGACTTTTATAAAATAATCTGAAAGGCTAAACTGCATAAAATATTTGCAAAAGCATATAGTTTTATGGAAGTACAAGGTTTGTCAGTAAGCTGTAGCGCGTTTCCACTGTCGTCTTAAAGAAAGGTACTTTTAGTAATTAACGTGATATTTACAACAATCGTCGTGCCAATGTAAAAATGACCTATATATATTTTTATTGAATCTTTCAGTTTTGATGCTTTCTTCTCCAAAGTGTGTTTTCCTGTCTTGAAACCTTACACTAGGCACCAACATTTTCAGAATTTTTATATACCTGTAAGTGAACAGACCAAGATTTCTTTTTCTTTCTTTCCAATCCACGGAGTTGATTTATTTTTTTTTTATTTTTTTTTAAATTTTTTTTAAAGCTTCCTAATTCCCTTCCCCAGGCCTCTCATTGCTGATACGGTGCCTTTGGCAAACTGCAGCACCTTAGCTGTCACTGCTGGGATTTTTATCTCGGCAGCAAAAAAAACTGGGCAGAGCTGTATAATCTTCAACATATTTATAGTGCTGGTTTGATTTATTGTTAGTTCTGACACAGAGGTGCTGACTGTCGACATATGATATGCTTATTGGCTAAATCAGGAGAGAGAAGACACTGATGACAGTGAAATTCTAGAAGTTTCCCCAGGATGGGCCAGAGCTGCTACACTTACCTGCCACCCCCGTGTGCATTTCAATGCATTTTGTAGGTTTTGCTATACGTCTTACTGACACGTGCTGTGATAATGTGCTGAGAGCAACTTCTATTTCTGGACGCAGTAATTCAATCATATTTTAAAGGAACGTAAAGAGCGGGTTGCCTGCTCTTCATTGACCACTGAGCTGGCTGTTCATCACCAGCTCGGATAATTTGGAAGCCCAAAAGGCTTTTTCAATTCTCAGGCAGGTTAAACTTTTAGAAAAAATTTAGGTTGAAATGTGCCTTTTAGTTGCCAGCACGCTTGTTTTCAGTAGCATAACCTGTTTTGAACTGTCTCCCAGTTTGAAATGAGTGAACAAGCTGCATTCTCCTGTGCTGACTCCAAGCGATGTTCTGAGCTGCTCAGGATGCTCCGAGTGATGAACAATCTCAGCAGAATTCTTTTGTCGTCTTTAATAAAGGATGAACTCTTAAAGTCCTTTAAGACTTAAGTTAGTGTAACTTAAGTTAGTGCTTAGCACTAAAATAGATTAGACACAGTAAAAAGTTATTAAACCATAACGATAAAAACCTGAAAAGGAAATACATATTTATTAAGGGGAATCACTTTATGTTACCTATCATTATTGGCTCAACTTCTGTAGAATTTGTACAGGGCAAGACTCATTTAGAGGTTTTGAGGCCAGATTGATTAAAATATTGCTTGTTATACATCTTCCTTTTTCTTAACATGGAGATAACAAGAGAGTTTGGCACCATCCCTTTACTTTGCCATGATTCCCAAACTCTCTACGTAAACATTATGTAATTCAATTCATTAATCAGAGTGTAGATGGGGTTTTGTTAATATTTTCTGAGATTTTTTCTTTCGTGGAGAACTTAAGACTTTAGCTGATAATTCGTACTATAGTAATAAAGGCAATTCTTTTTACAGGAGAGAAAGTTAATGCACAGACAAAAACATGATTATGGTTAAGTTATCCAGTAAGTCAGTTTAGACACCTAGATTCTTATTTTGTTCCCTTTAAAGCTCATCTGGACTCTTTAATGCTGGTCTGTATTACTAGAAAAATCTGTGATAATTCCTATTAAATTTAACTGCAGTGTTTCCATAGAGATTATGTTTAGCATAAAAATAGCTGAAACATTTTGACATTGATTCTGAGACTACAGTTAATAACATCTTATTTTAATACTTAGCAGCACTAAAGTATAGAACTAAATCCTTGTTTCAATAGGAAAATTTATGTAATGAAATATGTGAAGGTAATAACATTTGTCTCTCATTTAAAGTAATAAAAGGTAACTTCTCTCTGAACTGTAATATGTAACTTAGCTTGTTGCATCCAGAATGAGTTAAAAGGAATATTGTAATGCACATTTCCACAAATGGGTTAGATGTTTATAGATCTGCAGGACAAGGCAAGGGAAGAGAAAATATTAGTTAATGTAGACGTTTGAATTTTGTGGAAGAAGTCAGAAACATTGATTTTGGTTAGTTTACTGTATTGGCAGTGAGTGCAGGAATATTTTTCAGAATAGCTTCAAGTATTTCTAGAGGTGAAACAAAATTATCTCCCTGAACAGTCTACTGAGCAGCCAATGTGAGCAGAGAGATTTTTTGGTTTTCATCCTAGAAAAGGAGCCAATTCTGAAGAACATGGTGAAACTGAAGATTCAGTGATTATAATATCATTACACAGGAAATTTAGTTTGGGTTATTTGCACTGCATGGTAGATTTTAGCAAGGTAGACTTGGAAGGAAACCCAGAGAGTTAAAATTACAGGATAGAGAATGTCTCTGTTAGAGTGGGGTAAGAAGTGACACCTGCAGCACGGTGATGCAAGGGGGGGTGTCAAGAGGATGGACCAGACTCTGCTCAGTGGTGCCCAGTGACACGTTGAGGGGCTATGGGCACAGACTGAAGCACAGGAGGGTCCATCTGAACATGAGGAGAAACTTCTTCACTTTGAGGTGCCAGAGCCTGGCCCAGGCTGCCCAGAGAGGCTGTGGAGTCTCCTCTGGAGACATTGAAACCCACCTGGACATGACCCTGTGTGATCTGCTCTGGTGACCCTGCTTTAGCAGATGGCTTGGAGTGGATGATTTCCAGAGGTCCTTTCCAACCCCAACAATTCTGTGGTGCTGTGAAAGCCAAGAGTTGGATTATGGTTGGTACAAATCACCTTGTGCATAGAGTTTGGGTTGTGCTCAGGGGGTGGAAAGTCTTCTCCAGCTGAGGGGCAGGGGGCTGGGATGCAGGAACCTGTGTTACTTTAACGTACAAGAGGATTGGACAGGATCAGATCGTCTTGGTAACTCAGGATGTATCGTGGTGTTGAGCAACATTGACTTTGTCAGTGTGATGCAGTGGCCGTGACTGGGGAGGCTCTTCTTGATGTCTCTTTGGCAGCACAGGTTTTGGATAGTTAATTCTGGTCTGTAGACAGTTGCTGGTGCATTTATTTGAATGAGAGTAATTTAAACACATTCAACTGAGATGAAATAAAGAATAGAAAAACCCTTTGACGATGGAAAAGGAGAGGGTTGATCACATGTGCAGAGGGCCAATCTGAGATTACGAATCAGCCACTTGAGTTCAGGAACAGAGATGCAGAAACTCTGAATTACTGAAATACTTGACAGTAAACTTTACCTCAAATCCATCATTAGTATGGGTCGAGAAGCCCCGCATGAAATTTAACAATACATAATGTCTTGAACCATGCGTATGTTCAACCAATTTGATACAGGTGCAAATCTGGAGGGAAACTGTTTATGCGGGATTTAGAATTGCTACAGTAGAATGCATCTCCAGTTGACTGTAGCGTAGAGCTGTTTAATTTGCTTGCATTAAATACCATATGGTGTCTCTTTGTGCCAAACACTATACGAAATGTTTGCATGCTGTTGTGAGTAATATTTCCTTTAGGAGTAATGCCATGTCATTTAAATACCCACTCTATAAAGCTTTGCTTTGTTTCTGCAAAATGTATTGCTCGCAGACAATTTTCGGCTAGGAGCAACATGACTGTTCTTCCTTTTGGAGGCAAAAACTCTTCTTTAATTCAGGCTGTCACAAAAAGTATGTAGGTATGTCAGCAATGTAAGACTGGTACTTAGCTGTGTTGGGTTTTTTTTATGCCATTGTATTTAAAACAAAAAGCTTTTCTATGGAAATTAATGCGCTTCCTTCTTAACTACATATCCTAATTCAAGCTCATATCCTGCTGTGCACAAATACCCCCAAAACTTAAAATTAAATTGTTTTAGCTTCAGAAAATAAAGATAATCAACTGATTAGAGGACTATGTGACTAATTAGGACATTTGACTTTCATTCCCAGTGAATACCCATGACTGGTGAATCTCTGCATCCGTGAAATGAATGCAGCTCTATTCCAGTAACTTGTAGAGAAGGTGCTAAAAATGCTTTCGGATCTCTTGTTAAAAATACTTCAAAGGAGCAAAGCGGCATTAGCTGCAGTTGGGTTTGGGGCTGGAAATCCTGACCTGGGAGGAACCCAGGCTGCTGCTGGGAATTGCTGCACTTGGGAGAGAGGAAAACCCTTACAAGGACGATTTCATGAATTTTCGGAGTGATCTTCAGAAAATCTGACAATGTGTTATCTGTTCTAAGTTACAGCAATAGTGATTCCTGTTCCAAGTCACTCCTTACCCAGCAAACCCATTTGCTGGGCTGACAATTTGCCCTGTTTGTTCCAGCTTCCCTTCAGTGATGGAGGCAAGAGGAGTAACCGGTAACCTCACTGGGTGTTTGGGAATTAGTGAGTGACAAACGATGTGAAAAAGAAGGTATTTGAATGTTCTCTAAATAACTTCTAGGAAAGTAAAAACAAGAATTAAAAAAAACCCAAACCAAACAAACAAAACCAAAAAAACCCACAAGGAAACAAAAAACCAAAACCAAGCAAAACCAACCAACCAGCCAAACCCAACAAACCAAAACAAGGCAAAGCCCCCCAAAAGCCAACCAACCAACAGAACTAACAAAACCCACACAACTCCAAAAATTCAAAACAACAACAAAACCCCCCCACAAAACAACCCCAAAACAAACAAACCAAACATAGACCAACCAACCAAGGCCCCAAACATTTAGTTGTGCGTTTACAAAAAGACCTGAAATATTTGTTTGACTGTATGTTGTCATCCTGTAAAATGCTATTAAATCTTCCTAAAAATGATGAAGTAAACTTAAAGCAGATGTTTCAGTCAACTGTGAATTCTAGTTTGCGTGCTTAGGATTTTTGTTCTCTGTGCTAATTTTGCTTATTTCTGTGGTTCTGACATAGATGTGCTGCTCATAGAACTTGTTAGACACCTTTTTATAAGGAACTCAACAAAGATTATACCAATATCTCATTATTTCTGCTTTTGAGTCTCCAGATAATCACAGGGAAGTTATTTGGGTACTAATGTCGAAGTTGTTAAGTGACTGCGCACGACTTCCACTGCAAATCAGCGCTAATTAAAATATAATTATTTTAAATTGTCGTGATGCTTCAGAAACAATATTAGAAACACGGAAGGGGAAACTGAATGAATTGATTTCAAATGAGATCCTCATGTTGTCCAGGCAATTATGGTGATTTTAAATTTAATTCTTCTGAAAGGGGGCAGAGGTCGGGTAGCGCCTGAAGCAAATTAACGACCTGATCCAGTCACATTACCAAGCATTGCTGGGATCCGCGTGAACTAATTGCTGTGATTTGTCATTATTGTAGCAGAGACTTCGCTCTACCAGGCAATGGTGCACAGTCTGCTCTTCACCAAACTCTGCAATTAAGAACCAGGGAGCTATAAATGCAATAAAATCCTAAGGGTAAGGTTTAAAACAGCACCAGTGTGCAAAGTCAGCATCGTAGTTTGCTGCTGCAGGAGGCCGTGGAGGCTCATTGCTCTGGGGTGTTGAAAAGGGAATTGCACAAAGCCAACAAAAACGTGACCAGGTCCCCAACCAGGCAGGGACGTCCCCAAACTGCCAGGCAGTTTACTGGCTTTACTTGCGGTGACCATGTTTGCAGCCACTGAAAAAGCTGCTAAAATCATAAAGGAAGTGATTTCTGAAAGTGTATTAAAGGCTTTAATCTTAAAGCCCTTAATATTAATGAATTTAACATGAATTGAATTTAATGTAATGAATTGAACATAAATTCGTTAATATTAAAGGCTTTATTTCTTCTATTTTTATATAAATAAATACATTTTTAAAGTAGGAAATAGGTTACAAAACCTGTACTTGTATTCAGTGGTGACTGGAAGTACAGTGGTAAGAAGAAAAAGAACATTGGCACATGTGTCTGTAAGGGCCTGTCCTCTGCCTTGTGCCGTTAAGATTGATTCAAAAGCATCCACCGCTGTATTCCTTTTCTCTTCAAGTCACTGTAAAAGGAAAAATAGCAAATTAAAACAGCTGTGAAATGAATTTTAAGAAACCCCTAGAATGGTTACATTTTAATTTAAACTTACGCTGCTGGAAAAAGCAATAGATGGCTTGGAGGGGAGATAGTATGGAGATATGGGACATTTTGCATAAAGGGGAGTGCTCTGACCAGGGGGAATTACGGTCATAAGATTAATATAGAGGTAACATAAGATTAAATACATCTTGCTAGTCATGGAAGAAAAGTTCTGAGGTTTAGTACTTAAATGTTTAAGAAGTCTTGGGTCAGTTTTGCACAAGATCTAGGACTAGATGGAAACAGTTCCATGAAATGCTGTGGTTTTCTTTGTAGGGGAAATACATGTGTTATGTGTAGTTGTAACTGCTGGGGTTGTTGCTAGTGATTTACTCACCTTATTAACAGTGAAAAGATTTTTATTGGAGAATTAAAAAAAAAAATCAGCTACTCCTTGCTTTAAGATTTTTGGAATGCGTTTATCTTTTACGTGTTGTTTTGGTGATATTATTTAAGATGCATGTCAGTCGAAAACCACATAAATATTAATGTGTTGTGTTTCTTTTTAATTTTATTAAGAAAAAGTGACAATAATTTTAGATTTTGTGTGATAAGTTTTAGGTTGAAGCAACAACTTACAGCGCAAACTGCAGACACTTTTAGGTTGAGGAGTTTTTAGGGAAGGCTCTGAAAATAAGGAAGATAAAGCTGAAATCAGCAGTTCGCTGTATCACTACATATATATATAAAAATGAAAGAACTGACATTATCATTCTTGGTTGCAGAGGAAGGGCTGCTTGTATTCAGTTTTTCAGCAAATGCACTGTGTGCTAATTTCTAGTGATCCTTGGTTATCCACAGTGACCAGCAAAAATAGTTGTGGGAAGTCCAGTTGTGGAAAGTGTTAGAGCTGCAGGGTTTGAACTGGTGGGGCTGCAGCTTGATTATCCCAACAAAGTTTTTTCTCACAAAGAAAACAAGAGGCCCAACTGAAAAGGATAAGGGAAACTTATTCTTGAGGTTTTACTATTAATCGTGAAGATTGCAATGTAATATTGAACTATTTTCAACAGCGCAATTAGAAGCAATCTCTGTGCCTGGAGATGCACAGATTTTTTTATTTTTATTTTTTCCTTTTATTTTGTTTTGTATATTTTTATTTGTAGTCCTACAGTTTCAGACATCCCAGAGCTCTTGGAGATAATGGAGAGGAAGCTCTGCAGATACAGTGACAGAAATGGCAATTACTGGAACACCAGGGCTTAGGTGTCTACATCAGTCACATCATGCTCAGGTGTTGAGATCTGTGGACTTTGAAGAGCTGCCCCAAGAGGAGGGAATCTCTGCGAATGAAAGGGTCAGTTATAGCACCCCGGATGGGACCGTAACCTTCCAACTTCTTCACAAGGTGACAGATTTTTGTGCCAGTGGAATTGGGGGGAAAAAATATACCTGGCTGGTGGAATTTAGAGCGAATTGTGTACGATGCGATGTGAGAAAGACATGAGCTTTCACTGGAAGAAATAATTGAAAATTCAGAGAGTATTTCTCAGGCTGGAATAGAAAACTCTCCCATGAGACTCTGAAGGTAGCTCTGAGAAGTTCACCTAGACAAAATTATTCTGCCAAAGCTGTCAGGGGATTAGTTAATGTGAAAAATAGCCGTAAGTTCTCTAGTTGCACCAGGTGACATACTTAGGACAGCCAAAAATAAATTTATATTTTAATTCATATAGAGGAATTGTTACTAAGCACCTTTTGTTTGTAAACGCGATTTTGTAATGACTAGTAGTTGGAGAAGCAGATGGTTTTTTCCTGTCAGCGTGAGAACGTTCAGGGAATCGTGCATTCCAGAATAGGAATAGTGATTAAAACCTCAACACATTTTCTTTAGCCTTCTGCTTTGAAGGATCTTTTTACTAACAAATTTTCATTGCTTATTTTTGAAGCGGTGGTCAGAGATGATGAATCTTGCAACCTCAGTGATACAGTTAAAAGTAGATACAGCAATCTTCTTAATGAATTTGCAGATTCAGGTACTTGTTTCCAGGTGGGTTTCAGGCAACATCTGTCCTTGGTCACCTCGGTTTGGGCTGCTCTGTTTTCTCTGATGACTCCGTGGGACAAAGCAAGCAGGGGTGAAGCTGGGGATGGACAATCATCGCTCTTCAGAAACAGCAATTCTGCTCTAAACACTGCTGTCTTTGTTTTTTATTTTTATTTTTTCCTTTGTAACTGAGCTTGGCACAGCAGGATACCCAAAGCCAGTGTGTATCAGTCTTTCTGTATAATACAGCTCAATAATTTTGGGCTTGAAGTATGTTTTCCTCTTTCCACTCGTTGCTTGCAAAGCTGGGTGAGAGCACGTTCTAGTGTTTCCTTCTTGGGAGATACAATTTCTGAAACTTTTCCCACTTCCAGAGACTTTGAGCGGGGGGGAAAAATATAAAGTTTTCTTCTGATAACTGTGTATAAATTGTATTAATTTGGATTTGCTGCCTCAATAATTCATTTGACAAGCTCAGCCTTTACTGTGGCAGAGGATTCATCTCACAAACCCGAATGTGTCTATATGCTCATGTGTGAACCTGACACACTGCAGTGCTCTTGCTATTAACTTTACCATTAGGTGATGGAAGCTGGTACCCTTTCATGCGGCACATCTGACTTTGACTATTATCAAAAATTTAAGGTGGCAGTAAATAATGAAGCAGCTTTGTTTTCTCTCCAGCTCCAAAGAACAAACAAGGCAGGGGTGGGGAGAAGGAAAACAAGAACATTAATTTTTTAAGCTGTTTCTTTTCTTGCTCAGCTTGGAGGGAAGTGAAGAGAAATCCAAAGAGCTCAATGAAGAGATGATGCTTCTGCATCGTTCTCCTGTGGTGTGGTCAGGGCTGAAGCTTAGGGCACTTCTCTGTGCTCACCCAGCCTGCAGCAGGACTTTCTCCTGTACTCATTCAGGGCTCTGTGGGGCAGGAAAATAATAATAATACTACTAATAATAAAAATTTAAAAAATCTTCATTTTCACATCATATGTCACGTCCTTTCTCCGAGAAAGATGTAAAGCCAAGTTCAATGTACCTTGAGCTGAGATAGCAAGAGGAGACTATGAATTAGCCCTTGTCCCAAGAGTGAAAAACTGGAACTCTCTTAGGCTTTTCCAATGTTTTTCCTCCCCTGACACTGGCAAGTAAGGAAAAACAATGACTCCTGGCCCTTTAGAGAGTTCTGCCTGAGCTGCTGCTTAAAGAGCGTGCCTATGGCATTGATTTTCTTTGGATTTGTTTCTAGTTAGGCCACCTTTGAATCTGAGACTGCATCAGAGGATCGGTTATTAGGACAAATATCTTCACAGAAGGGGTTGTTGGGCATTGGAACAGACAGTGCTGGAGTCACCATCCCTGGAGGGGTTTAGAAGACACAGAGATGAGGTTCTTAGGGACGTGGATTAATGCCGGTGTTGGGTTGATGGTTGCACTCAATGATCTCGAGGGTCTTTTCCAACCAAAATTATTCTAAATAGTATAAATAGCAAATAGAGACATCATAAATTGATTTTAAATAAAATCCCACTACAACCTCAAGGAGGAAAAAAACCCCAAACCCCACATTTTTTTAATTATGAATCTGTAATTTGAAATAACGTCATTGGTCAATATTTGCTGGATGCTGACTAAACACAAGCCAACGCTGTTGGTATTTGTCTGGATCCATTAATGCCTTACGGCTGGTTGCAGCGAGATGGGTCATAGCTGATGATGTGCAGGGCAGGAATTTACTGTGTGGTACAGGGAGCCCAAATTCTTATGGCGATGTGGTGCTGTGGTGGCAGAAAGAAGCCATGAGAGGTAGGGCTTGAGTGTGGTCGTTGCTTCCACATGATTGTATGGTGTCCAGACCTGAGCTGGCCTCGCTCAGCTCTTCTTCAAGCATCCCCTCGATGCTTCCAGCTATGAGACTGGCATAGCAAAGTGCAGCGGCTTCCACCAGAATCTGCTTTCTGCCACCAGCGTGGTCAAAAAAAGAGCAAACAATTATGAACCTGGATCCCATCTGTGTGAATGCCGTGGAAAATGACTGAAATGGTTTGTTACTTTCCCCATTGCTGAACTGTTCAGCAGAAGAAGTGTTTTTGTGGGAGTTTGGATGAAGGCTCGGAGCGCCGGGGATGCTCGCTGATGCAGCAGCGGCTGTGCTGTGTCAGGCCAGCTCTCCAGAGCATCTTCCTTTGTGTGGATGCAGCACTCTGCCGAATCTGGGCTTTTATCCTGCTTTAAAAGTTATTCCAGCTCTGCTAGAAAGCAGGACTTTTAGAGAAGAAACGACCAGAGTGAAGGATCAGCTGTGGGAGCGATAATGAGTTTCATATTCTGCAGAGATCAAAGATGGGGTGACACTTAAACATCAGAACATTTCAGGTATTTAAAGATGATGCAGCTTTAGTTCAGTTTGGAGACGATCTCATTTCTTTGTAACCAGAACGTCAGTTCCCATTTGAAACATATTGTCTGGACTATAAATACATTTACCACTCAGGAAATTTTACATAAGCTGCTGTTTTTATGGCTGGACGTGCTACACGTTGCTGCTCTGTAGTTGGAGGCTCCCGTTTCAGTTTGTACAGGCTGCTGTCTGCATTTCCCTCTGCCCAATAACTCTGCAAATTGCTTTCACCGTAAATCAAAGACAAATTTGAGTATTTTTTTTTCTTGTTTCCAGCATTAAGGTTTGTGGCCTTCTCTGGACATTGTACTTGCAAAGGCTTATTAGTGAAAAATGCAGGGGTACTTGTCTGTCTATACATTCCCTCTCCCATCACTAAGAATAAAGGTGAGCTCCCAAACTGGCCATTCCTAATTCTGTAGCTACTTAATTTTCATTGTTATTTCTATATGCTCTGATCCAAGGTTGGTAGAAATTAGTTAAATCTTTAGATTATTTCTTCCTATTCGAAAGGGGTGAGCAGTTGAGAAGCTTTTCACTTCGTTTTTACAGATATTTAATCCAGGGAAAACATAGAGCAAGGGGGTGTTGTGCATTCGTGTTTCAGGGAGAGGAAAAACTGCACCATACCATTTCAACAGGTATCCTGGTTTTATTTGGAGAAAAGTTGCCAGTTCAACAGGTAATTTTTATCCAAATATAAAAGTGTTTTTAATTGCAAGTAATCTGGCATGATTGCTTTTATTTTAGAGCATCATGATGATGAATCATGCTGAGATAATTGGCTTGAATAAAATGTCCCTACCTATGCAAATAAAAGATGGAAAAATTGGATCTATTCCGAACACGTGGTGTTCAGGCAGGACGGAAAAGCTTCCCGTGATACTGAGGCTAAAGGCTAAGATTACTGCTCATCATCTGCATTTATTAGTGCTTTTAAAATTTTACTTCAAATGTAAAATGTGTTGGGGTATTTCATTTTTTAAAACAAATCTACAGTGCTGCAAATACCTTCAACCCTGTTGAGCACTGAGTAAAATCTAGAATAACTTCTGAATATCGTGCAATTGCCCATGTCTTGTTCGATTGTTGATAGTGTGTGTGGGAGAGTTACTGCAGATACTGCTTGGAGCTTTAGTCTATGGTGATTTGTTCTTCAAGATTTTAATTTTGTGGGGGTGTGTTTGTAAGGCTTAAGACCATTTGGAGAAATTTAATCACAAAGTTTTAATTCTTTTTTTTTTAAATTTTTTTTTTTAGCAGAAAGGGTTGTCAAAGATTTTGCAGACTTATTTTCTTGTCTCTATGATGCTTGCGGCTGTGAATTTTTTTTGCATCTAAAATACTACTGTTGTGCAAACAGTATACATATATATATATATATATTTTTGTTTTCTGGCAACCCCTGTGAATGCATCGAGGCTCTTAACCTGTTTCCCAATTGCAACTTGCTGCTTCAGTCTGCTGAGAGGTGAATGTGCTCCCGGGCACACATCTCCTTCCTCCTTCCAGTCAAAAGTAGTTTAATGTCAGACTAGATTATGCAATTTAAGAAAGAAATCTGTTACAGAATGATCATCAGAAATATTAAAGTGTAATTGGAAGTGAAAGACTGGAGTTAAGAGCATCAAGATAATTAATTAGCATTGCATAAGCACACAGAAATGGCTGTATATACAACTTTTAAAATAATTTTATCTAAATGGTATCATTAATTTTAGAAATATTTGCCTAGGAGATGGCAAAATTGCTGTATTTAGTATGAAGCTAATGACTTAGTCAGACTACTATTATACCTAGAAAAAAAAAATACTCGGTAGATGACAAATTATTAGTATTAAAGAGAGTGGGTACTTTTTATAATTATTTTTCTTTGCACGATACAGGAGAGTCTAGAGGTTCATAATAGATTTTTCTAACAATAAAGAGAAAATCTGAATCCCTACCAGTAACCAAGTAATACTGCCACATGGTAATGTGAAAAATGAGGTCTGAAAGGCGAGCTATCATTCTGAGCCAGCAGTCCCATAAAAGATTAGATTAGAATAGCTTAGATAGAAAACACTAGAAAAAGTCATGACTGTGGACGGATGAAAAAGGATGAGTAAGAGTTACTTGGTAAATGAAATGGGAGAAATAGGAAACAGGATGAATGGCAAAGAACAAAAAGTAAATGGCAAAGAATGAGCTGGATTTGGGGCTGATAGACTCACACACAGCAGAAATGTCACCTGTCCGAGTGACTGGAGGGGGACAATGAATATCATCTGTCTGTGACAACATGTTGTCGCAGGTCTCTGGAGGAATGTGGTTGTGGTTGGGTCTGTAAAGAGTCAGAATAAACACGTAAATTTGAGTACCAAAGCGTGTTGTGTAACCGTGCTCCCTTTCCCAGAGAAGGTGGCCATGGTTTAGCATTTTGGAGATGTTTGGAAACATTGCCTGCAATGTAATGAATGCAGAGCTTGTATTTATGAGATTACATACTTTTTTGATTAATATTGCTTTCCATCCTCTTTTTTTTTCTGCTTTTTCACATTAATTTGCCTCCTCCGGTACAGAAAACAGTGGTAATACAGTGAGAAGTTGTAAGAGCCTTTAATCTACTTGGCTTGTGTGATGTTTCTCCCCGTGCTCTGAGGCTCTAGAGTAAGTTGTCCTTGGGCTGTTAGCAAACCATGCGTGCTATAGGATTGCTTGTCCCTCCAGCAGTGATTCCTGCAGAAACCCAGATTAGCTGAGTGTTTATGAGGCTGTGGCATCAATTCAGCAGCAACAGCTCGGGGCTGATGGGACGGAATCGTTATCTTCACGTCCCTCCAGCTTTGTGCTGGAAGACAAGTTCAGTGCAATTAGTTGGCTGGGATCTACCACTAAAATATCTGGGCTGATGGATGCTGAGGTACAGAGCTGTTTGGATATACGTGGGACTCGCTCCTTCGTTTTGTTTACCCAAACACATAAAGATTTTTGGCATCTCTAAGAGTATGGAGGTAGCAGAGTGCAAACTGTGCGTGCATTTGGGAAGGGGTTGTGAAGAAAAATGTGGAGTTTGCTGTTTTAGCTCCACTTCAGAGTTTGTGTATTCCTCTCAGCTCTCTGTCAGAGTTGCTCACTTTCAATTTATGCCTCAAAGACACAGAATAGCTGTGTGTGGGCTGAGAAGCCTGGCTAGACAATTGTGTGCGTTTGTGACTAAGTGGCATGAGAGGCACCGAAATAAATGATTTTTTAATTTGATGTGCTTATTGTTTGAAATCTGAGAATCATTTTCCTCTTTATTCAGTGGTGAGCTTTTTTCCTTCTTTCTTTTCAGGCACCAAATGAATAAAGAGCTATAACAAATATTGAAGGTTTAGAATTCATAAGACAGTTCATGAAAGTATCGCTCTGACTTTATAAATCACATTGTCCATTCAAAAGATTTTGCTCTAATGACTTGAAATAAATTGGAGTCTGAGGTGTATTTCAAGCAGCGCTTCTCAGTGCACAACAAAATAGCTGCACAAAATACCGCTGCGTTCTGTAGCAGTTAAATGTACCGAAAGGAACAATTGATCGAGAACCCCAAATGTATGATGCCCTTGTTGAAATCAATGAAGAAATTGCTGAAGATGTCATAATTAACTTCAAGTGGGCACATTGCCTCTCCAGAAAAGGTGTTTTATGGAGATTGAATTATTTCAGCGGTGCTCTTTTCTCCTAATTGACTTAGCTCTCGTGTACGTTCTCATTGTTCATTTGAGTTGATGGCAGCGCCGGCAGCTCTAGCTGGACACGAGGCAACTGTGTCGTGGGTGCAGCAACAGCACATGTGGTCGCTGCCCATCAAAATGCTCAATCATACCGTGGTGTGACAGAGGACTGAAAGCATGTGAGGGTTTGTTGAGCACAGTACCTATCTCAGTGATATTTTTTCTGTTTGTGAAGCTCATGTGCTATTGGAGGTGGGGGGAAAGAATCTAAGGATAATAACCATAAGATTATTCTGCCAGGGATAAAACTGTTCACGGCTACACAGTGTCATGATTCCTGATTGTGCAATTTTTTTTTCTAAATTTTCTTTATTTTTTTTTTTCTCCCCAGAGAATGAAGCAAAAATAAAATCAGCAATCCTGATTTTTGCAGCCACCTGTGTGTTATAAGACTTGTTGCCAAAATGGCCTTTTAGTGTTCCCTGATCCGTATTCACCTGTGTTAATATGTGGTTTATTAATGCTGCTTGCTAATCAGACTGCACACATGTGTTTCCTTCTGTCATCTTCAAGGCAGATTCTCACAGTGCAATCCTTGTAAATGCATTGGAATAACATCTCAGATACATTTGTCATCTGGGATTAAAGTCTGCACCATCCATTAATGCAGACATACCCTTGACCCAGCGCTTTGTTTCTGCCATAAAACTAAGCATAGTGATCAACTACATTTGCTCCTGATGTATAAAGTTTTTGAGTTAAGTGATACAGTAAAAAAAAAAAAAGGTAAATTGTTTTAAAGTGTGCACTAAGAGCAGACACAGAAAATAGTTGATCAGAACCAGACTGAAGCAGCACAGTAAATGAACAAAAGGGTAGACGGGGTTCGCTTCTGAGAAAAGTTTATTTTCTTTTTTTTTTTTAATACAGAGTGAGCATGTGCACATTACAGTTACTTAGTAACAAAGAGAGATTCTTTCATCTTGATTTTTCCAAGTTAGGGATAAGTACATAAGAGAAGGACATAAAGAAACATTTCCCCTGCACTCCCTGCTCTGGCTTATGTGCAGTCACGGTCCGTGTATCCAGCTGGCTCAGTGCTTAGGGATAACCAAGCTGAAGATGCCTGCTTTTCTGGTTTGGGTTGTCTCATACTGTTGCTGCTTTTTCTTGTTTTGTGGGTTTTTTTTGTTTGTTTTTGTGGGTTTAAAATTTTTTGTTTGTTTGTTGTTGTTTGTTTGGGGGTGTTTTTTTGTTTTTGTGGAGTAGAACAACCAAGTGTCTCGTGCTTTAATTTCTTGGCTTCCCGTTGGGGGCCTATTTTTTGGAAGGATCGTCTCCAACACCATTATGTTATGGAGGTTCTGATCTTTGTAGCAAGGAAAACCTCCCCAATAACTAATCCCTACCACCTGAGGCCCGGAGGGTGCCCATGTACCATGTCAAGGAGCTCGGTGCCAGCCACTCTCCCCATTGTGCTGTCCTCTGGCCAACTGGACCAAACACCTCCAGGTCTCAGGGGGCTGAGCACAGTATCATGATTTAATTTCGATATTGCTGATATGTTTTCTAAAAGCTGCTTCTCTCTCTACACGCTTGCAGAGGGATAACCTCCTGGCCCCTGGTCTTCAGACCTTGGGACGGTTGATGGACCTTTGCATGAGGGAGAGCACAGCCTGTGTGTGTGGCTCCAGCTTGGTGGACACCTCCGTTGCAATTTGAGTTCACCTCTTTAAAGACACAGACTGATCATGAAAGCCAAACTTTAGGGGCTAAGAAAATTGCTTTATGTGCATTTTGCTGGAGGCATTCAGGGCAAAAGAATCGTGCATGTTCTGAGCATCTGGGAATGCTTCAGAGGAGCTACTCGTGGAGCTGGTGTCTTTTCACTGTTGCATGTGACTTTTTTCAAAACGTGGCATTTTTCTCACACTTGCTCACCTTTAGTATTCAAACCAGGCTGCTGCTCCCACCAGATCTCTGTAGCCTCTCTAGTGAGACAATTTCTTCTCTAATACATCCCTTCACCTGTTTCCACGGCAAAGAATCGGCGCCTTTTCTTACACTGATTCACTGATGAGTTATTCCCTCTCAGGAATTAATACTTGAGAGATTGGTTTGTGGTATGTGGCAGACTATTCTTTGTCCAGAAGAGCAGTGCATGAATGCACGACTTTAACTGCAGCCTATTCTTAGGCCTGTCTCAACAGCTCTTGGGCTTTTGATTGAAAGTGGAGGTAATAGGGTGTCAGGGAAGGCAAACTAATCAAGTCTGCCCATGCAAAGAGGGGAGTACTCCATACCCTTTAGAAAGCAGAAGCTCTACCCAAGGTTTTGGAGTTTTTTGGTGGTTTTCTAGGTTGCCTCAGCACCATTGATAACAAATTATTTTTTTAATGTAGATTGCAATTTGGCCCTTACAGATGTCAAGATTAAGAAATAAAGTCAAAGTAAAAGGTTTTTAAGATAGTTTGCTATAAAGCCTTTTAGGTTTTTTTCCACTGTTGTTTGTATTTCCAGTTTTGTTTTTTTGGCTGGCTGCTTCCTTGCTTGTCTAATTTCATGATGAATTGGTGCTTTGGGCCATCACGATAGAAGTAACAAATGTGTTGACCAAGCAGTTCTGCGTGCGCTACTCCCCCGAGTTTTTTGCAAGCCATATGGAAAGAAATCACATATTGAGAAACATATCTCCATAAGTGAGAAGCAGCTATGAACTAAACTAAACTGATGATCATGACTTGGCTGAGAGTCTGTGTTTGGGTCTGTCACTGTATTTTGCTTTGTTGTAACGCAGTGGAAGAAAGTTTGGATAAAAAATATCCTGTAATTTAGCCTAATAATTAAGAGAATATGATGCCCTGTAGCTTAATGTCTAGTGGGAGATGGAGCTGAGTGACAACCAAACAGGAGCCAATTAGGTCAACCAGCACGTTTTTCGTTTACTTGTTTTAGGTAACCTGTAAAAGAGGTTGGGAATGAAGATACAGAGATTGCTGCAGGTGGAAGCTGTAATTTGGGGCAATGCAAGAACGTAGTAGAACTGAATGCTATCAACAAAATTGTCTCTCATAAGGAGGGCCTTGATGATTGACTGAAACAGGGTGCTCCACAAGTGATAAACTGGAAGAAAAGAACAAAACACCCCCGCAAAACCAAACACTTAGGATGGATTATACAGATATTTCTGGAAGATGTGGAAAAATAGCTAAACCTGCAAGGAAGGAGTGAGGGAGGAGGAATAGAAAAGCAGGTGAGGAAAGAATTGAGTTTATTGCAGTGATAACCATTAAACCCAGGCTATTTGCCAAGACCTCCCACTGTAAAGTGGAGCAGAGACAGTTTTCTGGACCAAGAGATGATGTTCTTGTGTACTTCTACATGGCGCCATTGAGCTGAAGGGTTAGAGAAGTGCCCATCAGTGGCCTTAAAGTAGCCAACATGGAAACACCATCTTATTGCACAGTTGTCATCACCATAACTGGGAAAAATCCTGAATAACTAAATTAAAGAAAAAAAAAGTGGCTAATTTTAGCTCTCGTTCTGAGATCAATGTGGGACAGAATAAATCCAGCATATTTAGGAGAGCCTGAGGCTTTTTTTGTGCATGAAGAATGCCTNAAACCCAGGCTATTTGCCAAGACCTCCCACTGTAAAGTGGAGCAGAGACAGTTTTCTGGACCAAGAGATGATGTTCTTGTGTACTTCTACATGGCGCCATTGAGCTGAAGGGTTAGAGAAGTGCCCATCAGTGGCCTTAAAGTAGCCAACATGGAAACACCATGTTATTGCACAGTTGTCATCACCATAACTGGGAAAAATCCTAAATAACTAAAATAAAGAAAAAAAAAAGTGGCTAATTTTAGCTCTCGTTCTGAGATCAATGTGGGACAGAATAAATCCAGCATATTTAGGAGAGCCTGAGGCTTTTTTTGTGCATGAAGAATGCCTGATGCACATTTTTGAAATTCAGCAGATAATGTTTTTCCATTGCTGTTATCGCTGTAAAGATAACTCAGCCTCCTCCCTATCTTTTTCTTGATGTTAGTTCTGATAAGTGTGTATTTCTTTTTATAACCTACAGCAACTTTCAGAAGTATTGGTCTTTTTTTTTTTTTTTTTTAAATTTATATATTTTTTTCAACCACATAACAGAGCAGCCTCAGTTACAGAGGTCTGCATGCGTTCATGGAATACTGTGTCTACTATGTAGGGAACCTACTCAATCACTAAGCCAAGAAGGGATGCTGAGTTTTCTGTACACGGTTTGTGTGCTAGTCGTTAAAAACCACTTAATATAACTTATCAAATCTGGTAGTTAAAATTAGCCACCTTGAGAATGGCTGAAGCAGTTGTGTGGAGGAATATGTCCTTGCACAGGACAAGATTGCTGTTTTACAGGGGTAAGAGAGAGCTGTGTATGAGGAGTGAATAACGTCTGAATTTTAAATGGATGTGTTTGTTGGCCGTGAGTAGAACCTGCATCCTATGAGTTGCACTAAATACATTTAGTGAAAAACAAAAACACTGCACAAGCCTTCCCTAAAAAACGAGCTTAGCAGCTGTGTTTTTGTATTCTGAACCAAGGTTTATTAGTTAAAACAAAACCTCTCTGCCTCTCCTTCCAGCTGTCAATGGTCCAGGTTATCTCCATCGGCATGGGTCAGTTGGGGTGTCCTTCAGAACCACCTTTCACAGCAAATTCTGTTCCTGAGACCACATCTCTGTTGTCTTCTTCCCCATCACAAGGTCATGAAGGTGGTAGACATTTCACTGTTTGTCTTCCCTAAATTATGTCCTTTTTCTGCCTCAAATGAGAGAGTCAAAATTCAAAACCAGACTGTGATGGTCATGAAAGCCTAGAAATGAGACTGGGAAGATGCTGGCAGCAGCTCCTGGGGTCGCGCATCCCTTGCAATAACTTCAGGTAATGCCATGCTCTCATTTGAACTGATGTTTGTAAGAACAGGAGATTTTTTTTTTTTAAATTATTTTCAGGAGAAGGTAAAACTGGAGAGAGGTAGGGTTTTTCACCAAAACACCTGTTAAAATTCACAATGGGCAGTGAACCGAAGCAATCAATTATTCACACAGTTCTAGTCCCAGGGCTTTCTCTTCAAATCTGGAAACACTTTTAATTCACTCGCCTGTGCTGCAGAAGAATATTTTTGGTAAATTTATTTTGCATATGACAGAAGGTGTTTAACTATAGGATTTATGTGTGAATCCACATTTTATTTTTGTAAATGTAAAGTGTTTCAGCTATTGTTTTTGCAAAAACAAGTGGCTGAACAAAACTCAACAGCCCTGTTTCTCACATGCATCTATTCAGGAGGAATATGGTTCATTTGCCATTGGGAAAGAGATGAGAAAGAACCCAAAGTGGCCTCAAGCTGTGGAGCAGATGTCACAGAGGGGAAACCTCTGTCCTCCTGGGTCTGAGGAGAGGGATGCTGTGAAGCTGAAACCAAAGCCTTTACACTAGGGATACCCAGCTGTTTAGAATAGACAGCCTCAAAGAAATTAAAGAGCTAGGCTTATCAAAGGAGCTTGGCACCAAAAATATATCCAAGGAAAGTCCCTTTCCACATTGTCTTGGGAGGGAATAGTCTATCTGGAGACACCAGTCAAGTTTGGCATTGGTTACTTGGAGCATTCCCACCATGGGCACTTTCTCTCCTGATGATTATGAAGGGTGAAATATCTGTTTTATTACAATATACATCACCTTCAGCAATCGAAAACATTTCTTAGCCCAATCTGCATTGAATAAAAATCAGAAAGCTTTCTTTAAGATGCTTTAAGAAAATTCTCATGAAGTTGTACTTCATGTTATTCTTGTAGGAAAAATACCTTTTTTTGACAAAGCATTAGAGAAACTAGATGCCTGCTATGGAAATCTATAAAGTCAAGAAAGCTCATCATCCACTCTTATAATTCTAACTTTTCAAGGTCGTTTTTTAAATTGCAATTCAATTAATGCAAATGCGTGAAGTTTTGGATACTTCAGTTTCTTGCCTTTCTATACAGTGTAGGAATATCTGTATATTCCTGGTATTTGCAGGCAGAAGGGGTGTAAGAAGCCAACCATTTCTTCTCTTGTTCCAATTTAACTGTTGGGACAGCACTTTCCTGAGCTATCAGAGGTCATGCATACATGATTTATTTTTTTTTTTTTCAGATACAGCATTGAATAAAACCAAATTTTCCTCAAGCAATGAGGACAAAATATAGTTATTTTCTGGTCAGCTCTAATATTTTATTAGCCACCTTTTTACGTAAATCTGGTTAGGATAAGGGAGAAAGATATTAACGTGGAAGGTTAACTTTATGTTGTTGCTAAGCCTGTTGTTTGGCTTTTGTATAACTATCCATAAAAAGTATTAATACAACAAAGAAAGTCTCATTTCTGTTTGTGCTTTATGGTTAGTGTGTTGGAAAGTGATTCACGAGTCTCTGAAATCAACACAAAAACACCACTTACCTTGTTTTCTCCTGTTGATTTCAATAGACATTAGATTTAGACCCTTAGACTTTCACATCAGGAAAGCAGCTTTCATAATTCTTTCAGACAAAAAGAAATGACCTGTTCTTAACTATTAAGTCAATTTTCTTCTAATATCGTTAGAAAGGGTAGAACATGATGTCCGCCTGCCCGTGCACTCATCTGTGTGGTCTCCTTTGCTATTTCGGATGCTGAATGTACTTTCTGAGCGAAGCCTGTCAATTATCTCTGAACCGCTGTGTTGGCTGACTCACAAAATGCCATTGCAGGGAAAAAAAAAATACAAAAGCATTGAGGATAATGGTATTGATGGGAACCATGACCAAATAATAGCGTCTGGAAAGTAAAGCTGTACATTCATGTCCCCTTAGAAAAGTTTGGTAAAGGACATGGGAACTGGTGAACTGCTTTTGCAAGAGAGGGACACACTTTGTTCTTGTACATATTCTTACAAAATGATATTTTTCTTTTTAAGTAACCCTTGAAGTTGTTTTGTCTGGATAGCTATTTGTAACCACCTAATATTTCTACGTTTGGAGCTGGTTTTTTGTCTTCTATTCATCTTTTGTTTGTACTTGATAAGGCACTTCCTTTTGTTCTGATTTTATACTCTTTTACCCAGGAGAGTTGTTATATCTGGTTTTATTTTCTTGTCTATTTTTTTTCCTAAGCTAATCTTCCTGTTTTCTTTATGTTTTGTTGATGTCTTTCTTATTTCGGCCTGTTGTTCTACATGTCTTCACTTACAAGGCTGCCTTTATCTCATTTTGCTTGAGAAGAATCACTCATATTGACTACGGTTGTGAAGCTGGGTCTATTCTTGCTTGTATTTTTTTATTACCATGGCAAATCTTTTTATTTATTGGTATCTTGTTAACATAAAAGAGCGTATTATCTGTTGCTGTACCTTCTGAGTGGGCTGACGCCTCCTCTGCTGCGTTTTTTTGTGCACATTGTATTGTCGGCTACAAGCGTCAACTTGACATCCTTAAAGGACATGCTGGGCATTTGCAGTAACCAACTGTAACGCTTCTCTCTAATTTTTTAATTTGAAGTATGTGTGTTTTCTGTCTTTGAATTATCAGCTGTAACTGTGGCCATACAGGGATTGAAGGTGCGTTCATTCAGTGCGTAAGGGAGTGTGACGTTGTCCCACGTACAGGATGCTGAGTCAGTGCTTGGTAGGTGTTCACACAGTCATGTATGCTAATGACAGTTATTTTCACGAATTATAAGCAAAAATCTATTTTTACATTTGGTTGAAAGTTCGTTCCCAAAGTTAAGCTTTTCTTAAGGCTGAAAACTTCCCTTTTATGCGTTTTTTTCTCTCAAAAATTTCCTTTCTCACTATTTTTTCTTAATATTGCGTTACATGTCTGTTCTTAGTTCTCCATACCTTTTTCCTTTATTCTTTTCAAATGTCAGCTGTAGCTGCTTTCAGAAGATAGCCAAAGCTAGCATTTCACAGGGAAAGACCCTGAGCCTCATTTTCTATATCGCAAGTAATGAAAAGATAGTGTAAAAGGGTTAAACCAAGCATTCAACATTGTTAAACTCAGCATTCAGAACCTCTAATACATTCAGAGTGTTTCTGGAGAAACTTTGATTAGGCAAAATATGCATTTTGAACTCTGAGCTGCTACTAATAGTGTGATTGGTATTGTTTCAGAAATATGCTGTAAGATGCAGTTTTGGGGAGTGAGTTATGGTATCTTTATATGTGCATTTATTTATGTAGTATATCTATAAGTAAATTTTATGCTGAAGGTACACAAGGATCTTACTCTGAAAGTGTTGCATATAGTTCACAATATTTTCACCAGTAGATGCAATGCATAGGTGTCTTATGCATGATTTATGGCTTCACAGAAAACAAAGTCAGAAAATTGGGACTTTTATTGTAACAGAAATTGAACTTTGCATCTAAAAGATGCCAAGACTCTACTGAAAATCTCACTAGACAACTAATGAGTACCATTCAAACTTCTCAGTAAATTTGAAAAGAAAGCCTATAGTCACACAAGCGCTTTTAAGGCTTTAATTCTGTAGGAGAAAATGGTGCATTTATGAAATTAATAGGAGTATTGTCATTGATTTTGTGACCAAAGTTTTCCCCCTCTATATTTCATGCCATGGTTATAGCAGCCCTCTGCTATCTGCCCCTTAGACCCATTTAGTGAGCAGCAGCCTGTGATGCTTTAGGGCCAACATA
Source organism: Pampusana beccarii (assembly GCA_013399365.1). Taxonomy (NCBI): domain Eukaryota; kingdom Metazoa; phylum Chordata; class Aves; order Columbiformes; family Columbidae; genus Pampusana; species Pampusana beccarii. Next base: position 2,010,830 of record VWYH01009570.1, on the reverse strand, counting down.
AAATGCGTGTTAGAATGCACCCACCTCAAAGTTCATAATTTGGAAATTGCTCTTAAGTCATTCCTAGAGTGAACCCCACATTTATTACAGGAACGTGCATGTAAGAGCCATAGTTTCTTACCACAGGGCTGCATAACCCACATAGGTACATCTATTTAATATAACATGTCAGCATAGATTAGATATCATTAAAAAAGCTATAGCGGGCGATGTGCTGCCAAACCTGAGGGATGTGAACGCTTCTGACAAGATTAACATGGGGAAATTGGAATCCCCGTGTTGATCGTCGGGTTGATAGGAAAGCTGCCATAGCAACGGGGGGGCAATATATTGTTTTCATCTATCGATCAGCTCTCTGGGCTTGGCTGGGAGATGTTGAGGCCACAAAAGTATTTAGACACTGCTTTAAAGCAGGATGTTCGGCACATGCTTGAAAATGTAATTGCATTGTGCTTTGTCTTTTGAACTCTTACGCATCCCATTGGATGTCTCATTTCAATTCTGTTTCGCTGCCAACATGTTTTACGAAGGTGCACTGAATAGCTCTTTTTTTGGTATGTATCTATATCTGTCTATCTCTCGAGAGGTAGCCATTGAGGCTGGAAGTTGGACTCCTACAGACCAAGAAGGAGCTGAAGTCTGGGAGTGACTTGTCAGGAGTGAAAAGGTTTTTCTTGTAAAACTGACAGGTAAAGGGTCCATTTGGTAGGATAGTCCCTTCAGAAAAACCCATTAATTAACACTTGTCATCTGTGACAGTCACAGGTAATTCCCACACTGGCAGGTCTTTGCATGCACCAAATGGATTCCCCTTATTCCTTTGATAACTGAACCATGTAATCTAATTTTGCCAGGACAGAACACGGTATTGCTGTTTACACCAGGTTTCAAAAGGAGTCAAAATGAGCAGAATGTTCCTGCAGCCGGAGAAGGGATGAGTCTGTAAAGCACCAGGAGCATGCAATTGCCCCTCTCAGGACAAGCGGTATTGCACTGAAAAGCAGCAATAAGTAATTAATTACGAACAGCAAATTGGCCTCAAGTTTTGAGGTCATAATTAAAAAAAAAGAAAAAAAACCCCACAAAATATTTATTGATCATTACCTGCAACGAGGTAATAAATAAGCGAATGCTTGAAAGGCAACAGAAAACAATAGCTGACTTTCATTCTGTCAAATATTTATGATTGATGAAATTGATGGTGGATATGAGTATAGGCTGAGCAATCCTTCACACACAAGCAGTAGAAGCCACTGTCTTAGTGAGAGAAACTACGTGTTCTTTAATGGGAATAAGCTAGGAAGTTTTGTGCAGGTATGGAATCAACAGTCACGTAAGTAGTAATTCAAGAATACTTCCCATTTGCCAGAAGATCAGAATTATCTATTGAAGAGAGCTATATAGTATGTGCTTTCCTTAAACACCACAAATGCAAATGTCCCAGCAATTACTTAGTCTATGTATACCCCATTGAAGTTGATGAAATTTCTGGGTTTGGGTTCAGTGCATCTACTCCTGTGTGTGTGAGACACGCGTGAGCTTCAGGACATCACGAAATAACTACTCCAGTTGACACCATCTTCTCAAGACTTAATTATCTTTGTTGCTTCGTACGCACTGACTTTTTCCCCGAGATCACTTGGTCAGACATGGATTTTGGAATGCCTCCAATTCTCCTTTCAATTCCTAATGTGCAACTGAGCATATGCTTTTAAATATCTTAAAGGACAAACGTGGCATGAAGGCTGAAATGATGTGTGCACACGTGTATTAGTTGATTAATTAATAGAGCAGGAAGCTTGAAATGGCCCAGGCATGAGCTGCTTTGCAGCCGCGATGGAACTTACATATACAATTTCATATTTCAGGACTCATGAAGTAAGCAATTGATGCTAATAACATTGGGATATTATGTGATCTTTCTGCAAACAGAGGTAATACTGACTCTAAAAGGAGAGATCTTCACCTAATTTCCAACAGAGTTCTCCAGGGGATTTTTCTGAAGGAAGAGTGTGTAGAGGTTCAGGCGAACTATCGGGGGGAAGGAAAATGATGCAGCAGGATGAGAAAGTTTTCTTCAAATATAATTGTGAAGTGACTTTGTGCTACGTGACTCACCAGCAACTCCCTCTTGTCCTTCCTTATCCATTTCTCAGTCTGGGTATCGATAGTGGTGCCTTGCAGACTGCTGCTCCGATTCCACATGATGCCTCTGACAAAATTAATGACATAAGGGTGAGTTGCTCCTACAAGGCAGCTGACACTGGATTTGATATATATTTTTTTCTACTTTATCAGCAAGTACCAATCCCATCCCTTCTGTGCCTACCGTCTTAGATACAGCATTTCCTCCAACAGATAGTTTCACTGTTCCTTTCCTAGTTGATTATTTCTACAACTTCCAAGTTTTGCCAGTGTTAAATTTGTCATATTCCATAAGACAGCAACTTTCCACTTTATATTTTAGAGTTCTCTGATGCTGAGATTATAGCAGCATACATACCTTGTAGTTGTCAGTCCTCACCGTGCCGCTGCCTGCCGTGATTGATGTACTTTTATATCTCGTAATTTGTAGGGTCTTGCCAAACTTCTCTCCCCTTCTTTTTCAAGAGCAAGACAGACTCTCCCATAAAAACAGTTTATATATCAATCAACGTTATATGTGAACTTGGTCTTAAAGTCTGTGAAAAGTGCAAGGTGTGATGATGTTCAGAGAATGTATAAAGCTGTAGAAAAGTTTGTTCCTACCTCCAGTCCATAAATATCCATTCTATATTAAAAAAAAATACAGTGCTGTATCTGTGGCATATAAGTGCTAAAGTTACTCCATAATATTCTTGGAAGGCTTTTACTTGTCTGTGTAACTTGGATTTGTGTGTGTGTGTATATGCATTTAACTTATTTTTGCAGCTACTATTGCTGTTTTAACTTTTTTTAGCTGATTTTATTTTGTTGTAAACTTCTTTTTCTCTTTTTGCTAGAAAGCTGGGTAAGTTTACTTCCCTTTGTATGAGAAACATGTGGTAAAAAATGTGTGACTATTAATTCAAAAAATATATAGTCTTGCATTTGCTCCCAGCCTGCTTTTCGTTTTGCCTTCTGCAAGCCTTTAAAAATATCTGTAGTACACTAAGAAGGCATTAAATTTGCAAATGTAGTTTTTCAATTAATTTTCTTTTCTTGATCAAAGTCTCAGCCACTGTCAGGATGATGATGATGATGATTATTATTATTGAACATTACCTTCTGAGCAGGCAACATGGTCTGTTCAGAAGATCAGAATTAGATTGTCTGTCCACTTTCTGTTTTTTCTGCAATTTTTCATTTGCATCTCAAAGTTTTCAAAACAACTTCAGGTGTAACATTGAAAACTGGTCAAGAATGTGGTGGAGAACTGAGGTAATGTTACATTTATCTTTGAGTAAGAATTTGACCTGGATATGTAATTAATATTTTTTTTTCATTGAGGTAGCTATAATGAAAAAAAAGATAAGAATCATCTAAATACTGTAATACTTAAAAAATAAATTAAAAAAGAAAAAAATTCAAAATGCTACGACCACAACCAAAAAATCCAAAATGTATAGGTAATTTTTAGAGATTATTTGCAATGTGAAACCTAGACAAGGATGGCTATTACATTTGCAAAAAAAATAAGTGCTACAATAATAGGAATGATCGTTCCAAGAACGGGAAGAAAATAAATTTTATATACGTGTTGAAAAATGGAAAGCTAGAAACCTATGTTTTTCAAAACTTAAGTTTAAAAATATTATTCAAGAAAATGCAGAGTCGTATGAATTGAAAGTACGAATCTGACAATTCCTACTGGATCCCAGAAGATTTTATTCTTCTGCCAGAATATAATGTATGAACTGGAAAGTCTGAATCTTTATTTGAATGCAGATGCCCAGAGTATTTAAATCCAATCAAAACAATGTTTTCTCATGGTAGCTGGTGGCTGGACAGTGGTGTGTTCAAAGTAATTTACTATTTTTATCCTCAAAAAACTTCATTTGAGTCACATCTCAAAATGCCAAAGGTTCTAATTTATTTCTCAGGAACACTAAATCCAGTTATTTTTGTTAAAATATTTCACATTTTTCATATGAAAACCTCCTAATTTAAAAATATTAATAGAAAGCATTAATATGTGATTTAACTCTCCTTAAATATCCATTTTAGTTGATTATGAAAATTGAAAAAAAAAATCTTTGACTAGATTTTGTGTAACAAATGTATCCTTTCAACACTTAAAAGTGGGGGCGTTTGGTTTCTTGTTTGTTTTTCTTTACTGTGTTTCTTTTATTGTATCCAGCCAAGCTTCCAGATGCTCAATGCGATGAGTCAAAGATGGTTAAAGAAAAATATTGATTAAGGAGCTACTAAAAGACAGAACAAGTTAGGAATGAAGTGATCATTTTTCTCCACGGTGAAGGTTTCTCAGAGACGTAGGCTCCAGTTTTGTTCTAGGGTGGCTGGGTTTAAATGTGTTTTTAATGAGCTAAGGGAGAGTGTTAAACAGTAGGAGAAAAAAATAGGCAGATTTTATAAAGTTATTCAGATTTATTTGACTAAATAGGAAAAAGATATTGCAGAGATCTAGAAGAGTGTTTTTAAATTACAGAAGGCAAACAATACCTCAGTTATTATAGCAGAAATTGTGAATCAATGACTGGACCTGTTTAAATCAGAAACAACTAAGATTATTTTGGTGGTATTGATGGTACAAAGCAGCGAAGTTTCTCATTCTTGCTGTGTTTCATAATTCAGAAGTCAAGGGAGACCCGAGCTGAATGACAGCAAAAGTAAAAATGATTAAAGGGGATATTTGTGCTATGGCAGTGGGAAATGTAACAGATTTAGGTCAGAAACAAATTCATAATCCTAGTGCCTAAAACTCACCCTTGAATCTAGGACAAGCAAATATTCTCAGGATCACATGAAACATCACAGATGGTCAGTGAAATACATTTTTCAAATTTTTTTTAGATTTTCTGGCCTCAGCCATCTCTTCCAGGAGATGTCACCACCTCCTGACTTGAGTGACTTCCACCTGCACAGCAGGTCATGTTAGAATCCAGTCAGATGAGATACTAATTGGATCAAGCTTCTCAATGAAGACACAATTATATCTGATGCTCCGTGTGTGTGACTGTTTCATACACACCTCAACATTATATTTTGCCAAAAGACCTTTGCTTTGATGAGAATGCAAAGATACCACATCTCCTGAGTCGCTATAAACGTTTCTGTTCTCTGGTCCAGTGATGGCAACGGATCTTGAGATATGATTGCTCCTCTAGCGAGGTGGTAAAAATGGATAATGAGATGCTGTGATTTCTGAAGACTTACTAAGAGCTATTGTGGTCAATTGCTCTATATGATCTTGCTTACAAGATTTCTAGACTTAACAATCAATAAGAGTCATGACTCATGTCCCGGTATTTTCCTGACTACTTTCTACTCTTTCAGCACTGTAATTTCTCATACTGCACTTAAAAAATCAGCTTTTTCAAAAGCCATTTCTTGAAGCGGTTGAGGTGAATATTGCTATTCGAGATCAGCCCTTGAAAGAAATCAGGTTTAACTCCAAGTGAAAAATGCTTTACTGATATACTGCAACTTGAGATTTTAACAATCTATTCAGCTGCTATTTTCAGGCTGTTCTCAAAGACTGTAGGGTTCATCCCGGAACATCCTTAGAGATTTGGTAAAGCAAATACAGAAAATACCAGTATGTGCTTTATAAATGTAGAGTAGAAGTATGTTTCAAACCAAAAAGTTAATCTGTCACTATGGGGAAAAGCTGTATTTAATACACTGGGGATAATTTTTACAATGAAAGCTCTTGATCAGATAATTTTGCTATGAACTTTGACCAGGCTGAGCAGATATTCTTTAGTTTTTGGTGAAAACTGTACAGTTTTACACGTTCTCTGGCATCTTTCCTAAGGGGGCAGCTGTTTTAAACACCTGATTGCTACTTGGACAGCTACTGTTAGTTGTTTTGTTTGTTATTGCAGAATCAATTGATTTTAGAAGCAAAACTTCTACCGCTCATTGTGTCCTCCCTGGCCTCTTGTCATCTCATTTCTTACCAATCAAATTTAATGTACTTTACATCAATGTACTAAACCCCATTGAAACGTGTAGTGTTGTTCTGTATTTCAGTAGATCCCTCTGGAAAATGAATCAATGTGTAGACTTCTGAATATGGGTATTGGATCAGTAGGTTCATTTTACATCATTGTAGTAAATCTACAAAAAGTCTTTAAGTCTTCCATCATATTTGAGGATTTGAAAGCAAAAATTTAATACAGACAAGGAAATAATACCAGTCAAGTTTTGCGGGCCCCTTGACCATCCTCACACTTGGATAGGTGTGAATGCCTGACATAAAGAACTGATACTCTTTCCCCTTGAGCTGTCTTTCAAAAGGAATTAATCTGATTTATTTCATTAAATCCTTGATATCCATTCAAAGACACATCGTGTGTTTTGGGAGGAATGTAAAATTCTAGAAAAAATTTAATTCTGCTGACTAGTCCCAGGTAAATCAACTCAATGAGTTATATTTAGCAGCATGCGATGCTTCCGAAGTGGTGAAACAAATTTGTCTGGGCTTTCAATGGGGCTCAGTAATGATGAAAATTGATGTCTTGAATGCAATTTTTTTGTTGTTTTGTACTGTGCACTCTGACTTTACGAACTCTTGAAAATTGTGATAAATACACTGGTGCACAGTACAGAGTAACCAGAGGAAAGCATAAAACTATTATATGTATTTTACAGTTATATACGCATTATGTTGGAAATGCTTATTTAAAAATTTGGTTTACCTATTGTATCTCTCTAATGCTCAGAACATGGGAGAGAGAAAAAACAGACTATGAGGGATTGTCATTGAGATCTGGAATGTCACAGGTCTGAGAGAGGAACCTAACAGGTGAAGACAAATATGCAACTGCATAAAAATAAGTGTTTTGACCCCTTTATGTGTCAGTCATTCATCCTGCCTATAGTAAAGTAACACACCTGACAAAATATTGAATTTTACTGTTCCATGATGTTACTTTCAGCTGCTCCTAAATAACCCTTGTTGTTACAGCTGCCAAGACACACCTGATAAAACATGTTTTGATTCAGTTAATCATCCCCTTCTCTGGAGTCATAAAAGCAAGGCAACAATTCGTCTTTTCTGAAGGGTCGAAAATAGAACTTAAAGCCTCCAAGTCTGTTGTGGTGTTAGTTATTGGGAAACTGTTCCGTGCCTCATTTGTACAAAATCTGGAAATAGAGAAGAGACAGATACTTTGGGGTGTTCAGTAAACTGTGCAGCCCTAGATCTCTTCTGGAATTGAGCAATTTGGTCTAGGAAATAGGGGATAACACCCCCTCTAGTTATGTAGCCATGTATCTTGACTTTCTTAAAGATCAAGGTTAAAGTCTACTTGTTTCCTTTGGTGGGCAGAGCAGTCCTGAAACTCTAAGAGAATAAAAGTATTTTTAACACAGTTATGTTTGGGGCACAAATTAGAAATGTCTTGAAATGCTGGCTAAAAACATTTTTTTTTCTCTCTATTTCCATCAATTCCCCCTCTGGATGGCTAGCTTTCTGGTTATTTTCTGAAATTTAAAAATGTTTATGTCCTGGTCCACATGACTGTTTGCCCTTTGAGGCCACTTCTCCTTGGTGGTTTTGATGTTCAAGGCAAGAATCAGACCTCTCTGAGTATGAGAACATGTCATCTGAATTAGAAAGGGTGGGTGGGGTTTTTTTTATCATCTCAGGCAAGTTTCAGAAGCCCCTTCAATTGGCAGGAGAGATCAGGATAGACAAACTTTACCTGGGGGTACTGGTGCAATTTCTGTAATGGGGATGAAGGCAGAAATAAATGCCAACCTTTGGTTGTCCTCTGGCAACATCAGCAAAGAGCATTTGCATTTAATACATCGTGCAAGACTTAGAAGGAGAAATTAGATTGAGTAAGAACTGCTTATCACATGAGGCTTCTTTCTCGAGAAACTCTTCAATCATAGTTTCTTTAGTAATCGGATTATCTTTACTGCTGGAGTGGAGTTGTTTTTCACAGAAAGTACAAATGATAATTATTTTTGCTTTTGAATTCCATGTGTTATTTCTACAAATGTCTTTTGTGATCTCCTCTTTTTTTGGTTACACATGTATCTTTGTGCACCAAAAAGATTCCCAAAATAGTCATTTTACAGGTAAGTTATGACAGTAAAAAAAAAAAAAGGAAAAATCTTCTTCAAGGATAGTTTCTACAAACACATGAATTCTCCTGGGCATGTCAGATGGCTGCCACCAGCAGGAATGGCACTGTTTGGATGTGAAGTTTGAATGCGCACGTCTACCAGTTTCTCAAACCTGCAAACTACAAACTTATTTCTCACGTGGTGATTTCCAGTGGCATAAAATACAATGGGTGTAAGTTATTTACGTACATTTAGTCCTACATGATTAAATCCTGAAATCACAAACTCTTCAAAACAGCAGTTTGATTTTGTATTATTGCCCAAAACTGCTTCTGTTCTTTAAAGTGTCTGAAATAATATAATCAAATCCTACAAGTGGCCTGAGTAAGAGACAGTGCTTTGCTGGAAAAAATGAGGGAAAAATCATTGACCAAGCACAAAACTGTGCCTTGAGGGCTTGTGTCGGACTTGCTGCCATTTGCGATGTTGTTTCCGTATTTTTCTCTGTGTGGAAGGGGACACTGAGAGTATTTTAATGCTCTCTTTTTTGATCCCTGAGCACACAGAAAGAGATTTCTGCAATCCTTTAAAAGGCTGTGTTTTTTTCTTGTGCTGAAATGTGTTCTCTGTACACTCCCATGTAAAAATCTATTATATTTTAGCATGGATCAGAACAGTGCAGAAACACTATAATTTGTTTCATTGAGCTAAGTAAGCTGTTTTAAACAGCTGATGCTTTGATCTGCCTTGCAGATGAGATAGAGATAAACAAGAATTTCCAAGCATTTTGACTCATTCTTACTTGCAAGAATAAGGCATTGTCTGTAAACAGTGGGTCTACTGGTTAGCATAATATATTTGCATAAATAACACATTAAAAATGACAGTTTGCCTGTTTTCCTCCTCCCCTTCTTGAGTCGCAAAACCAGATTGAATTGCAATGCGAGCACGAATTAAAAAAATATATATATTACTAGCAGTTAAAGTAATTAGAGATTTTGTTTAGAGTAGATGGAGAAACACTTATGAATATGGCATAGGTATTCACAAATCACAGTACTAAATTAAGGATAACCCGTTTTCTTATATAATGTTCTATTTGTTGTTTTGTATCTGCCGTTATAAATCATGCAGGATGTTCCTCCAGCTTCTAAGATAAACAGGAGTGGCTTTTGCTAGGTCATGAGTTTAGGAACTTGTTTTTGTGGAAAACATCTGGTTTACATGCTCACCTTCACCCCAAGTGAGAAACGGCATGAGGAAAACATCATTATCATTGGAACTGTGCTTGGTTATTTGTACAGAAACCATGCCCTTATTGAAAAACATGAATATTGCCAACTGCAGAAACAGCACAGTGAGTTGGAAGCAATGGAATGACATGCTCAGGAAAAAAAAAAAAAAGGTTTGTGGAAATAAAAATTTAAAGGTTGAATTCTAAATACTTTCTCCTGTGCAGCAGTCAGAAAGAAGACAAGGGGTGAAGTGAGAAGTGTGAGACTACTGCAATGGAATAATCTGGGGATTTTTTTTAGATGTAAGGCTATTAAAAAAAAAAAAAGAAATTGAATACTAGAAAGTGTTGAAACTACTGGCAGGAGAAATGAAGCTGCTGCAGCCTGTGGTGTTGCAGCCAGGGTGCTCATTTTGCCATGGGCAAGCCCATAGAAATGGTCTTGTAGGTAAGTGTTCACAGCGTGAATAAGAGCCGTAGTACTGAGCTCTGAGAAACTTGTATTAAAATGCATAAAGTTGTCTTTTCAGGACAGTTCTTGTAAATATTTTTTCTCTCTTTAGTCTGCAGTGAGCCGTTCTTCAGAAAGAGGCAGGAAATTATTACGTTGCAACAAAACAGAAGAGCTACCACATGTCATAAAGCATCCCTTGGTTTCCTTTATGTTCATAAGAATGGCAAATTTCTCTTTCTGGGTTGGCACAGCTGTCCGTGCTGATGCAGGAGGTCACTCTGACCCCCCACATATACACCTAAATAAGATTTCTTGGAAGCTTGATATTACCTTAATGCATTATATCATGCATGACCACAACCATCCCGTATCTATATTCCTTGTTCTGGTTGGCCTTGGCACCACAAAGTATCTGTCTTGCAAAGGGATTGTCCTGGCTTTGGAGAGTCTCTGGATATCTATGCAAACCTGTTTCATTGTGTCTTTGGAAGGAAAGAATGGAGGAGAGGATTGGGGCAGGAAGAAGCTTTGGTTGAAAGCGAAGGTGAGGGTTAAATTTTTAGTCGCTGAAATAATTACTTTTGCCTTTTTCAATCACATCTTCAAATTTCAGTTTGGATCGAGCAAAGTAGCATAGACTATCAGTAGATTTTATCTTTTAGGCTGCATTTCTTTATATCCTTGTATTTTTTTTTGTGCATTTCATATGATTTCAAGAGGCAACATAGCTGTGGAAAATAGGCTCTTAAATGCAGCTTTCATTGAACTTAATGTCTTTGTACTACATTCAATTTTGGATTTACTACGCTTTTAGCATTTTGCAACTAGAATCTCGCATTGTAGAAAACTTGTACTGTTGGTAATACAGGTATTTCCCTTGTTAGCTCTAGCTTATGGTTTTTATGTTTTGATGTAATGAACTAGTTTAAAACCCAAAAATGCTGTTTTCAGGTTCCCCTTCAGTTGCTGCCTAAGAAAGAAATTTACTGTCACACAAAATGTAAACCAAAAAAATGTAATAGAAAAAAGTTTTAATTCTCAGGAGCTTGAAGAAATGTGGCATTGCAGCTGTGCCTAATTTTCGTGCATCTCAGATGGAGGGCATAGACTGATTTATAGAAAACTCGAAGCAGGAAAAACTCAAAAAATGAACAAAATACTGTAGAATTCAAACTACTTTTTAATATGATAGTGGTTGTGCCAGTCTCTGACTTGATATAGACAAGGAATGGGAGGAAATGTGCCAGTCTGCCTTGGACACAATGACCCACCATAGTTACAAATTCTGTTTTTCGAAATAGGAATATGCTCTGAAACTGCAGAAGAGCTGAGATTTGAAACTCATTTTGTGGTACTGGGGAAGATTAGTGGGTTCTGCACCCATCCTGCTGCATACCCACACCAAGAGGTGATAGTCCCATTTGGACCAAAGAGAAAGCTCTTCTGAAGCTCCAGTTTACTAAATCGGCATAAGCATATATGGAAGATATCCTGAAATATATAGTATATCCATAGAATACTTGAGTTTTGCAACTGTGCTTTTAATTCCTGCTGTACCTGTCATAAGTTGACTTTATTTAGGATGTTATTTAGGAAAAAGAATTAAAAGTGTGTAAACCACAAGAAGTCCATAATTCGGCAAAGATGAAAACACAAGTTTAGAAAAAATAGGTCTAAACTCTCCCCTTCTGTCCTCCTAAGATGTCCCTTACTCTTCAATAAACAAAAACTAGATTAGGAAACACTGTCTATCTTGTGACTGATTTCAATACCAAGCAGAGTGTAACTTTACCTCCCAAATAATTTTTATTCCATGGATAGAAAAATCTTATGGGCTTACTCTCATGTGAATTTTCTCACAGTTCCAGCCTTTACCTCGGTAGGATCCTTTTTAGGATTTCTCTCCGCTCTTTAGCAATGAATTGGGTTGAAATGAGTCAATGCGTTCACAGTTGTGAGCGTGTGGGCAGGAGGACCTGCAGGCAAATGAGAGATGCTATAGACAGGCTAGATGTGAAAACGTACACATCAGGAAACAGGGCTGCAAAATGACTACAAAACTTAACAGTTGCTCCTCTTAGACTAAAACAGAGATTTTACACCAAACTTCACAAATATTCCTGCATAAAACAGGTGCATAGATGAAGAAATGCAGTCTCTACATTGAATATAATGACACTGGACAGACGTTGGTCATTGGTAAAATCTCTTGGGCTGTTGGGTGTTCTGGTGGTAAGGATTTAAGACAGGAACTGGAATTTAAACGTTTTTAAATGGTTTTCAAAAAGACCTTTGAAAATTTCATCATCGGCCTGGATACAGGGAGGGTTTCAGCGGTGGGAGCAGCCAGGGAGCTATTTGGAACAGTTGGTTCCCATGTGGGTGGTGAACAGTTGTGGAAATAACTTCTTTCTAAAAAAAATAGCAGTGCAGTATGTGAATTCAGAATACGCTAAAAGGTTGTTTATATTTTTTTTCTCTCTTTCTCTTTTTTTTTTTTTTTTAAACCAGAAATTTCTACCCGTACATTTGAAGAAAAAATGTACCTCAGGGAACTTCAGGTACAATGTGCAATAACAATTAATTTTTAAATGAGAAATAATATGAGTAATTCATCATCACTGACTACCAGAGCAAAAGTTTATAGCAGTTTCATTTTTAGCCATTAATAAACAGGCTAATCATTAACATTCATTACCGAGGAATGTATTGGATATTATATTATTGAGTTATTATTGCATTATATTATTGAGCTGTTATTCTGAATACACAGCATGCTAAATGTGGTATTTAATTGTGACTTATTGCTTCATTGCTCTGTATTCTAAAGACACAATACAATATTTTACAGCTTTAGTTGTTTATACCTCACACTTGGATTTTCTACCATGCATTTTTGAAAACTCTCTTTCCGCAGGACCTGTGTTGCTGTTCACTGTTTTACTCCAAATCACCATTTTGATGAAACCTATAAGAACTGAAGATGGGAGGATAATAGTTTAATGTTTCTTGAAATGACATGTAATACTTGGAAGAATCATAGGATTTGTATTAGAGCTTTCATGCATGATTCCAGAATATCTTTTTGTATAGGAAAGCTGAGGAAATTAACAACTTTTTCACTTTTAGGGCCATGAATACATATACCTCTTCACTGCTAAGAGCACAATTTTAACTTGCTAAAAAAAAAAAAAAATTACTGTTAATATTTTACTATTTGATAAATGTATATCAACTTATAAATGTGGGATATCCATTTAGGATTATGTTAATGGTAAAGTTCAGCTTCACAGGCAACAGGATACTAAAAGTCATTGGGTTTCAGACTTGGGTGCAATTTGGGTATATGTAAAACTTGATAAAGTGGATCGCAGAATGACAGCTGAGTGCCTGGAATACAGGCTGCAGATTCGATCCTTGCACTCTTTGCAATACAGGAAATTTACTCCAGTGTTGGAAGATATTAAATTTCTGAGCTTACAAATTGATTATGTATCTGCATAAGGGAATATTAAATTCAATATACTATCTAAAAGCCACGGCTCTTAGCAGCTGTGAAAATCAATATAGTATTGTTGCTGTTTAGTTGGTTGTGTGAAATGAGTTTGTGGTCTTGGTCCGGTTTTTAGCTCTTGACAGGGGCCTGAGTTAGCAAACCACACATCAGCTCTCTGGTTTTTTATCTGGTCTTTCATTTATTTCAACAGGGAAGAATGTAAATGGAAAGCGAATTCAGGTACTTATGTGGGAAGCTGGCATGACCAGCGAGCCAAGTGAGAGGTATTAATCTCAACCCCAAAATACTGCATTTTCAAAGTCCAGGAGGTTGACACAGTATCCAAAGAATATTCTCAGCAGTGGGGATCCCAGTAGCAAGAATATTGGGGGCAGCGAGGAGGAGGAGTTTGTGGAGCTCAGGCCTGTATAATCGTCACGCTTTTGCTTCCGTCTTAAGTGATTACAGAGCTGAGGTCACTGGAAGAGCAGAAAGGAATAAAAAGAAGGTTAAAAAGGGATGGTTCTGGTCATAAAAGTTGCAGGAGAAGCATGACTCGTTTTACTGATGTAGAATTCCCTGGGTGCCTGAGTGACTTCACTGCTTAGGAGGAATCTCGGGGCTGTTTCTGAAGAGGGTATTCTAAGTGAAATCATCTATCTGTGAAGTGCTAAAAATAGATTTCCTCTCCAGTTACTTCTTTAACTTCAAGGTTTCTGGCTTTGGCTTAGGTAAATGATGTTTGACATTCCTGTCTTCTGTGTCACCTCTGTTGGAGGTCTGGTTCTTAAAAATATGTGCTCGTATGAGGAGCAGGAAGGTTTTTGTTGGCTTTTCCCTTTTGCATGAGAGTTTGCTCCTGCTGTCCTGCAGCTTCAGGATCTTCTCCCCCTGCATCCCAGGGACACGTGCATGGAAAAGATGTGCTGGTAGTTCTGCAAGGAGAGCAGGCTATTGTTGGAAAGGCTTCGGTGTTGTGAGCCTGTTTATTGTACAGACACACACTGGAAATCTGGGCAAACTTGTATTATCCCTTACAAAGGCCTGTCCCCAGGCAGTACAAGCCAGCCCCAAGGTAGGAGGGAAAAACAAAATACCCAGAAGATGCTCAGAGATATTTCCTTTCTGCCTTCCTCTAAACATCACAATATTTTAGTGTACACTTCAGTATATAAGCCAGCACTGCTTCTCCCCTGCAGACAAACTGAGCTCCTTTTCTTTTCCAAGGTAAGCTCTTAGAAGTCGCCTTGCTTTGATATTCTGTACGTAAAAAATACCCCTATATGCTAATGACACAATCCCTCAACAGAAATGAACTACTGGTGCATAAAAGGTTGTTCCTGGCAGTACAGTGCCACTTACAGAAGCTCCTTCTCTTTTCAGGAGGCTCAATTACCTTTCTGAAACCACAGGGACATCACGAGGATAATGCTGCCTTTCAAGAAATCTCTCTCTTCAAGCTTCCTACTGATGGGAACCCCGTGTTGCTGAAAGGTGGCAATTAATCCTTAAACAAAGATATATTGCTTGTCATAGGTTCCTGCTGGTCTCCAGTTACACAAGAGCCATTTCTATCTGCTAAAATCTGACTTTCTTATGTTATTGTCTGCTCCTGTCTTATAAACATCTGACATATATTTTCTCCCAAATAAGAATTTCTTTTTCATTTTAGCACTGTGGCAGCTCTAGGAGGTGTTTTTTATTTCATAGCATCCCTCTGGACAAAGAGTTAATAGTAAGACTAAATTCCCTAAAGCAATTTTCTTTGATATCTGCACCCTCTCCTTGTTCTTTTGGTGCAATCAGAAGTTAGAGATGGATAAAAGCTACTTGCTTACAAGTTCATCTCCCGTCAGTTCAAAAGTTGCTCTTTATAGCTTATTTCCAGTGTTTTGACCAATCTGTTATTTCGAAGTTTATTGTAGCTGCCTCTTGAGATAGAAGTTCCTCGTGTTATTCAGCCTAAAATTTCATTCTCCTTATTTCATCACTTTTTTCCCTCCAACCCTCTTATTTCTACTTTCTTGCAGTTTGAAAGTAGAGAACCAAACACCATTAATACTTGCAGGAAATAAGTCTTTCTGGGAAGAAGACAACTAATTATGGAAGTCTCACGTAAAGTTAATGAAGTTTTATTTCTTAATCTTTAAGGCGCAACAGATTCCTTCCTAAGTATGAAACATAAAGGCTGCTGGAAGAAAAGTGCAGCCTCACGATTCTGTTGTCCCTCAAATTGCTCTAAGGCACTAAGTCTGGCTGAGCAATGCGAGACAAATTAATCTGACAACTGTTGGCTTCTCGGTGGGTTTTTCAGGGTTCTTTTTTTATTTGCGCAGGATAAACATTTGTGGAGGAGAAATTTAGACAATTCTGCTTGCACTTTTCACTGCCCCTCATAGGGTTAGCAGCTGTCAAGGCCACAAGCAAGCCAGGAATATGTCCTTACGTCGAAAGGAAATAAAACATTGATGCTTCTGGAAAATGGAGCTGTAGGACGTGCCCTCAACCAGGAGCCTTCCAGTCGAGTCCCTTTTTGAAGGGGCAGAGCTGCCTTGCAGGAGGATTGTCCTCCACCCTGGAGGGAAATGGGAGATGACAGGCAAGTTGTGGCAGATGGAAAAGCCAAACCTTGTGTGTGGACAGCAGTGTTATGGAAACGTGAGTGAAACGGCAGGTAGGAGAAGGTTAATAAGCAGTGAGAGATAAAGGAAGAAGAAATCAAAGTATAGAGAAACCTCTTATCTATCTCTTTCAGTCCTTTGGCTTAGAGTTGCTAGCTCTGGTTGGCCTCCCACTTTTCTTTCAAATCTATTCATAGCGATTTATTTAACACTTCTGTTTGCTTTAAAAACTGAAAGTACATCAAGGCTAAATATAAGCATATCTCCAGCTCTTTGTTCTCTCTTACAAAGGCTGTAGCTAAGATTCTTCGCTACCTTGCACCTTGAGATACTAATTACACATGTCAAATTAAGTGCGGACTGCTCCCACCAACATCAGAGGAGAGTTTTGTTTGATGTCTTACACCTTCCCTCCGCAGACTGAAATCACTGCCAGAGGTGCAAGACATACTAATACCTACCTGTTTATATTGATGGAAAGCTCTCTGATTAAAGCACGTGATAGAAACAGTGCACTTGGGATACACTCCTTGCTTTGGACATGCTGCTTTTCTTAAGATAGGTAAAGTGATTAACCGTTCCTGCTCCAGTCCATCTCTTGCGAAGTGTGGTCAGATGCACACGGAGCGTTTACCCGAGGGCAGTTTGCAAGTTTAGTTCCATCACAATTGTCGTATGCCTTTTTATTCTTGTGGTAGATGTGATAGAAAGAGAAAACATTAATATTTAAGGTAAGCTTTACATATTTTTTTCACCTTTTTTTTTTTCTTTCAATAAAACCTCCCTAATGATCTATTTCTTCAGTACCTGAGCAGCTGCAATCACCTTGTTGCGCCTCTGTGATGTGACCTGTTAGCCAGTGTTCAGCGCTCTAGAGCAGATTTAAATTCCCTCGTGCTCTGCTGATGTCCTTCACTGCATTTCTTCCCCCTGTTTGCTCTTTAACGTGCAGCCAGGACCCCATTTCTATGCAGACTCCCTCACTGACCAATTTGCAGTGGTTGAGGTTAAGCACAGTCAGGAATCTTGGGACTCCAGCTCATACGTTCCTTTAATTTAACTGCTCTTTATGTCTGTCTGCTCTTCTGTGTAAATAATAAATAATAACAAAGATAATCCTAAAGACGACATTTCCCCTTTGAACATAACCTGCAGTGCTGCAGAAGCGAGGATAGCAAAACATACCATTGTGTTTAGAGAAAAGGGACAAAACTACATGTCTTGATAAAGTGTCGGGGCCATCCACGTGTGATAAGTTTACTGAGGACTGGGTATAAGCCTTCAGGAAATGTGTCTTATAGTAAACAGATTTCAAAGAGACAGTTGTCACAGAGCTGCCGCTATTTCAAATATGGGCAATAAATACTGTAAATGTAAATTGCTATTATAAAATGCAGTAATTCTGATTTCCAAGAGTTTTACTTTCCTATTTTATCCTGCTGTTTATACCCAGCCGAGAGCTGTAGCAATGTAAAAATACACATATTCGTTCAAATGCTCACTAATACACTGTTTAATTCAAATTGCTTTTAAATAGCTTCCTAGATTCTATTTCATTTTGTTATTTTTGGATTTATTACTGCTTTCATTCATAAAACTGCTGGAATTGCAGTCCCTCTATTTTTCTTTACTACAATAAGTTGTATACAAGTATTCTTGATTACTTTCCTGTAGTTCCTTGTGAAATAATAAAATAATGGCTTTTTATGCTCTATTTAAATTTTGAGTGCCAGCCAAGATCCTTCTCTCCCTGTTTTTAGCATCCATTTAAAGTGAGTTTTCTAATCAGCTATGCCCTCCACATCATAAAGCCTCCCCTCACTATCTTTGCTGATAACTCCAGAGATTTTTCAGGCTAGGAAATTATTGGTTATGCTTCCCTAGTCGTGTTTCCCCCAAGAATCTAGCCCTTAGGAAATTCATGCTCTGTACTCCTACTCCCTGATCTCAAGAAATATCCAGATTTTGTGAGCAGATGGTTACATGTAATTTCGAAGGTCAGCGTTCAAGGTTAGAAAACTTTAACTGAATACTTACATGCTCTACAACTTAATTCACCTTTGTTTTCAGTAAATTTATTTAATTGATCTTAAGCTCATTTTCTCTCTAAATTGTCTCTCTTACTTTTCAATAAAAGCCCTGAAAGGATAACATTCAATTTTAAGTGCAAGCACCAGTTTAAATCAAGACTCCTGCTGATTTAAAAGAGGTTTCAATACCTAACCAACCCATGTGTTCAGTAAATAACAGGACGACTTTGCATGCTTAAAACTGTAGAAGACAGACAAATATATTCTTACGTGCACGTATATGTCAAAAAATTTGCAATTTAAACTATGGGTACTTCTGCCCACAGCTCTGCTGTGCAGGGGGAATCAGAGCCCTTTTCACCCTTCTCGTGGCTCCTCGTGGTGCCAGTGTTTGCTCCTCCAGCAACGCTCAACCACAGCTGTACCGTGCTGTGTCTCTCGTTCAAGTCATACGAGGCAAAAATAAGGCAGAGTGACTCTGGAAAATCAGAACATGACTGTGAGGCTTCATAGGATGGGGAAAAAATTGCAGAACTTAAAGTAACCCCCTTCAAAACTGCGATGCATCCCTCAACCATCTTCTCTCGCAACAAATTTCCGAGAAATTACAAGCAAGCAAACAAATTGAAAACCGAAATGCACCTCCACACATCCTATTTTTTGTTATATTCCCTAATCAGCAATGGACTGATGTTACAAATGAAAAACTTGGATTATAACTGTGAAAATAAACTCCGCCGAGGAAACATCAAACTGCAGTCGGATCCAAGAAGCGGTGCTTAACTCAGGCTGTAAAATGAAAAGACAGTCGACGGCAGAGAGAACTCATCATTGTGTCCTGGGTTATGATGTTCATATTTGACCGTTCTCAAGCGTTCAGATGTGCAATGTGATTTCTGAAGATGCTCTTAAAAACTGATTCACTTTTAGAAGGCACTACAATGTGTATATCCCCACAAATATTCAATAGATAATCCTGATCCTTTCTCTCCTACCTTCTTATTATGGTTAAACAGTATTAAGACCTTTATTCATAAGATTTTTTTTATGTTTTCTGAGAAGCATTTATGTTAAATATAGTATAAATTTTAATATTGTTGTTGATATTTGTATTTTATCTTGTTTACAGGAAGCTCTGGTTTTTAAAAAATGGCTCTAAAATTGTCATCTGGCTCATGCAATAAAGTTGAATAGATATGAAAATACTTCTACCCTTCCAGCAGTACTTCCAGCAACCTTCCTCCATTCTACTACTTTCAAGGTCAGTTTGCTCCTAATTTATAGAAACAAACTTTGTAAATCTCCTCTCAACAGGCCAGCAACGTGGGATTTTGATTGTTTTTCTCTTTGTTCCAGTATAGTTTTGCCTGGGCTTTATAATACATCTACTTGAGGATAAGAAACCTATTATAAAGCATGACAAGGACAATAGCTCCTCAGGCTCGCGCTACAGACACAGGGTTAAAATGTTTTCTGTGCCGTGAGTTTCGCTGTAACTTGCAGTTCCCACCGATACTCCATCGTCGCAGTCTTTCACTCTTTCCTCTGCTGCCTACTACAACTCTTTCTCTTGCTTCAGCTGGTTTCATTCTTTTTTTCTTTTGTGTTTGAAGGCAAGGTCAGAGAGCTGCTCGTCGGTACGGGCTCCCAGCAGAGCAGGAGAGAGCTGACGTGGAAGCCACTCTGAGCTATGCAGGGGCACGGAGGATGCTTGAAAGGGAAGTTCTAACAGGAAAGAAGAAAGCTGGAAGGACCCAAAGGTTTAAGGCGTAACCCTTTGGAAACTAGAGGTCAGCTAAAGGTTTAAAATTGTATATAGTTTTCTTCTGCCTTTGAGGGAAAGTTCCTTTAGAGCCCAGCTGGAAGAAAAGACTCAAAGTGATGGGAGGGTTTGCAAAAGCGCAGATTTTTCTGCCTTATCATCAGTATTGCACACTTTGCAATATCCAAAGTCTTTTACTTTGCTGTTCAAAAGTCTACGGAGAGAAGAGTAAATTATACCCTTCAATGACAAATTGACTGTATGAGTAAAGTGCACACACGAAAAATTAATTACAACAACTTTGGCTCTGAAGCTTTCCTCCTTCCTTTGTCCACCCAAAGAATGACTGAGGGAACGTTGCCTATAGCAGCTTCCAGCACTGTTAGTTCTCGCTTCATGTAGCTACATGTTGTGCTTTGAATGCAGGTCATATAATGTGGAGAGGTGAGGATGCTTTGAGCTGGGTACCTGAGACGGCTCCACAACCCACTGGGCTGAGGGGACCATCAGGCACTCTGAGTCTTTATGAGTAATGCAATGTACTCAGGTGAAACACATCAAATAGTAACTTTTCTTTTTATTAAAAAAATTCTAATCTACAGACTATTTGTACAAAAGATCGTGCTTTGGCAATTTCTTTAGGTTTTCGCCTTTTCTTTCTTGGCAGCACAGCTGCAAAAGAGTGATACTCTGACATTCTGCAAAGAACCGTAACCTGATTTTCTGGTTCAAAACTAATTTTGGTTTCAAATATGACCCAAACAGACATACAAATCTTACTTAAACTTGTCAAATGCTGGATAAAATATTTCATTTGATAGAGACTGACATTTTTAACCAATATGTTTGATTTGTAAAAATGTTTTCAATTCCAGTTTTTTCTTACAAACTGTGAAGGGAATAGTTTTAGACGTGTCATTGTATATCTCAGTGCCCAGCGATTCACTGGATTGCTTTACACGTGTGATATGTGACATAACCAAATCATGGGGCTTTAATTACTTATATTTTGTAAATACAAGGACGAGATTTTAACTATTTAATTAAAATTATTAAAAGAGAGCGTCTACATTACAAAATTCAGAAGTCTGACAAATTTCCTGGAATCAGCTGAACAAACTCCAGCTGTTTAGATAAAAAACCCAAACATGTGAGATTTGTGGTTTCACTTCTATCTCTATTCCTGATCACTTCTTAAGTAGGAAAGAAATCCTTCCATCATGTGAAGTTTCCCTGAATACGCAGGCAGCTCAATCGCCTTCAAAGGGATTAAGTGAAGGCTTGCACATTCAAGACCTAAATTATAGTATTTGAGCCTGAATTACTTGGTCTTTTTTATAATCTATTTTTGGTTTTGTTTTGTTTGGTATTTTTTGTTTTTGTTTTTTAATATATATATTGGTCAGTCTTATTTAGAAAGCAGAATAGATTGCACACCCTTACATTTCTAGAAAAGCTATATTATAGTGACTTTGGTGATTTCACCTTTGTATCCATTGTTAGATGCTTTACAGCCACTGTATCCAAAACCTGAAATATTTGGCTGTGAAAACCTGTCCAGCCAGTACTGGGTTTTGCCTTGGTTTTGTGAGAATTGCCAAATAATTATTTATGTACAAAAGGTTGGGTTTATTTTTTTCTTCTTCTGAAGTGTAACTATAAAAAAAGAAAGTGTTGAGAAAGATGCACTCTGCAGTTTTGTTTTTTGGCCTCTCTACAAAAATGTCTGATAAGATTTAAATCAATTGCATGGAGGAAAAATCCAATGCATTGAAGCAGACAGCTTGGGATGCTCTACAACAAATTATTCCAACCCACTGCAAATGTTTATAATGAAAATGAGAACTGAACTGAAGTTACGCTGAGCAATATGGAATGTGGAGATATGAACCTGCCCTGATAGGTAGATTGGGGTAAGGGCTGTGTGTGCCTTCCTCTGTTTTACAAACACTTATGCGTAGTCAGAAAGTCCAGTTGGTTCTTAGTAGAGAACTAATTTGCTGCTTTTAGATAGTACTACTTAAATTGTTCTTGATAAATAAATTATTGGCTGAATCGAGCCCTGAATTTACATATTGTCTGATCCTAAGTTGTGCATTCATTATTCACAAGTGTTTGATGAACAGTCTATGAAAAAACCAAACATTAACTATGAATTTTGTAGGATGATTGACTCACCAGCAGTGAGAAAATTGTTTTTCTGTGATTGAATAGCTACGCTTAAGAAAAAAAAAAAAAAGCAGCAGCTTAATCATAGCAGTGTTGAACACAGTTATGCATAAGTGCGTTTGTTCAGACAAATACAAATATTTATTCTAAGAAAACACAATTATCAGTCACTAATGGAAATAAAGAGCTGTGGTAATTGTGGTTATGGAGTTTACGACTTACTTTAACATGCTCACACTGAACTGTGGCTTGAAGCTCAAATATCAGGCTGGAGCTGATCAAAACGTGTAACTGAGCAGCACAGAGAAATTGCAAATAACCGTAGCAGAGGGGCTATAAATAATGTGTAGACCAAGAACTGATTGCTTTTGAAACAGTTTGAGGTAAACAGGACTAAGTCTCGTCAAACTATTGATCCCGAATTCAGTTCAGTTCTACTGACTTGTCTTTCAGTTTATCCAAAGACTCAAAGGTCTAAGGCTACGGAGGAGCCATTGATGCGTTTTGTGGTGGTTATATGGTCTGCATTGAATTTCTAAAATTGAATTAGTAAGGTATAAAAAGTCTTTTAGCAAGACAAATCTGTACTACTACTAAGGCTGACCAACGTCACAAAATATAAATCCACAAGACGGTATTGGAAGTCTTTAGGAAAACTTTGTGTTATTAGTGTCTAAAAGGCTCCTAAACATGTGAATAATCAGCAATGACCTGGTTATATGAAAAAACTTACAGCAAAACCTACTCAAGCTATTTTAATTGATTGTTCAGTCACCTGCAAATGATGCCCCTGGCTACAAAATGCAAATTTACCTCAAAATACTCTTGTTCTTATGATGAGAAAAAGGTCTGCTGTACTTTGAATCTCAATAAGCTTGGCTTGAGAAGCCTCTTCTCTGCACACTACAAGTTATAGATAATATATTAATATATATATAGTATACATATACAAATTATGTATTTTAAATCCTGGCATATTTACTGCATGCTGTAGTTTTCTGGTGTTTTCTCCAATCATATGTTAAATTATCTGAATTATAGGATTGGTATTTTTCCCGTGAAAGACTATTCCGCAATCTATTATGTCTCACTGTCAAGGAGATTTATTCACATTATTTTAAGCTATACCCCATTAAGTTACCTTACATATTTTCTTCCTAATTCAGCTAATTCATCAGATATTTACATGTAGTTCATGTACCTGTTTACTCATTACTTAGGTTCTCCATACATAGCTCATCCTCCAGTCTTTAAGAATTTTCCCTAAAGTTTTATTTTAGCTCAGAATGCGATAGGATTGTTAGCACAGAAGACAGATTATTTTTTCAGATTTATATTATCCTAAATATATTAGGGCAATATCTGTACTTATCCATAGCTCGTGCAGTGCCAGTGAATGTAGAAGTACTACAAAAGTCTAGAAATTGGTCTGTTGGGCTTGTGTTGTGCTTCGGACAGCACTCGGTGATGGGAAGTGACATCCAGCTGAACAATCACAGAGAGCAGTGGGGCCAGAACACGGTGCCTTGGCAAAGGCGTATTCCCTACATCGGCACCTGGTTATTGGAGAGGCAGGGAAGTCGTGTTAGTCTGTGTTGCGGAAATAAAAATGTGCGTTTGTGTTTGTACATGCGTATCTCTGCGTACACGCGTGTATGGACATGGATGGTAAAGAGTATGCAGCTGCTGGATGAGAGAATGAAGCTAAGTACAAAAGAGAGATTAGCAATAATCAGTGGTTTTCATACCATTGCATTAATGTTTTTATGTTCTTTCTGCTGCAGTTAAGGAAATGCATAGGTTCTACATTGTTTTCTTATTTTATAGGTGCTAAAAATGTTCTGTTGATGCGTATCCCGTATTCGGAGCATGGCAGCCTGGTGCTGTGCTCCAGCCCTATTCAAAACCTATTAGAGGAAATCTTTCTTATTGATTCCAGCAGCATGTGAGCTGCACAGAGGGCTGTGCTGAGCAGTCCAACTTGTTTGCCCGGGGCAGTGGTGGAGTCACCATCCCTGGAGATGTCTAAAAGGCATTTAGATGAGGTTCTTAGCGATATGGTTTAGTGCTAGAGTTAGGTTAGGTTATGGTTGGACTCGATGATCCTGAGGGTCTCTTCCAACTGAAACGATTCTATGATTCTACTGAAGTTACTCACACCCTTGGGAACCTTGTGGATCTCTTTGGCGAAGGGGGAAGGTACAACTCTCAGGTCTAGTGGGTTTGGGTTTGATTAGGGAAGTTGAAGTGTTATTTCTTTGAACTCTGCAAATCTTAATTCTTGGCTATAAAAAAGTGAAGTGGTGTACAGGCCATCTGACAGCACAGCTTGCACTTGGATGTGTTGCTGAAACCTCAGTCTGAGTCTCTTGGGCTGAAGGGAAGAAACTTCTGTCAGTTATTTCTGATTTTAGATCGATGACTTTTTTCAGGCGTGGGCAGTTTTAATATTTCTCCAAGATTATCTCGTAGAAAAAGCTGGAAAGTGTATTACGGGGCGTACAACATCTTAATTTACCAGGCAAGGGGAGCTACCACAGATGTTGCCTTTTTGCTGGGTATCTACAATACCATTTTTTGCTTTCCCCGGTATGGTATCTCACATTTGTGAGCTCTGGACAGAGCCCAGCAGGTCCTGGGAGCCCGTCACAGCCTCCAGCCTTTGCTGGCAACTTCCAAATGCTGCAGCAGCCTGAGACTTGTCCGTTTGTCACAGTCCACAACGTGCCAAAACCCTCTGCAATCCAGTGCCCACACCTCCGAGCAAAGGCACCAACCTCGTACTCATATAATTATTTCCTTAATTAAACAAGCAAGTGAACAAATGTTTAGAGATCATAAACAAAAAAGCTCACAGAGTGAAATAACTTTTAAATTATAGTTCTCATAAAAACTGTAAAAATGTAACAACTGTTTCAACCTTTTTCTCCTCCTCCAGAAACAGCTCAAAACTGTTGATAAATCTCCAGGAGGTTAATTTACAGTGCCTACTACAACGTGACTTTTCTAAAACTATGTGCCCAGTCTTTGAAGTGTATTTGAAGTGTATTTGCTCCTTACAGAAACACTCAGAGCAATGGGAGAAGACGTTGCACAACCATGTGCACAATGAGGAATCGAGGTGGCGGAATCCACTGCGCCAAGAGAGGGACTAGTACAAACTACAAAATAAAGAAATCGAGGGTCCACATTGATAATCAGGTTCATAAGAGTAAAAAGTGCTCCCACTCCGTGTAAAATCTTCACCCCTTTGCTTTACAAGTATATTTTGACATGCACCGTGTACCTGGTTTTATTTCACATGAGGATACAGTTCATGGACTGTGCTCAACATTATCTTCCCCTGTCACAGCTAAATCCCAGTTAGAGGCCACTCAAGGAGAATTTGTCTGGTAACAGAATTACTTAAATGTGATCACCTGAACCCTCATCCCTACAGGCAGCTGGGGAAGAGCCAGGGGAACTTTTCTGGTTGTTCTTACACTACCGGGGGTGATGTGTGATGGTCACCAGCCATGCTCCCCAAGGAACTGCAGTGATCTACCAAACGAGGTGAATCCCAAGGGCATTTCTGCAAGCTGCAATTTCTAAATGTGATGATTTTTTTTTTTTTTTCTTTTAGTTATCTACCTCTTTTCCAACATGTCCTGGAGAAAAATGTCTACCTAAGGCTGTCTAACTACTCGGCACTGTACTAGATGGACTAAAGAGAGGTTGAACTGGAGAGATGGGTAGATGTAGTTGAGATGGGAAGATACACATATTAGTATCGTTTTGCTCATTTAGACAGTGTGAGGGATGCTCATAATTCCAATTTCTGGATTATATATGCACACAAAGAAGTTACATATCCTCCTGTTAACCACACGTGCTTCTCCCACTGCCAGGAAAAGGGGCTGCATCACATTTTGCAGAATAGAAGTGGGAGAAGCTGGTGTGAATGGATGGACTAAAAAGGTTTTGCTGCCTCTGGTTGTCTGTGCTGGTGCTGGGATCAGGGCTGTGTCCTCATCACCCGCTGGGATCCTATCCCTGCCCCAGGCTCTGTGCTGCAACAACGCTGCTCATTCCTTGTCTTGGCTTAAACTACAGTGTTACTGCTTCGGTGTCACTTTATATTAATTTCCATGGGGCTGGCAGAATTCAAACATAAATCTACGTGTTGCCTGTATTGATTTATTCCTTCTCGCAGTTACTGCGAGTTTTCATTGCTTCAGCAGTTTTCCTGGCTGTCTCTATCTTGTTTTAGTTCTGTGCTGCACTGTTGTTCCCTGTAGTTTTAGTATTTTTCTTTTCTCTGCAGTTCCTTGTGCTGAAGGAATCATCACCTGCTTCTTTGTCACGGCTCACCTGGGCTGAATCAGGCAGAAATAAGGTAAGAAGGTACAAGGATGCAAAACTTTATGCTTATGGTACTGACGCACATCCCAAAACCTTCATTTCAAATGTGGACGGTACTTACATATATATATATATATATATATGTATTTTTAATTTTCAAAACAGCAACTACCCTGCCAAGCTCACAGCCGACTATAACTGTTACTTTTGCAGAACCAGTAAATAAAAATGAGAGAACATTGTCAGCATCATCAGTCTTGACCCATGCACATTTTGTCACCATATCTAAAGAAAAAAGCCAAGAGAGATGCTGACCTTTAAGCTAAAAGTGATGTGGCCGTAATTCCACGAGTTTGTTTTTCTCAACAGAAAAAATGGTTAAGGAGAAAGAACATTGTGGAGTCAAACAGGAGAACATTCTCCAGGGGTAGAAAAGTAGACTTCAGATTAAATTATTTCCTCAATTTATTTAGAAGAGAACAAATGAAACCTACCATAGGACACTGGCTGCAAACTGTTTTCTTGGATATGTTTAGGAAAAAATGAAGCAAGGGTATTACAAAAAGTGAAATTATAAAGCTGTGCTTCTTTTTTTAGTGAAGACTGCACAAGAAATAAATATAAATAAGTCTGTTTAAAAAAATTCCAAGCTAGTCATGGTAAATGTTCAAAGATTCAGAAATGGCTGAGCTACCTTTATATGCACATACTTTTATTTAATTTAGCTTTTTCATATTTTTGAATTAAAATAGGCTTAAAGTAGTTGCTCTAGTACAAAGGCTTTTATACATCTTTAGATCAGTTCTCCACTTTTTGAGGTGTTGATCACCTGTAAAACACTAGCTATAAATGAGAAAATACAGCCCTTTCAATTTTGAACAGGGAAGGTAACATTTGAAATGCTACATTAAGCTTTTGAGCGGGATAGTTCTAAAAAGAAAGAAAAATAAAAGAGTTGGGAAGAGTGCAAATAAAAGAGTGAAAGGTTTATAATGTTGGACTGCAGGAAAACTCAACATACTCAATTTAGAGGAAAGAAATGACAATAAAGCAACAGGCTGCAAATCCATAAAGCGATTTCACGGGAAAGAGAGGCACTAATTGCTCTTGTCAGTCTTGAAGGTGAAACAAAGGACTTATGGGGCTAAAAGAGAAAATGTAAAACAGAAGGTCTTGATGCTTCCCGCTATAGGACGGTGTCTTCAGTCACTAGAAGTTTTGCTGAATAGTGATGCCATAGGTTAATTCATTTTTTGATGGAATTGTATTGTTCAGGCTCTCTAGCCCCCAAATTTTAGTTGAAGTTGCCCGCTTACAATAATAAGATTTGGTGAAGTTATAAGGAGTAGAAACTATTTTCAAAAAGGAATGGTTGCGCATGTTAAAATGTTTTGATTTTGTGCCTTAAAATTAATTTTTAACGTTCTTTCTCTTTAATTAGGAAGGGCAGCAAAATAGGATTTCTTCAGGGGAAAGCAAGAAGGTATCTTTCCAGATTTTCAAAGTGCTTGGAAAATTAAGAAGCAGTAATAAAGTAATAAGGCAGAAAAAAACGTATTCCCTCTGCCCCATTTCTCCTCTTTATCTTTTTCCATTCTGGGATCCTTTAAAGCACCCAGGGAAAGCGTATTGACAATAACCATGGTTTTTTTAGTTACCTTCAGTGCCTCGGTGATAAATCCATGGCCCCTGGGGATCTGCTAATCAGGGACTGAAAACAGCTATCTAGATAATAAAAGCGGCAGGATAACTCATTTAAAAGTTACTTTGCAGAAATTATGATTACTGAGTCTCTTACAGCAATATACATACGAATTGTCTCTTGACTTCGATGGAGTCAATTAAAGCCACTTAATTAGCGCAGTTAGTAATCATCTGCTAAAATTACAGACTTTCTTTTCCGTTATGATTTGTCTATTTTAATACCATTTTAAAAATGAACCTGTATGGACAAATTTGGTTAAGCATTTTCTCTAGTTTGTACCTTACTTTTGCACTGAACAACTATTCATAAACATTTACCAGACCTGCTTTTATCCCCTGTTATCGCTCACTTTTAAACCTCCTTCTGAACTCTGAGACATGTGCATCTATTTTCTTTTGCTTGTTGTTTTTGTTTGTTTGGGTTTTTTTTTTGTTTTGTTTTGGTTTTTTAATTGAATTTGTTAATCATGAAAGGCCAGCAATCTTCCCTTATAGGAGACTTGTTTAATGCACTGGATTGCACTTTGATTTTGGAATAAATCTGTTCTCTCAAGCAGTTCTGGTACAGGGAAGCCTGATAATTCTGCATTTAATGTATATGTTGGGGAAATAGGTAGTGGAAAAAACAGGTGTAAATCCCAGCACCATGCTGGAGAGGCAATGGGCTCATTATTGCCCAGGAGCTTGGCTTACAAAGTGGGGTAGGAGGAGAGGGCAGGATAGTAACAAAGCTTTTTGATATTGATTCCTCTTAACTTCTACAAGCAACAAAAATGTTTTCACACTTAGCAAGGATTCTGTTAGTGTTTGAATTTGAATGCTTGTGTCTAATGTGTCACCTGTAGCATCCTCAAACGGGCAATTTTTCTCTACCAAGGAAATGATTCTCCAGCACACAAAGCACTCCTATCGGATGTGGCTCATGTTATGTTCCGGAGTTGATTCTGTGATGACAAATCCCTTTAATTTTGACTTGCTTCTATTTATCAAACAAGTGGGAAACCAAAATATTGCAAGAATTATTGTCAAGCAAAGCATTTGTTTTGACAGTATTGTAAAAAAGGAGAGATATTATCCTGTGACAATATATCTTTTTATGCCTGGGAGGCATTGATTTACAGCAGAGGCATTTACAGCTCTTCACATGCAGCACATGGCTCAAAAATTGTTTACAAGAACAAGCTACATCTGCCAAACTGACCTGTGAAATTCGGAATGTTTTTTTCTAAAACGGTTATTCTATATCCATGCGCCCATGAAAGGATGGGGTGGAAGACGGCTTTGAACCATCTCTGCTTTCTGACTTTCTAGCTCCCTCTTGACACCAGACTGGTTTTAGGTACCAGCTGAATAGCCCAGGCAATTAGGGCTCCCAAAGAAATAAGATCCCAACAAAGGATACAGCCCAAGAGCACCAAGTGCTCCCAGCGAGGGAGAAGCAGAAGGTGCTCCAAAGGTGTCCTGAAGCCAAAGCATCTCCTTGTTTCACCTTTACTTTTGTTGGTTTGTTTTAGTTTTTTTTTTCTTTAATTTTTTTCTATCTCTGCATGAGCCTTTGTTTTGTTTTGTTTCTCCTCTCTACATAGATAATAGAAGCATTTGTCCTTCAGTGAAGAGTTTTGGTTCCCAGAGGTCTCATCATACTTAGCCTCAATTTGTTCGAAGTAGAGATCCTTAAACCTTTCACAAAGAAAACTGTGCAGGGAATTGTCTTCAGCTGAGCAAATTCTCTTCTCAGTTGTGTGGGTGTATGCAGAGGAGTCAAACTGAAGCCAATAAGATATTTCAGATTTATTGTGGCCTTAAAATTCTAAATCTGAATTTAAATTCAGATTCATAGTATAAACACAATCCAAATGAAAGGTAATTTAAATAAGTGTATTTGCTCAACACATATTATTTTAGTTTTTAAATATTTTTTGGATTTGAGTAATATAGACCCATATAGAATGTTCTCCTTACATTTTATTTGCTTTATTGATGCATGCGCATGACCTTGCCCTTGTGAGAAATGTGTCCAGGCCTGGACTCCATAAGCCATCACAGCAAAGTCAGTTAATGTATATTATATCCATGTGACAGACTGAATTGTAAGAATTGTTACAATACAGAGATCAATAACACGTTTGAATGCTGTTATTAAATGGAGCAGTGCCTCAGTAAATGAAAAACCACCTCAACTTTCTATGAACCAATGTGTGTTAGAGGCAGAGTAAGCCATAGATCAAGCTTTGACAAATTCTGCTCCTGTTGAATAGATTAATTTTTTGCTCCAGCCTACATTCCACCTCTCGGAGAGAAAGGAACGTAATTCATCCCACAAAGACAAAGTGATTTCAAATGAAGCAAAGGAACGCACAGCTCCGAGCAGAAAGATTTGATTTCGAAGCAACTTTGCTCAAATGTTGGTGCATCATAAATTTTAAAATGTGTTCATTTCCACTTAGGGATAATTCCTGTTTTGGAGGAGAAAAACGTTCTTTTTTATATTTGTGACAATCTGGAAAAATAAAAATTAAGTCCTGCTGTCTTTTCGCACACAAAATTGCAATTCTATGGAATTTGTTTCTTCACAACAAGAAAATATAATAGTACGATTTTAAATTTTTAAAAATACATTATAAGTGCCATGTTTTTTTAGCTAGCTATGCTCATTTCATAATTGTTTTGCCAATGGAAAGTTCTTACACATCTCATTTTTCAGGATTTTTTTTCAGCTTTTGTTTGTTATTATATGTTGACCTTGAGTCTGAACTCCAGTGTCCATGTCCTTTGTTTCCATTAAGTTCAAGCGTGAAGGTCCTATTTCCTCCTTAAAAGGCAATTGGTCTTGCTTTATACATTAATTCAAGAAAGAGATCTTGTAATGGCAAATTTAATTGTGAAGGGATCACTGTCAGTTGGACTCAAGTGATCAAGTGGAACAACTCGGTTCATTATATTTATGCACCAGACAAGACTTTTTTGGCTTTATTTATGGCTGATTTTATGCTACTGATATGTTTCTGCACTAGCAGTCATTATTAAAAGCGTTTTGATGTTACTTTCCTTACTGTGCTAATAAGTTCCCATTAATAAGGAAGCCACTAAATTGCTCAATATAATCATCAGTGAAATAGTCTGTATTTTTGTTAAATACTGTTTGGAAACAAAGTATTGGTAGTTCTTAAGAGTAAAAAAAGTTGTTGTAGCAGTGAAAAGAACTAGAGCAATAAATTTTAATGAAGGTCCTGTTATTCTTTGGATGTTTACAACCAATTTTAAAAGGACCTTTAAAACCCGTTGATGGTATGTTTGTGTTTCTTCTAGAGTACTTCTGCTGCAAGAAACCTAAATAGATGGCCTTAGTTAAGAAATATTAAAAATCACCAAAGGTGAGTGCTTTTGAAAATTCTATGTTTTCTAGAAAGATTTTATGAAGTTGAGAAAAACAATTAGAAATGTTTCGATTTGGTTTGTTTTGGTATTTTTTTTGTTAGACACTAATATTTGTTTGAAATTCTGCAAGCCTATTTTCACCATGCTCCAAAATCGTTTATCCAAAACAGGATGCCTTGATCATAATTTTCTGTCTGTAGACTTCCTGAGAGGTCATATTTTTCTTTTAACATATATTGCAAAGCTTGTTATTATTTGTATGCATCTTCTCACTTATGGCAACTGCAGGGTAAGCTGACAACAATTTTTCCAAAAAAGGTTTGAAATATTATATCCAGGTTATAAAAAAAATAATAAAAAATGTAATGATAGGAGAAGGAGAAAAACCTGTGGTTTTCAGTCAAACACTGTATTAAGAAACAGCCCAAAAGAGCCAAAAACAGATAGGAGGAGATATTAAAGAAGATAAACAGAATACTTAGGGTGATACTAGTAAATAATACTCGGGGATATTTTTAAAATATCTAAAAGAATTTTCTGAAATATTGTTTTACTTATATATAGTCCTTCATTCCCTGCGTATATATTCATTGCATGTCCCTATAAATCTCCATTATCTCTATTTACTAGTGCTCCATTTTTTCCTGTGCTTGTGACTGACAAGCAGAAGAAATATAATCTCAGAAGCGATAAAACATTACTTGACGGTTCAAGAAGTTGCTCCCAATACATCCCCCAGAAGACAGCACAGCTAGATTGCCAGCCTTGTGCTCGGTTATCTTCCTTGCCTCCAAATGATGTGAAATCATTTTAATAAAACCCGATGTGAAATAGATCCACTTTCAGGAAATGTGCATTGCAGCCTAAGATATCAGTGAGGATTTTTTTTTTATCAAAAGATATTTATTGCTCTATGAGTTTGATATTAAAATGAAAATGAGTACTTTCTTTTTATAAATAAGACCAAGAAATTTAGGCCTTTCCTCCATCGACAGGTCTTTGTGGACACAGGATGTTAATGTGTTGATAGTTAAAGATGTAACTATAATTGACCTTATCTGCTTTCCCCAGTAAATTGAACATAACAGTATGTAGGTAGTGTCTTTTATGCAAAAAATTGGGGAGCACAGGCTGGAATGGAGGCACGAGCATGGAAGTGAAAATGCTGCCCACCTCCTTCAGTGATGAACGCTCCTCACAGCCCTCAGCGAATTGCTCAGGTCATTTTGTGGAGCTCCAAACCATGGTGCTCACCTCCACACCTGCCCTTGCTTCTACGAACTTGGCCCTTGAGTGCGATGTAGATTGAGGAGCCACTTTTCTCCATCTGAGCGTGCTGTGCTCCCTGTTCCTCTGTTGGGTCTATTAGCAGTGATGAGGTGGCTCTTAGCAGCTTCTTATGGGTGAAGGTCGTTTATTCTCTCTCTGAACAAATTCCTCAAGCTGACCCTGTCCTGTGGGGACAGCCCATGCGACTAATGGCGGTCATCTATCAGCTGAACACCTGGGAGACTGATGAGCTGGTACAATTTCAGACCAACTGAACGGGCTGCAAAATGATCTGGGCCTTGTCCTCTGAGGTCTCCCACATTAAACCCAAACTACCAAAGCCTGGATTTACTCTCCAGTGTCAGTGCAGATGCTTCTCTTCAGTAAGTGGGAGCCCATTGAGGATGGAGATAATGCGCCACCACCAAGGCCTCTTGCTCAGCTGTGGCCCTTCAAGGCAATGAGAAGAAGAACTTTATAACTAAATACATCCCTAAGCTCTTTTTCAGGCTTCATTTCAAGTTTGTAGAGCACATTTAAACCACCGCAATTTGTCGCTGTGCTACTCTCCCGCTAGATGTATGGAATTAAAGCTTCCCTCAGGTGGTTTGGCGTGGCGCCTTCCTGCCCACTTACCAAAAGTGAAAGAAAGGAAGAGTTTTTAAGATGTAAGCATATTAAATGCAATAGCTGCGTAATCCCGTACCTGCTGACAATGATCTCATATCATAGGACAACACATGCAAAATGATACTTAATCTCAAATTACTTATCCATGCCCGCAGAATTAAATGGCTGTATGTGTCACTGTGAACATTTTCAAAGTGTCTCTAGGCTGCAGGACAGCACCAGACAAACTATTCTCTTTATAAGAGTATTTCCCTCAACAGTTAAAATAATAAGCCTTTTCCTAGTAGTTTCCCCATCTCTGTAAACTGGGTAAACTGCCTGCATTTTCTCAAATATCAGTGAGTTCGGTTAAAGGTTCTTACACCCCACTGTCCATCAGCAAGGGCTATGGAAAATGTGATTATTTTTGTATATCTCCTTTGAAAAGTTGGTTATCAGTCATAGTTGTTTACATGTCAAACACAGCACCTGAAGTCCCCAAAGTCCACCAAATAAGCACATGTAGTCAAAATATCTTTCAAAATGTGAAATATGCTACTAAGATGCCTGTAAATTATGTTAACGAAGATAGTACAGAGGATAACTCTTCCTATATAGTAAATATATTATATAAGCAACTACGAAAAACTTTGAAACACAAGATATTTGAAATCTCATTTGATAGAGATGCTTCTCACTAAAGCAATTTCTCTCAAAGAAATCTGGATCTAATTTGCCAGCTGTGATTTGATAGAAGAAATATATATATTGATTTTTATATATGGGGTTTTTTTCCAACGCAGGCTAGATTTTACTCCAGAGCAGGGGAAGGGAAAAAGGGATAAAAGTTCTCAGTTCCTCTCCCATATTAATACTTCATTGAAGGCTCCCTGTAAGCAGAGACATTGCCCTCCATAGATGCAACAACTCCATACATCCCCAAATGGTTTATTTTTAAACCCTGTATAATATTATATGTCATGATCATCTCCTAATAAAACCTAGCTGTAGCCAAAGGCTTCTGTAATATCCAGTCATTTAGCTTCATTACAGATTCATTTTAGATTGTCTTTTTAAAAGGCGAGTTTTTAAAATGAGCTGGTAAGAAAACAACATCTTGCCAAATATTTCACCATTTTTCTCCATAAAATGAATATGCTGTAAGACCCAACAGCTGTGTTATTCATCTGTACAACATGATAACATGAGAGGAATACAGCGAATTTTGGTAGGGTGTCATGAGGAGAAGATGCACTGAGAAATGTCTACGTGAGTCCTCCTGTCAGGACCATTAAGACTTCGAATTAAGTGTTAATTTGAAGTACAATGGAAATATGCGACACCATTGATTAACACTTTTTCTTAATATTTTTTCCCGTGTTTTCCATTTGCCTTGAGAACTGGAGACAGACATACTTTTGGAGTGGCGATTCCCAAATTTTACTGTGTGAAGCCACTAAAACTAAAAAGTTCAAGCATTTGTCCCAGGTTTTGTGGTTCTCTCTGCAGTCAAAAGAAGAGGCGTAACTAAAAATAAGATTTTTCTTTCATGATATTCAAGAGTACAGTTCTCAAGCATGAATTTTTGAAGAAACTCCTTTGATCAGATATCATTTCAGGCAAGGTGAAGCTGAGCTTTGTCCTTGTAATCTGTTATTTTAACGATGCTACTTTGGAGCCTCACAAGCTTTGTTGTCACCAAGTCCAAGGAAGATATGAAAGAGCTCAGTAGGAATGACAGGGAGATTAATGGACCAAGAAACCCATGGGAAATCTCTAGGTGTTTTACTTCAAGGGCTTAAAACTCATTTTGTACGTGGCCTCACCGAAGGAGCTGGTGTTGTCCACCTTAGGTCATGGTGTTTTCTTTGTAATTAGGTGCTAAAAAAAGAGAGAGAAAAAAATTTGTTAACCTTAATGACTCATGTGTAAAGCAAAGCACTTAGTATTTATTCTTTTTCTTGACTGTAAGTTTTATTTATGATACTGTTTTTTCTTCCTCTTGTAAAATCTGCCATCCTCTATCTAGCCTGGTGCTATAAAAAGAAACAAAATCTTCAGCTTTTCCTATGAAATTCTCTTTCCAGTTCGAGTATTTGCCCTCAGACTGCGTCTGTTATTCCAGCGATGTAAATACTTAATTTTGCTGTTGTTCAACTTGGATATTTAAGTCCCCACTTTGATATATGCGCAAAAAGTGGCTGTGTTTGAAAGCAGCAGTATGAGAGTAGAGCACTTATATTTTGACTCTAAATCAATTTTTTTTGTTTGTTTGCAATTCAAACTCCGTGCTGCATTCTGTAGCTAAAGGCAGATCCTCTTTACAGTGATTTTCAGATGCCAGTGAAGCCAGAATCACTCTCTGTACATCCCTCTCTGCGTTACAGGCCAGATAAACACGCTGATGGGCCATTTCCATGCCACTTCAGTCATGGTATTTTTTTCTCTATCTTTTGATTCCATAATATGATATATGAAGCAAAATCAATAATGCTTGCTTTTAAGGTTAAGAGCGCAGCTAAATAAATAATTCATGAGTCATTTGATCAATGTGACTTCAGAGAATATCCACCAGCAGAGAACAATTTTCTCAGATATACGCATTATTTGAAATTATCTGACTATTGTCTTGGGAAATTTTTGAGTCCTTATCTTGACCAGAAAACTATTTTAAATAAGCACTTGCTATTTGTGCACTGCTACTTATTTGTGACCTGCCAGCTCTGAGTCACCTTGTGCTGCCTGGCTGATTGGATCAGCAGCACAGCTCTTCCCTGCAAATACTTGATGAACAAGCATGAATAAGCCTTAAAAGAAAAAAAAAGAAAAGAAAAAAATCTTGGTTCTGGTTGCAGGCTAAAACTTGGCTGAAGTGAACTGTTTTCAACAAGAGATTGAGGACTGTTCATCCAGTTCTGGATGAACAGTCCAGTGGCATCACCCCTGGAGCACAACAGCCTCTCCTGGCCACTCGGTCCATGGGACTGGGCTAGAGCTGGATGAAGATAAAGCATTCAAAATAGCACAGGCTGGTTCTGTTCGTGGATCTGCTTCTGACACATTGCAATGCTGCTGACATTTGCATTTCCAAATTTTACTTTCCGGGACTGGCAAGGACAGATTTGTCCCACCTGCTTAAGCGATGCCTTGATGGTAGGACAGCATAAATTATGTATGGCATGTATAACTGTATCCCTATATTCATCTTGTTCCAAGCTGGAGTTTCCTAAGCAGTTAAGTGATTTTTGTACAAAACAGAAAACCTGGATTCCCATTCAATAGCATCAGTTAAAGCAGCAAGGCCAAGAGCACGTGAGCTTTCAGACCAGGATCCAGGGGAGGTTTGAAAGACTCCAA
This sequence comes from Pampusana beccarii, assembly GCA_013399365.1. Taxonomy (NCBI): domain Eukaryota; kingdom Metazoa; phylum Chordata; class Aves; order Columbiformes; family Columbidae; genus Pampusana; species Pampusana beccarii. Next base: position 1,974,186 of record VWYH01009570.1, on the reverse strand, counting down.
CAAGACTTGTGTCTTTCCAACTCCTACCTCTGATTGTACCCCCATAGTAGTATCACTTGGGGATAATTTCTGCCATCCTTGTGGGCATATCTGGAAGATGTGGTGCCTTCCTACACCTTCTGGAAAGGCAATTAAGCTGATGCGGGGACCTGATGTTTAATTGAGATAGGATGCTCAAAGGCATGAAGAATTGGTGCTGCCACACTAATCAAGGCAAGAACCACAGCGTATTTTTGCATTTCAGACGGATTGTCAGCTGAAGATTGATGATGTGTGAGTGTTGAGTCTGAACAGAATTTTTTGAGGAATTTTCATCCAGTGAATTGTTTTTTTTTTTCACCTGCAACCCAACACAATTGCTCTGTGCCAGAACTGCAGCTCACTGTGTCTTTGCAAACTGAAGAAAAATGAGCAGTGAAGCATGCTCACCAGGGGAGCATGAAACGTAAGATCTTTCGCATCATGGTTTGGAGAAATACGTGTAATCCCACAAAAATGTTTTTCAAAACTAAGGAAAGAAAAAAACCTCTGACAGAATTGTTGTAATTCCCTTGTTTGCTCTGTGAAGAATGGGTCCACCCATCCTTTTACTGAACCCTACCTGGCTGCAGGCGGGTGGTGACACTTCACCCAAGGTAGGACCTCCTTCTTCCTCCACCAGGCAGGCAACGGGTGGGTGAAGCGGTAGAGAAATATCCAATTTTTCTACTAAATGCAAATGCGTAATGGCAAAGGAGAATGAAGGGCTGTAATCAAAGTGCTAATAATGCTGCTAATATTTAAATATGCTCCATATCAAGCACTTTATTTTGTCAAGTTACATACTTCACATTTATGTTAAGAATAGCTGTTTAGGGCACTAGCACAAGTTTCTTTTGGGGGCTTTCAGAGCATGTATGCAATTTCTTGAAACGTGTCATAGGAATGGAGAAAATATCCAAGTGATTAAGAATAATACAGCCCTCTTCAAGTGATATATTTTAAGGATATATTGTCTTGGCTAGCAATCTGTCATCCTACTTATTCTTCATAGTTACAAATGTATTAATATTTCTGCACTCTTTTTTTAACAATTTATTCTGGAGTACGTAATACATTAATCTTTCAGTCCCATGGGGCTGATTTGAAGACTATTGAAATCAATGGAACAATTCACAGTGCTTTTGGGGAATAGTGGAAATGTATTAAAAGGTTTTCGGGAGACATTCAAGTCGAAGATATTTCCTGCAAGGTAAAATTCAGCAAAATGTCTGTGCTGGTGAATGGCAGAATCCACTATAAAAAGATTTAAATTCAGAAATTAAATGCAAAGATGGAAGCACAGTAAAAGGAGACATTAATCAAAACTTATCTAATATTCAGGCTCCACTTGCGTACTTTCTATACTAGGTTTCTAATACACATTTCCGCATGTAAGTATTGTCCGCTTTATGTCTTTTGTCCCAATCACTTGTTTTTTCTCCAGCCTTGACAAGTGCTCTCTTACCCAATAAAAAACCTTGATCATGGTGACTTTCCTACTCCATTTCTTGGAGTATATAATCTATTTCTGTGAATTTTTTCCTAGGTTTCTATTTTAAATCATTTCAAAAATAGGTTTCTTTGTTTCTAGTGCTATTAACAGCTTATACATCCCTGAATTTATTATTTCTCATTCAGCTTTCCAAGTCTGACTCCTGTCATGATGATACGAGATCAGCAGCTCCAATGAACAGCTGAAAGACCTTCAGTCATCAAGTGAGTCGTGCAGTTCTTTGCTTATCTGAAAATCTCCTTCTTCATCTTCTCACAAAACTCTTAAAAGTGTTTTCAACTATAATATTAATATTTATAAAAGCAGAGCCGGGATGCTAATGCACTCCGACCACTTGCTTATCCTTCTATCCTTTATTTTCATGTATTCTTGTCTTGTCTTTTGTCTTCTATTCCAACAGCAAGTTTCTGGCCTGCGGAACTTCCCTTCCAAGAGATACAATTCCTTGTGTTCACATTGCAAGAACAGAGCTCCAGGCATTGTATTTATGCAGATTGTAGATGATCTGTCATATGCCATATATAATGCATTCTAATAGACTTAAACTTGGAGACCATTTTTTAAGTTATGTGTAGGAGTGTCATCATCAAATCCTATTTGTATTTTGGATTTCTGTTCTAATTCCCACAAATCCCTTGGTAAATGTTCTTTTCTTCACAGAATAATGTCAAACAAATTTTCTGATTGCTGGGTATTGTTTCTCCTGGAACATGATGGATTCCTCTGAGGTAGGATTTGTTGAGTTTTTACTTCTCCTTCTCTTGTAATGACTGAAAGTATTAGAAATATTTGTAATTTTTGCATACTTTCTTTGTCCTGAGTTTCTTTATGAATAAACTCATGGAAGTTTTGTTCAGCGGACTGGGATGTAAGATACCAATTTTGAATGCTAACTTTGAGTTCACTGTGTTCTTGAATGTCTCAGACTTGTTCTAACCACAAGAAATTCTGCCAGGTGTCTCGATAAACTGATTTTTAGGACACTGAGGCACCTGGTGCAGCAGCAAAAAGTTATTTTGCCAGAATAAGTGACTTCCCTGATCAAAAATAATTATTGATTACCAGGATAATTATTGGTATAATCAATTAGCAGCTACGTAGGAAGATTATGCTGGTATAAGTGCACACACAGAGATCTGCACTGTGAATAAGACTTTAGCATTTCTGTATTTCCATTTCTAGTCTATAAAATGGAGACTTCCTGTGGGGGAATAGCGTAGTTATCAAAAGATTTATTTTATATAATACTCTGGGGATCCAATAAGAGCTAACCTAAAATACTAACCAGTCAACAGCCTGATAAACCACATAACTCATACTGAAGAACCAAAGTAAATTCTCTATCATTTACATTCAGAAAAGCACCTCTGTTGATGTGGTCAGCACTAAGGCAGTATGAAATGCTACTGCACAAAAATGATCCAGATGTCCTGTGATTGAAAATGTTCCTGCTACATTGCTCTACACACTGGATTTTTCTCTTACGTTGATGCGAAACTACTAAAACTGGTGAGGTTCCACGTCTCTGATCGGTGGGATGCAAGAATTAGATCCACATAGAGTAGCAAACGTAACTAGTTAGTTAAACTAACTTATTGGATAGCCAGGATTGTTTTGGATTCTGTGAATGAACCATTCTTTCAGTGTGCAGTTTATTACTAGTTCAGGACTACGTAGCTAAACCAGTGTAATCCAAATATCACATGCTATACGTACCCTGAGTTTGCTGACTCAGGTCTTTGCCAGTGTAGGCATCTCCACTGCCTGGTACAAACATATCCTGCGATTATGGGGTGCACCTAGACAATTATATCACCTTTTCTTCTCTAGAGTATGCTGTGCCATAAGCCTTCCTTTTATCTGGTCCTTTATGTATTTTTAACTCTTTCTTCAAATGCCCCACTGTCTGTCAGACTATTACATCTCACTCCACAACTGTGATTACATTTTGGAGACCAGAACAAACAACTTACATTTTAGAGTTTATGCTTTTTTCTTTCAGAAAACATGATTAAAACTATGTTCTCACTGTTCCGAAGGCTTAAATTATTTGTCTTTCGCAGATAGATTATTTAAAGTCCCTAATATTCAAATGTAAATATTCAAATAGAAGTCCTATTTGCTGTAGATCTTAAAAGGAAATTTTTGTTTCCTAAATCTTTTTTTACAGTAGAGAAAAGTATATTATGCAAAAAAAAAAAAAAAAGAAAGAAAAAAGCGTTTGTGGTTTATCTTTTGAATAAGAGTATTACAAAGCTATTTGAAGCAAAAATCCAACATACAAAATTGCATATTGTATTGCCTCAGGTATATAAGGATGAATTACAGGATTTCAGTCTTATTCATTTTCCAGAACCTCTTAAGAATGCTAAAGAACAAGTTAAGAAGTAGTCCCTTTTTTCTTTGTTCGTGGTTTTGTTGTTGAGGGGCTTGGAGGATTTGTCCGGGGTTTTTTTTCTTAAACTTTATCAAACCAGAATATGAAAGTAGGTCATTGCAGCAGAGTAAGGGCCTTGTATAGCAGAAAACAACCCCACAGCTACCGGGGATGGAGCCACATCAGGTGTGTGCTGTCACACTGTGGTTTGGGAGCTGGTTCTGCGTGAGCAACACAGTCCAACAGCTCTGGAGTAGGGGCTGGACTAGATGACCTTTGAAGGTCACTTCCAACCCAAACTGTTCAACGATTCTATAAGCAGGGCCATCTCCACCAGCTCAGGGTGCTCAGAGCCCCGTCCAGCCTGGCCTGGGGTGGCTCCAGGGATGGTTCATCCACCACCTCTCTGGGAACCTGGGCCAGGCTCTCACCACCCTCAGGGGCAATAATTCCTTCCTCATGTCTAGCCTGATTCTCCCCTCTTTTAGTTTAAAACCATCATCCCTTGTCCTATTGCAGCAGGCCCTGCTAAAAAGTCTTTCCCATCTTTCTTATGGGCCCCTTTTAAGTATGGAAAGGCTGCAATAAGGTCTCCTGCAGCCTTCTCTTCTCCAGGCTGAACAACCCCAGCTCAGCCTGTGTTCCCAGCAGAGCCGTTCCAGCCCTTGGATCATTTCTGTGGCTCCTGTGGCCTCTTCCCAACAGGTCCATGTCTGTCCTGTGCTGAGGGCTCCAGAGCGGGGCCAGCACTGCAGGGGGGTCTCACCAGAGTGGAGTAGAGGTGCAGAATCACCTCCCTCAACCTGCTGACCATGACATATGTTCTTCTCCACCCTAGGCAGTCAATACCTGAGAATTTAGGGGCTGAGTTTGTGAACTTGTATATGGGTCTAGAAACGGCAGGTCTACATATCGGTCACCACAATGTTTTGGAGAAGGCGTTGAAGTACAGTGATGAATGTTTTCCTTCTTCCTATTTCTTCTTTTTTGAAATATCTGTTACCTACAGAGTGGACAAAAACTCTGGGAGAGGATTAGCGCAGGTGGGGTAGTTAGTTAACACCATTTAACCCTGGGACAACACGTCACTTCTGTGCGAAGCCACCTTGCCTTTGGTGTCTGCGGGAGTTGGGAGCCTGGTGAAAAGAGGAGCAGGTGGGACACTGGAGGAGAGCTGCTTCCTTTGGATCTCTGGATCCGTCAAACGAATCCTTAGGACATCGTTTTAAATGCTAAAAACAATGCAAAACCCTGATAGGGCACACTGCTTTGTAGAGTTAATTCGTGGAGTTTACAGATTCCCTAGAGGACGTGAGGACTGGGGAACAGAATTGCTTTCTTAAAATACTGCTGTGGAGCCAGGCACTTCACTTCATAAATCCTCCACAGCAGTGGGTTCTTGTCGCAAAAATTCACATCCAGGTTCTCTGGTAAAAGCAGGGAAGCCGTGAGTATCTATAGAAGAGGCAGCTCCAAAACAATTGTTTTGTGCATGTAAACGTAGAGTCCATCATTGCCAGAAGAGGTAAGAAAAGGGTTTGAAATGTAGCTTCAAATCACAGTAATTAAATAATAGTCTGATCACAGACTGAACAAGAGGATGTTGGTGAAATAAAAGTAAATGCCTGTAACTTTTCAGACTGTGCAAGATATTTGCACATAGATTCGATGGTCATCTTCACTGGACTGGGTTACTCGTCCAGATGCCTTCCATAGTTATGGGCATGCTGAGGAATTTCACTTGAAATCTTAAATTTACCTCGGATTTTTAACAGTACTGTTAATGGCAGCTATAAACTCAAATGGATTTCACCAAGGGCAAGAAGCTTGGCAGCTCTATTAATTTTCTTTTTATCTAATGCAAAGTAATTTTGGAAATATTCTTAGAAATTCCCTGTCTTGAAGTAGTTCCTGGTGAAGATAAAATAACTGTCCAGTTCTGTTACATTTAACAAGCAGAGAAATCATTTATAGGGATAAATAAATGATCAGTGAATTTCTTATGTTTTTATTTTAAATGTGTCTACATATTAGGAGAAATAGAGAACAGACTGACACTTTTCTTGTTTATACTAACTTGATATTTATATTAAGTTTTAAAGATGCATTTTGACATGGAATCAGCTTCAAAATTGTTTTCAATTCCCAGAGTACGATTACTACCTTATGAATATTTGAATTTAATCACATTGAGTAAGTTATTGGTAAATTATATGCACTTTTCCACGGGTGTTCTGTGCTCAGACTCACTTTAACTGCTATACACAGAAGCCCATCCTGCATCAGATGTTATTTTTATTAATATTGAAGAATGGACATTTCATTTGACCTCTTTTTTATTTTAATATTTAGCTTGATTTTAACTTCAGATTTGATATTTAGTTTGGACTTGAAACCATACTGCTTTTGTTATACTCCTTTCTTCTATGGCTGTGAGCTTGTTTGAAATTCAATTTCATAAGTTCAGACATATTTGCAAATAATTACTGTCAATGTCTTGCTGTTGCATTCAAATTTGTTAGTACAACTGATTCTCAGTTTCTTTAGAATCAGATCACTTCTGCTCAGAGGTGAAGCCGCATTAGACTTCATAAAACAATATAAAAGGGAAATGTCTGAAATTATATGATTAGAGATGTGTAAAACTGTGGAAACACAGGTGCTTGACAAGCCATTAATGAGAACATTGAAAATATTCAAAAATTGAATTTCATCTGAAAATAAGAGACTTGTTGTAAAATGCTTAAAATATATTAAGAACCTGTAACATAGTTTGAAAATGTACAGCGAATTTTGCTTCCTAATGTGGGCCATTGACCGTCACACTAGTGAAAGAAAAATATCGATACTTAAATCGAGTTGAATGGCAGGCGGTAACTTCTCCCATCCATAGAGATATTTCATGTGTAGATTGTGCAAGTCTTTGCAATGGAAGTATACAAAAATCCCCTTAGGGATACAGTGGTGCGGGGACTGCAGGTCTGCCCATACCCAAAGGTATAGCAGTTGTAAAAATGCGGTTTCGCCAAATATATTCAAATAATTTTATCACGGAATTTTATTCTTAGAAATTAAGAGGAATTCCGTCACGTTTAAACCAGCTGGAAATTGGAGCCTGGCAAAGAGGTCTCCATCTGCAAGGACAAATTTTAAAACTTGTGACTTACGAACCTCTCTTGTGCCCAGACTGGACAGCCCTGTTTAATCCATGAAGAACCAGATCACCTTGGACTGTTGAAGGAAGAGTCTTATCAATCTGGATAAAACCCAAACATTTTATCAAGGTGCTGGCCGTGCATCAGATGCCCCACAAGCGTGGTGGGATGATTGTGTTTGCATCTGAACTGCTCTGCTGTGGAGAACATAGACATCCCTGGCAAAAACGGTGGCTCCAGCAATGAAATCCTGATTGATGAAGCTCCCAGGGTAATTTGTTGCACTGATCAAACTCTGTCTGAATACCCCACGGGGTGAACCACGCCTGGGTTCTGCAGTCGCTGATCATCGACGTGCCTGTGTCAGATGATGCTCCATGTGCTGTGGAGAGCCAGCGATCGATGGTCCTCACTGCAGATCTGCATGGAGTAAAAGGTGTGGAACGGGCTCCTGTGCACCTGGTCCCCAACCCAAAGGGCAGCGTTCGGTCTCGGAATACACTGTCTGTCCATCCAACAGACATCTTGCCATAATCTCTCAGCAGACTCTTGCAGCTAATCTCTCTATTGATTTTTGCTTAGAAACACCTAGAGCTATTTGGTCACTAATAAAATCTGAAGAGTTCGGTTTTCAAGACATTTAACTCATTTGGAGGCAAGGCTTATTTATTGTCTGATAGGCAATCGAATAGCTGTGCTTGTTTTTAAGTAAAGGCATCATACAGACAACTGAAAACCAACTCAAAATCCAACTGCGCTGAATTCTAGCCCAGAAACCGGACCCAATTTGGGCTATTAGTGTCCATGCATCTGGCTAATTCCTTCTTTCACTTCTCTTTTGGCCTATTTTCCCAGTTTAACTACTGAGGAAAACACATCTATGTATCTTTCTGAATCTCTGTTTCATTAACAGCTGACGCTGCCATCATCAATACCACGTGGCAAATCTCAGCAGACGTGGTTTGGAGGAAAAAGAAACCTTCTGACTGCCTTTTCATTTGCTTTCCTTGTCTCCCCTTCTGTGATTTTTCTCTGCCCTGCTGTGGATCCAGATGACGTTTTGTCCATGGCTCCTTGCGGATTTGCTGAGAAGCAGCCAAGGTGAGACAAAGCTGTAGGTGCAAAGTTTGGTGTGAAGATGGGACCGACCGCTGGGGTCACCTTCCTGCACCCCATACTGGCTGCCCTGGCAGCCAGCCCGGTTTGGTGCTTATCTCTTCAGGAAAGATGGAAATTACCAAACAACAGAGGCAGAGTCAACAGGGGAAGAACACCAAGTCACCTCACTCTGGGGTAGAAATCATTACTGGCACAGGGAGAAGGGTAAGGCATGTAAATGGAAAGAATACAGGGAGACTTCATGTCTTAAGGTATTTTTTTGCCTTTAAATAAGGCCACGTTTTCAGTAAAAAAATAATGTCTTATTTAATTGCAAGTCCCTCGAGATCCTTGCAAAAAAGCTGTAATATTTCATTACATAAATGATATGCCTAAATTGATATCAGATGTCTCGGTTTTCTATTTATTTAAATGATGAAAGATGGTTTATTATGATTAAGATAATTTTCTGACTTCTTGTCTTTTACGTTTTCTTAACAGAGATGACATTTAGGTTAGGAGAAAAAGAAAAAGCAAAACCAGCCATCGGTAAGTGGTTTTATTGGTTAAATTTTAATGTTATTTTTAAGCAAATAATGAATTACTTTGACAATAACTATAGAGCCAGACATGATTCATTCTCATAATTACTTTGGCAGTCACCATCAACCCTGTAGTTTTAGTTCATGTGGTTATAAAATCTTGTCTCCTTTTCCCATATAACAGCTTACCAAACTGCACCTCATGTAATATGACTTGCTTGCTGGGGCTTTGTGCTATAATTCTCCTTTGTTTGGAGATTCCTCGGAATAAGTTCTGCAATTCCAGAGCTGTGGTGGGTCAGTGCCCAGCCCTAAGATTCAGGCTGGAGCCAAAGCGTGGGGAATATTGACAATCTAGAATAGCTTTTGGCCTTTTTAGATCACGGCTAATTTTGCAGAACAGTTAAACCATGGAAGCTTCAGACGCAAATCAATCTCTCTCGGAGGAGCTGAGCACAGCCAAAGCACTTGCACTTGTTGAGCATATGCCAGCAGCCCTCGAGGGGACCGAGGCAACATTACACTCCATTTAATTACTGCACATATGTTTGGCAAAAAGAAATTACCTAGTACGTGGCAAGAGGCTTTCACGTGTTCTAGATAAGACAGGTGGGTGATTTATCAAATGCTGGCCTGTATGACAGTGATTCAAAATAAACACTGCAAAGAAGCTTTCTCTTTTCTTTTCGTGAAGACTGCCTACCCAGCAATAATGTTGAATATTTAAGTAAGACGCAGATATTGGCTTATTATGGAAATTGATTGCAACTCTTTTTAATAGTTTCCTTGATTAACTTTTGTTTCTAGAAAAATATATCCATGTACGTTGAGACGTTGTTACTTCTATAGCTTAAAATATATTATCTACCTTTGCTCATAGTCCCAGCAGGAAGAGGAGTTATTTGAACCTTCCTGGGAGTTCCCACAATAACTTGCAAAGTGTTTGTCATATTGATGTGTAGGAGAATAAGCATTTATTTACTATCAAACTGTATGGACTTTTTTTTTTTCAAGAAAAAAAAAAAAGGACTTTTTTGGCACATCTTACTAGTATATAAGCATATCACTTAATCATGAGCTGGTGCTGCTGCTGTTAGGCAGCCAAGTTTCGTTGCTCCCGCTGCAAGAAGAAACATTTCTCTTATAACAACTGGGTCACCTTCTTAACTGTGTTTTTGTACTGTAGTTCACACTTTTGCTTGTTGACAGATTTAGAGCACTTTGTGAAAGCAATAATTGGCCTGGGAATATAGCTGGCATGCTTTCCCAGAAAAAAAGCCTGAATTAGATTGCCTCAGGTCTTTCATTAACTGGTAAAACTAATGCAATGTGCTACCGCAACTGCCGTGCCGGTTCAAGATTGCACTGAAATCCTGCTGCAGGAGCTGGAGTTTTTTGGCAGCTGTTGCAAACATCAGTAATTTTTAGCATTTCCGTAGTGGTTTCCCTTGTGGGATCTCCCCAGCATCCCCCAGCTGACACCTCCCATGGGAAGGATCTGTAGCTCCTGCTTTGCACACAGGTGAGATAGACCTGTAGCACATGGTTCGTAACCCTGAGGTGTGTAAAGGCAAAACTACAGAGTTTTCACTCATCTGAAGGTGCAGCCCATCATGATCTCAACCTTTGGACTCTTATGAAGGATCTGAGAAGGCTGCGATGTCCTAAAATGCGGGAGGGACCCACAGCTGGGTGCTGGGGGTGTTGTGGGTGCTGTCACAACGAGCCATGAGATGCTGAGCTGATCCATCTTAAGGAAGGGGTGCTGAAGATGGGCAGCACTCCCCATTCTCTCTCAGAAAAGAAGACGGAATTGGCCAGCAGTGAAAACATTCACTTGGGTTTTGGGGTTGGTTTATTTGGGTTTTTTGGCTGGATTTTAAAAATTTATTTATTTATTTTCAGACTGGCTCTTTTATTTTTGAAAAAATAAAACCTCTTTGCATGACTTTCCATAAAGATGCTTCAAGAATTTAATGCACTAGGGCCGTATTCTAGCCATTAATATTAATGCCTTAATCCTGGATTTGGAAGGACCTTCTAGAACAAGACTAGAAAATTGTGCACTTTTTGAAGAGTTGCTAATAAAATGGGAGGAATAAAATGTATCCATTTGAGTTATATATATCGAAAGCTCCTCTCTGAAGAAGTATTTCTGAGATGACTCAAAGAGTCTGAAAGAAAATCTGTAGAGGCAATCTTTAGATTTCTTGTTAATTATTATGGAATCAGTACCTAAGGAGCTAAAAAGCTTTATCTTGTGCAATCACTGTATCTCTTCTAAATGAAGAGACATTGGATAGAAGGCAGGGGGAGGGTAAAAATAGAATTATTATGTAAAATTGTTTTGCAAAGAAAATATAGTACTTCTCCATCTAGAGACATCCTAGTTTGTTCCGTTCACTGTAATTCTNGCACATGGTTCGTAACCCTGAGGTGTGTAAAGGCAAAACTACAGAGTTTTCACTCATCTGAAGGTGCAGCCCATCATGATCTCAACCTTTGGACTCTTATGAAGGATCTGAGAAGGCTGCGATGTCCTAAAATGCGGGAGGGACCCACAGCTGGGTGCTGGGGGTGTTGTGGGTGCTGTCACAACGAGCCATGAGATGCTGAGCTGATCCATCTTAAGGAAGGGGTGCTGAAGATGGGCAGCACTCCCCATTCTCTCTCAGAAAAGAAGACGGAATTGGCCAGCAGTGAAAACATTCACTTGGGTTTTGGGGTTGGTTTATTTGGGTTTTTTGGCTGGATTTTAAAAATTTATTTATTTATTTTCAGACTGGCTCTTTTATTTTTGAAAAAATAAAACCTCTTTGCATGACTTTCCATAAAGATGCTTCA
>VWYH01009570.1:1925363-1962435 GCA_013399365.1 Pampusana beccarii | reverse complement strand
AATCCTATTTTGTTCCGTTCACTGTAATACTCTTTCCTCTAAAAAAAAAAAAAAAAAAGCCCTGAAGTAATTATATACCTTATGCCTGGTTTCATTCACGGAAGGTAATTTTAAGAAATTAGTTTCCCTCATTAGATTGTCTAATGCAATACTAATTTACTGGAATAATCTAGGGAAGGAAAGGTAGACTCATCTGAGGTTATTAAGGTATTTCCACAGCAAGAAACCCTAGAAGTTTATTATTTCTGTCAGTCTGGAGAATTTTGTTAATGGGTCCGATTTGAAGGATGGTCTATGAAGTGCCTAATAAACAGCTCAGCCTAGAACACTTAAGCATTTAAAAGCTGTTATATTATTACTATAATAGATGTGCTACTGAATGGGTCAAAACTAAGCACATGCCCTCAGGTCAGGCCATGTCTCTTGCTCAGAAAAAAGTCTTTATTCAGGAAAATCATATATATGAAATATAATTTGTGTTGAAGTGCTTCTGACACCTATATCCCTGGAAAAAAACAACAGCAACAGCAAGTAAATAATGGTTATTTAACACTATTCAGAAGAAAATAAAACAAGAGAAGTATTACTTTTGCACTTCACAATTGGGAGTGTTATCTATATTGGTAGCAGTTTGCTTAGTAAAGTTGTATGTATTAAGTTATAACGTCACCCTTTTAATCACTGTTCCTGGGAAGAATAGGTATTTCTATAGGTGGGTCAGGCAGTAAAACTAGAGTAGCAAATTAAAGCAAAATTAATAATTTCTATTTTATTAAAGGCAGTAATGACACATGTATACCAGTTTTGCCACCAGCCCTCTCTATATAACCAATACTTGATAAGTGCTAAATACTTCAACCCATCATCACAGAAGCAGAGAGAATATGTCAAATAAAAATAAATGATTCAAAATCTTATCTAATATAACAGTTGAGATGGCTTCTGCAATTAGGTCTCTGGAAACTTTATACTCATATTTTTAAATACCCTTCAAAACCAATACAAGCATAAAATAAATATCACTGGCTAGAAAATTGTCACAAGTTAATGGTATCTCCCAGTAGTTTTATTGATATGGAATTTGCTCCTGAAAGTTATCTACTTGTACAATTACATTGATTTTGGTAAGAGACTTGTGCATGGATGTACATTATTAAATTTTTCCTTAAGTCTTCCCCTCCTGGTGAGGGTTTTCCACTCCAACAGCTCTTTTTTGGACTATAAATTAACAATGATTAACAATTACTTTGTTGGGTTTCAGAGAAGGGTGTTAAAAGTCCTTCGGAAGATGATGCTATGGAAGCCACTGAGATGCCAGGATTTAAAACTAAGAAAAATCACACGAAAGAGGAAAAAATTATCATCGTGGCAAGAGGCAATGACAAGGTTCCAGCATTAATAGTGAGAGGACAATATTTGTATGATACCAATATCTTAATATTTGACAAAGTTAAACAATACTAGAGGATTTAAAAATACGAGTAAAATAGTGGCTGATACATCCATTGCTGAAAAATACACTTAAACAATACGAGCTTTTCATTTAATATGCATCAGTTTTTCAAACTAGTCACCAAAGTCCTAGCGTGCACAAAACCTAATCAGTACAATACAGACCAAGGAATAGATGTTATTGTGCTGGTGAAAGCTAAATGCTCAATCAGAATTTTATGTTGGTAGATAGGCTGTCAGAAGGAAAAAGCTATAGAAAAAAATACGGAGGTATTTCAGAAATACTGCGGTAGGCATGTGAAGCACTGGATTTCTCGGAAGACTGCTGTAAGAGCTGAGAGTCAAAAGATCGAGATAAACTGCTCAAGACAATAAGCAAATCAAAGGAGATACCCTTAGGTTACATTTTGCAGTAAATAATTAATGATGTACTGAGAGTAAACTAGCTGCTGCTATTTGCTGCTTTAATAATACAATTAGAACAACAAGTTGTCAAGCACACAATTTGCTCCAGGAGAAATACCTGTGTATTAACAAAGAAATATACAACAATAGTAGAAACCATTGCTGTAAGTTTGTGTGTATCGAGGCCCAAATTTAACTGGGGCAGAAAGTGGTACCTGGACCTGGATCTGGATCTGTCATTGGCTCTGCTGAAGAAATATGCATCAGCATTCTTCTAGGCATATTTCACCCTCTAGCATTGGGTTAGAGGCTAATTTCCTTGGAGGTAAAAAAAAAAAAAAAAATAATCATTCTTTTGATTGCATTTGCCAATGACAAGGTTTCTTATAATTTCTGTGATGGATTTGTTGCTGCCTGCTGGCAGGAATGGAGTGAGGTGGCCATGAGTCTGCTGGAGTAAGGAAATACTTTTATCCTGTGATATACTTATTGAAAAAGAACTGCAGGTTTGGTTTATTTAACACAGGCTGGCACATCATATTCAATCAACTAATAACCAATATAGACTGTAACAGACAGAACACTGATACTGTGGATAAAGATGTGCATGCATTCAAATGTACTTTATTTCTTCTTTGCGTTCACATTTAGAGATAACTGTAAGTGGTAAGCTATCCAAGTGTAAAATTGCCTGGAAAATTTGAACTTGGTGTTTTAAACTTGGACTACAGTCAATCCTTGACTGTAAGGATCTTATTTCCATTAATGTGTTACCAGCACCGTGCTGAAGGGCCAGCTCTTAAAACTCTTCTGCTACCTCAGGGAGGAGACGGGAGCAATTTAGATTTCTGTGCTCCTGAATATGGATAAATCCCCCTGTTAACTTCTTTCTGCTAGAAGCATATTTCATAAGAACAAGGTTATGGGTTTGTTGTTTGGTTTTGTTTTTTTTGAGAGAACAGGTATTCACTCTTCATCCCAGCTCCAAGTACCATAAGGGCCACAATGAGTCCCGCACAATATGCACAGACCAAAATTTTCACAGTTGGATGCTGAAAGGTAACTACTGAGATCCTAAGGATGAAAGACAAAAAAAATCAAAACCAAACCAACAAAACCCACACATGTTAAACCAAACAACCACCCCAAACACAAAAAAAAACCAAAAAAATGACCAAAAAACCCTAACCCATACCAAAACAAAGAAAGAAACAAACAAAAAGAACAAAACCAACCCTCCACACCCAAAGTAAAGTCTTTTAGTGTAAAACTGTACTAGTAAAATTCAGATTATTGATGCAATTGCACTTCATTGCCACAGATATCTGAGGCTGCACCCATTTTTGCAGTGGGCTTGCGGACACTTGTCTTGGAGAAATAAAGCCATTCTCTCATTAAGCTGGTGCTTAAAATCTCAGTAAAGAACCAGGTTTTATATGACAAGAGCATAACGAAACAACCCCCCATAAAAAGAGATGCTATCACCAAGATAAGGCAAGGGGATGACAGATTTCGACTTGAGGTCTAAAAGTCAATACAGAAGGGGGAAAGTTCATTAGTGATCTTAAATTACAGTAAGTTATGACAAAGCTTCGAGAAGAACAGGTTTTGCTGAATATGTTTTTCAGAATAAGAAATGAAGACACAAGTTGAGAGTAGAACATTAAATATATATAGATGATGAGACCAGGGAATACAAAAAAGTGAAAAACAAGTTAGCGTGTTACATAAAACATGAACAAATGGTTAGCAACATTCACAGTTAAAAAGAGGAATTTAGTTTAGCCTGTCCAGGACATCTATGTTTGTGGTATGAACAGGACACACCAGACTTGGAAAAGATGTAAACCCTGACGTTTTGGGCTTTTTAAAAATCCCTGGCTGACTTCAGCTGGACCATGGTTTTAAACAAACGTTTTATTAGATTTATTTATTTTATAGAGTCTGCATTATATTAAAGTATTCAGACAGATACCTGAGATTGAAGCTAAGAAAACCTTTATGGTCACATTTGTGTGTGACTCTCTCACACCTAAAATAAGAATGACTTTATGGAGTTTATGTTCTATATCATTGTGATATTGCACGAGATTAAACACATACAATGAGAAACACATGCATCTGTATAGATGTGTGGTGTTTACTGCAGTTATAACACTCATCTGAAAATATGCAGTTTTTTTCTCTCCTTTGGTTTAAACTTTTTTCTTTCACTTAGTTTTTTTACTCTTTCTACCTTATCTTTAGTCTTGAATCTGGGCTGAAAAATAGTCTTGCATATTTGCTACTTTGAGTAAAGCATACAGGTTTCTTCTAATCTAATGCCTTGATTTTGACTGCTTCATAAATAAATAAAAGATTGCCTTTAACATTTTAACAGTTGTTAAAGCAGCAAAAGAGATAAAAACCCAAAAGTTAAAGGACATGCAAAGATTGAATTAAAGCATTTCCCAGCATTTTGATGACAAAGTTTGACCATTACAAGGAGTAAATCAATTTGCAGTCACTGTGGACAGTGAGACTGAAGCTGGAAGTGTTCCACTGGGAAATGTGCTAAAAGATAAAAGGAGTCATATTCCTTATTTTCTGTGAAGAAATATAGAAGCGGTTTTGAGAGACCAGGAGATATGTAAACCTTTTATGGGAAAATGAGACTGGAGGAGATCACTTATACTCCAGTTCTAAAATTTTCTAATCAATATTCTAGAGATATTTCATATTTTTTCAGATGTAAAGTGAAACATGTACAACAATGGTGAAAGTTCAATTATTTAGAAATCAAGCAAGGTTTCAGCTACACTGCTCTTCTGTATTTTATTCTTAAAGGGGTGAAATCAAAAGTCCCCAATCTATGCAAATCTGACCCTAGTGGTATTTCTCATTCACAGCTGTTCTGCTGTCTCTGGAATCTAACTCATTTAAAAGTGGGATCCAGATCAGATTCAGGGTTCATACAGTAAAATTAATTTGATATAAAATAGGCGCCTATTCCTATATGGTTGTAATGACTCAAGAAGCAAAGTCCCTTTGTGGAAAGACACATTTGAACATGCTGAGGACCTTAAGTTCCTGAGAAACCTTCCGAGCCTTGATCCTTCTGGCCATGTTTCCCAGCACCTTTAGGCAAGCAGAGAAATAGAACTGAGCTTATGTGGGTTTGCCAAGGAGTCTGGGCAATTTAGGGCAACTTCTACTTTTCTCCAAGCTCTACCTTCTAGACCTGGAATGTCTTCAGGAACAGATGTTGTCTGCAACTTTACTTGTTCCTTTTTCTACAGTATGAGGTTAAATTATGAGTATTCTGCTCTAGTCCCATTTTCTGTGTTGGTCTCTGTCTTTCATAAATGGCTTTTGAAAATTTCCAAATCATCTATCATCTTGTTTAGGGACCAAAATGCCTTTTAAGCTTCTGATCCTTTAGTCATTTTGAAAATGGGATGTTTGTTCTTCAGATAAAATACAAAAATATTACCTGTGATATGCTACACTTTTTTCTTCCTCGCTTGCACTGAAAAATCTGAGGTCTAACTCATCACCAGAATCCTGTTGTGCTTTGGATATTGCTTGTGTATATATGCTGCTCTCTGCCCCTTCTTTCTCATGGCCAGATCCAATCCTACAGGCCAAGGCTGCAAATTGCAAGGTCTAGTTCTTTTATAATTATAATTCATTCTGTTCCTAACTAATTTACTGGGACAACAGCATCTCAAATAACAGGAAGATACTATGTGGGAATATGGCTATGATCACGTCCATCGGTTTTGATGCTCTGAGGAGTCTGTGTATTTGCATCCATCACAGAAAAAAAAGAAGAAAAATAAAATACTCCTTAGCCTTAAAGTTTGCCCAGGAATCTGAAATCCCCTTTTATGATACTAGAGGAAACTCCAAGGATGGAGTCACACATTCTTGGTGACCCTCTTCTTTGTGGCAGTGTGGGGTTTTCAATTTGAAACATGATGCTCAGCAAATTAACAAATAAATAAGTAACTTACTTGTTTATTATTAATAATTTATTTATTACTTATTTAAAAATAAATAGGTAGCACTATGAGGTGTTGAAGAACGTCTCATATTGCTACTGGAACCAAGAGGACAATGAATGGAATTAACTGCTGTGGGAATTATACACGTGCTCCTTCTTGGTATCTGCATTGTCTCTTGGGCTGATATAATCATCCCTGTACTAAATATTCAGCATGAGCTCTGGTTTGCAGGAAGCTGCTCAGGGTTTCACCTTCAAGACCTTGCTTTCATTCTTGGCCCTTCTGTGCCGTCTCTTGGTTACAGTTTATAGCAGGTTCCCAAAGTGTCACTTGAAGGAGTCTCATGAAAAAGGTTTGTAAATCTGTTGAGTATTTCATAACAGGATTGGAAATTTTCCTTTTTTTTTTTTCCTCCCTCCCATGTTTTCTCATTTCCTTCTTATTCACCAAGCATCCTTAAATAATTGCAGATATTCTGCATTGTTCTCAGAGTCATTTACTGTCCCTATTAAAATTTTGTCACATGAATAAAGAGTTTAATCCCCCATAATCATATATCAAATGGCAAGCTACTCCATCTCCTCAACCTTTAGAGTGCTCTGTAATTGGATTAACTGGCAGTTGTTGTTTTCCCCTTGTGCAGCCTCAGCAGCCTGCAAGGAAGGGGAATGGCCAGCCGATGAAAATACAATATTTTAAAAGGTTAGTGTGGTTAGTCAGGCTGGGGGTTTTGTTCTGCCCACTTGCTAAATCAGGCATGAAGATTTTTTTTTTCTTCCCCTTGTTTTATCACCATGAATCAAACTTGAAAAAGACCGAACTCAGGAACAGCACAAATCAATTTGTGTGGTTCTGACTGTAACAAGAGAGAGAAATAGCAAGGGGTGCCTTTTTCTTTACTCTGCTTTCTATTTCAGGTGTGTGTGTGCTGCTAATTGAAGCACCTCCCGGGCTCCAGCTGATGGTTTTACAAAAGGGAGGAGGCTCCTGCAGCAGGAGAGCTCAGGTAGTGTCTGTTTGAATTTGAAAATATTTAACCTGCCTTAGACACCAGATGAGTTCTTTTGTAGCATATGATCCATGGGAACACTTAAAAATGAATTTCTACAAGTCAAAAGGCTTTTTTTCAGCTTATTGCAAGAGACTGACTAAGGCACTGATTAAAGCAAACTGGAAAGCCCTGGGCACTCCCACCACTCCAGCCTCGGAGCCGTGCAAAGGAAAGCAAACGGGTATGAGATTCCAGCATTTTATCAAACGAGACGTACCAACCATCCTTTAATGTAGCTAACGAACCTTAGTGATTTAAGCTTGGCTGTATTTTCTGTCCACATCACTGAAGGAAGGAAAAGTGGTTGCTTTCTGAAGTGGGCAGGGCTGGGGAGATGCTCAGGGTGAGACGAGGGACCGGTGTCCTCACAACTGGTTGAGCAGCTCAGCTTTGCTTGTCTGCTGGGGATATGCCCCTGTCCTTCTCTGACACCTTTGGTGATTCCTGTATCTTAACATGTACATTTGCATACTTACAAACTAGTGGCTAAAGGCTCCTTTAAACAACAACGCATGGAAAGAATTAATTAGCTTTATATACGTGTGTGTATGTATATGTATTTTACAGTTACGATATATATGCTCTCTGTTTCTCTCAGAAAGGAGGTTGTAGTGAGGTGGGTGTTGGTCTTTTCTCCCAAGTCACAAGTGATAGGATTGGAGGAAACAGCCTCAAGTTGCACCAGGGGAGGTTTAGATTGGATCTTGGGAACAATTTCTTCCTGGAAAGGGTTGTCGGGCATTAGAACAGGCTGCCCAGGGCAGTGGTGGAGCCACCATCCCTGGAGGGGTTGGACAGATGCAGAGATGAGGTTCTCAGGGAGATGGATTAGTGGTGAACTTGGCAGTGTTGAGTTAATGGTTGGACTCAATGATCTTAAATGTCTTTTCCAACCAAAATAATTCTATGATTCTGTAAGAACTGTTTCAACAGTGATGCAGATTTCACAGTAAATCGTCGTACTAGGTGTTAGGAGTCTATACACGCTGCTGAACTGATGTCCTCTGGATCTCTGTCTTAACACCAACAGCACAAAACATCCAAGTTATACCAAAAATAAATATCTGGCTGCCATTTCTAAAAGCACGTTGAAACATTCTGACTTCAGTACCACAACTATTTCCCTCCTGATCTGTACATGGAGTGTACTAGTGACTGTCTGGGAGTAAAATTTGAATATTTATACATAGCCTGGAGCCCAGTAGTCACATTCATTGAAATCATCTGCTTAACTGTGCGCTGGTTGTTGTTGCCTGCATAATTGGGAGAGATGGTAAAATACTTAAGTGCTTCTAGGGAGCTTTGTGTCAAAGCTATTTTATAATAAACGCCTTCAGTGTTGTACTATGTGCTGTTACGGACCAGGCTAGAGTCCGTTTTTAGACCAGAGCCCTAATTTCATCACAGATAAGGAAATATCCCTGATGCGTATCACTCCAAGAGTAGGGTGGGTTTTGCGCTAATTGGACAAACATTGGCATGGTGAAATATTAGAGGTTTTCAATGTTCCAAAAATATCCCTAGTATATTTTTGCTTCTTCCTAACTCAACTTCGACTTGACCTAAAAAGTGCTTAAGTTGCTGTGTTAGGATGTTATTTCTCTGGGCACATCTCGTGTGGGTGAGTTTGGAGTGCTTTGGACATCTGATTCCAACCTGCCCTGTCAACATTCAAGGGAAAGGATATTATTTTCTCTTCCCACACCCATTTCAGTTTTATTTAAAAAAATAAAACAAGAGCCTACATTTCCAGCACGAAAACCATCAATACTCAAAGTAGGTAAAATCTTCTGTTTGTGCTCTTCATGAGACTTTGAGTTTTATTGGAGGCTGCAGTGGTGCAAAATGATAATGCTTCCATTTATTCTGGGGTAATTTAAGAAATAGCCCAGTCAGTATATTTTTCCAGACATCCTTTAAAAGAATATGATTTTGTAAATATAACTCTCTCAAAGCGAAATATTGTTCAGTGCAAAATCATTCCCCTTGGATGAAGTCTTACGTGTGTCTTAGAAGTGTTACTATTCCAAAGATGAGATGTTTACAAATTTTTATCAGGCAGTTTTAATGTCTGGAAGAGGCATGTGCGTCTTATTTTTAGGTTCTGTCCTTTTCTTCTGTTCCTTCCATCTCCCCGAATATTGGTGTTGCCTTAGAAACCCTGGCTGTCAGGTGACATCATAAAAATATGAAATGACACCGAGCTGTCATTTGGGGGCAGTGATTATTGTGCAAACAATGTGTTTTCTACTGCTGGCAAAAATCTTGGGTTTAATCCTTTTCCCGAAAACAATAATTTCGGTCAAGATTTAGGGGAGGGAGGAGCCCATCTCTGCTTCCCTTTGCATACCTTGTTGAGAACAAACATTGCTCTGAGGAAAAGATCATTACTATGCAGAGATACAACCTTTTTAAGTCCTGAGTTTCGCTCCTGATGCTGGATAGATTTGTTGTCGTGAAAGCTGTATACCAGGGCTGCATAACTCTTGTGCGGTGTTTACGTACAAGCTCTCCCAAGGGTGATGTTTTATCAAACCTTATTACAGAAACTCTCCTCTCTGCAAGCTATCAAATTCTTATTGAGTGATTAAAATTCAGTATTGTGCCTGGTTGAGGATAAGCCGAGGCTGTCTTTCATATTCATGTAGGATATAGTACCTAGAAATTTCCAGAAGGTTTTGTATGAGCCATAGGTATCCTGTGCTGACCTATAGATTAGGATGAGTTAGGGGGGTGTTTTGTTGTGGTGTTCAGAATTTTTTACCTCTTTGTACTGCTTGTTTGGAAGTGCCTTGATTTACCCATTTTCCTGTCTTCTTTCCCATATGTGTCCCGATAAAACCCCTTTTCTGCATTAAGCCTGGACTCCTTAACTCCTTCACCCAGACAGTGAGTTTCTCTTACCGGGTTGGGAAAATGAGTGATGTAAATGTTACCATCTTCTGTGTCTGAAGATGGTGATCCATGACATGAGCCCAGGTAAAATCCATGGGAGTGGCAATGCCGTTGCTCTGCTGGAGGATTTATTTTGGTGAGATGTGCCCGGGAAACGTGGGACAATTGTTGGAGCGCCCACCTAGCTGGGTTTAACCCCAGCAAGCAGCTAATGCGTGGTTTACAGGTTACTTAAGGTGTGATTTACAGTGCGACGACTGTCTAGGTACTCAGGAAGGATTTGCACGTCGCCATAACTTATTTTCATAGTTTGGGCTTGCGGTGCTGCTGCTCAGCTGCCCTGAGCCCATGGTTTGCCAGGTGTCAATGCGGGCGATGGGGCAGAACCGAGCTGCCAGCGCCGCCTGCGCAGATTTATGGATGCAGCGAAGGTGCATGGGCTTGTCTCCAAACAGCCCAGGCGTGTGTAAGGACATGCCAGGAGACCTGTGACTGAAGGAGGGAGTGCCTATCCATTCACATTTTCTGTGAGTCTTGGAGCATTGGTCTGTAAACTCTACCAAGCGCTGCCTGATGGCATCTTGGAAAGATGTTCTGCAACATCTATGAGTATTCCCAAGCATACTCTGCCTTTACAGCATGAGTTATGGTTTCTGGGGTTCTTGCATCGGTTTGCTATAGATTATTTGCTCAGATAACACTTCATATGGTCAGTGTAGACTTGCACAACTTGCTGATTTCTCAGGTTTATTTGCTTTTCATTTTGGCCACTTTGCCTCTCGGGCTCCATCCATTCAGTTTTATCCGCAGTGACACAAATCTGCTTTCCCAGCATTTAGTATGTACACCTTGACTTGTCCTTATTACCATATAATTTGTGTGTAACCTCAGCTAAAGTGTCTTGAACATTGTGTTTAAAAAGGTGCCTTGTAATCCAGACTGATATGTCTACAGGCTTCTCCTGATTTTTTTTTATTATTGTTATTATTTTTTTTCCTCTGAGTGCTCACCAAAATGAGCTGTTGCATTCAGATCAAAACCCGTAAATCCTGCTCTGTCAGCTGAGTTGTACTTATGGAAATTGTTACCAAATGGGAGTGATTACTCTGTTTTAGTACAGCAAGTCTTTTCTATCCTTTTGCTGTTGATCTGTGAATGTCACTTGGAATTTTACATAGGCATTGGAAACTTCCTCTATTGTGCTTCTGCTGCTGCTTGTGCTTATTTTCTTTAAAGGTTTATATCCATACCTGTAAGGCACTTTCTTTCTTTCTAGAGATATATTTGCCATTGACAGTGTATACATCATAGGTTTTATTCATTTGTGTATTATTATAGCCCATAAAGAGCTGGATTAACAAGATGTTTCCCAGACTCAAACCCAAAATGAGCCCTGCAAGACATCAAGCAGATACTTGAGATTTCCTTGAGAGAATAAAATCTCCCTGGAAATCATAGCATTGAAAAAAACCTGGAAATTCAAAAGCTTTATAGGCAGGAGATGCTGCTGGATCTGTAGGAGAGTGCTCAGGGCAAAATCATTTAATCACAACCTGTAGTAGCTGCGAACGTGAGCTGTGTGAATGCGTGTGAGACGGCGTAGAAAATGTGACGTGAAAATTAGGGAAACTGAGTCATGAAATGTGGAATTAAAAGGGGATTAATTAACGGTGTGGAATATCTTTATATCTTTCCACTCTATTGCCTGAGCAAGGAAGTGGGTAGCACAGGTAGCTGCAGGGGTGTTCTTATTCCTGCAAACATGTGCCAACAACCTTGATTGCATGGAAGTCTGAACTAGGATTTAACAATGTGCACTTGTGTGACATAATGATGTAGCCCTGTCTGTAGGGATCTAAAAATAAATTCACTAACAGAAGTACCTTCTCATTTAATATGGACATATATATAAATACAAATACTAGCAAATCTATCCAAATCTAGGTATCAATTGCACAAGTGTTGAAATTAATAAAAAATACCATGCCTTTGAAACAGAGGAATTGCCATACTGGAGAGGCTGGAAATGCTCTTATTTTAACCTCTGTTTCTGACAGTCATTCCTTAGGAAGATGTGAGAAACCCATCATGGACAACTGGGGAATGATTTTCTCACAGGGAAATGTTTTTTTTTCCTTATTCCATCAGTTAGCAGCTGACCTATGGCCTGAAGCACAAGGCTTCATATCTTTGAAACAATTATTTTTATCATAGGTAATGCAAAAAACTCGGACCTTTCAAAAACCCATGAAATCAGATACACCTTGCAATGTTCCCACAGAACAAAAAGGGACGGAAAGGCACATTTCTTTTTCTTTTAGCTCTTCCTCTACAGAAAATTCAGATCAGAAGGAATCAGAGAAAAAGACTCGAGAAAAGGTCACTCTACTGAGCTTCTTTGAAACTCGGATAAAAGAACAATGATCACCCCATCGTTGAGTAGCATCTGATGCTTTAATTCAGTCCTATAAAACAGAGTCTCTCCAAGGGACTTCTCCTCCATGGACCACACAGAGACTTGACCGCCCACCCAAAGTTTTTGTGCTGGAAGAGAAGATGCTGGTAGCACCTTGAGCCACCTGTGTCAGGCAGCCGGTGCCAACCTGTCACAATGGGGAAAAGCGACATGATGGTTTTCTTGGGTGATGATGGGGAGAAAATTGTGTGAACGTGGTGAAACTGAGGAAGAACTGTGATACAAAGTTCGTTTTTCTGTGAGTAGACATCAATAGAATAAGGTACAAAGCAGTATAAAGTTATCACTTTGAAAATGTCTCTTATAGTGCAAATATTGGTTCGTTCTTTCTTCTTTCCTTTCTTTTATATATATATTTTTAACTGGCATTAGAAAACACCGAGTGCAGCTATCTTTGGTTCTCTTGTCTAACATGGCTTTGCTCGTCTGTAAATTTTCTTTCAAATTAGTGGACCAAGTTTTCTTATCAACCCTTAGCCAGCTGCAATTACTGTCACTCTTTTCAGCTGAGTTAATAGGTTTGTGCCAACCAAACAGAAATTTTTGTCATAAATTGGGATTTTACTGAGTGCCCTGAACTCGCTGATATTGTTTTAAACATAAGAGCTGTTTTAGAAGCAGAGGTGCGAGGCACAGCTAAGCTTTGTTCTTTGACTTCACAAATTGCACTGGACAATTCAACAAAAGCTGAATGCATAAAGGATTATTCTTTCTCTCATTTTTGTGAGGGATTATATTTTTTGCGAATAACAATTTAAAGTAAAATAAACACAAGACGATACACACAGACAGAGCTTTTGAAAAATGTGCAGTTCAAATGCACGCCCTATTGGGAATCAATGTGATGCCGTCTAAAATGCCGTTGAAAGTGTTAATTAGTCACATATATACAGTACAAAATACAAAATTTTGATAATTAAGAAATATATAGAACTAGAAGAAAATACATATAAACACCAGGACAGCTAGGTCTCCCTTGCCATTTTTTCTCACTGATATTTGTGGGAAAGGATAATAAATGGGAAAGAATGCCATGCAGATATAAATGTAAGCGTGTTCCTCTAGAAAGAAAGATGGTTTCAGCTCTTCTCTGCTGGATGGTTCCACTAAGGACACTTCACATCTTTTCCTGATGTTTCATGCAAATAAATCGTTTGGCATTTACCCGTCTTGGGGCTTTTGAGATCATCGGAGAGTGATACGTGACACACCAGCCACATGTGGGATGCTCAGCAGCTCTGTAGCCCATTACAATTTTGGAGTGTCTTGTCAAGGTGTCTGAGCCTGCTGTTGCCCATTGTATGGGAATTAAAGGCCTTTTTTAATAGAATGTAAGGGTTTTATAAAGTTTTGCCTTGGAAAAAAGAGAAAGTTGTCCTTAAGAAGACCGCTATTCTTATGGGGCAGTGGTACAGAAGATGAAGCGGTGGCTCCTCTTCCTCCTTGCACGTCTTCTGTATTCAATTGTGGGATGGGAGAGTTGGCAGAGAACATTTTCAGCTGAACATATATGTATATATAACATGGTGAGGGAGAATCATACGCGATTTTCACAGGATTTTCCAGGCTCCTTGCTCAAAATGAGCTAAAGCAGCAGCAAGACCTCTCATGTTCAGCTGCACCAGCCTGTGATGGGGAGTCCCAGCAAAGCGGGAGAACAGCCCTAAGACCATCTGCTCATCGTGTCCTGCCTCTGGCAGTGGCCAGGAGCAGATGCCCAGGGCCAGAGTATAAGAACTGGGCAAACACTGAGAGATAATTCCTCTGGATATCCTCTCTCAGCTTCAGTAATCTGCTGTTTAAGGGCTTACTGACCTGGAAGTGGCAACACATCACTGCATCTAATAGTCCTCAGCGGACCTTCCTGCTGCAGAGTTTGCCTAATTAGGCCCTTGCACAACGGGATGCAATGACTTGAACAAGCAGTCCTAAATCAGAAATTTCCTTAATTTTAGTGTTGGGTTATGCCACCTGAAAAGCATTCGTCTAATATGATTTAGAATGTTTTACAGGCTCCCTGAAGTTAAAGTCATTCTAGTGTTATCTGTGTGGATCAATGCATCAAAATACTCAACAAAATACTTTGGTTCTGGAATCCAAAGCTGTGTCTTAAAAGTGTTCATGACAACAAAGCAAAGCACTGGATGAGTTCCCTTAGCGTTTCTGTTGTGTGTCAGCAGGAGAGGAAAAGGTTAACATTTTAAAGTCCAGTGGAGGTTTGGGGCTGGTTTCTTTGTTTTTTAATCTATGTGCTTTCTCTCTTTCTTATCACATATGAATCATATATAGGTATAGAACATCTGTTTCTTTTGAAAAGAAAAAAGAATAGTTACTGTGAAAGAGGAGCATGAAAATGTGAAGAAACTTCTTGATCAGGAATTAGCCACAGCAGATTATATTTTGACATTGCTGTGTTCTCCGCAGATGTTTTTAGGCACAGGTGCATATAGAATCTCATATAGGTTTTGTTGCCATAGTCACAGATATAAAAGAAAATACTGCTTTTCTCCCACACATTAAGCTCTGGTTTTGTTCTTGTCTTTGCACTGAAGAGCGAAGGGTTGACTCCAGCTATGCTGGACTTTGAGGCAAAGTGCATCGAAAACCTGAACTCAGAAGTGACTCCAAGATGTGTTAAGTTGGCTTGCATATAGTAAGCAACATATAGTTGGGATGTGGCTTGTAGGTAGGAGTGGCTTGCTCTTATGCGTGCTAAATCAAAAGGCAAGGCCTTGTTATCTGTTTGAAGAATGTTAATCAATATATTGATCTCACAAAATTAAGGAAACGTTGCAGTCAGACCTACTAACTCCTTACTAGTGGTGTCTTTCTAAATAGGTGTTGTGCTACCAGGGCTCTTAGCCTCCAGAGTATAAAGGGCAATAGTTATTATAAAGAAAGACGGTTTAAACTGCTAAAATTACATTGTTCTGGGGTTTTAAGTCACATTCATGCTTCCAACAGCGAAATTAATTTGGTTGTCAGTGACAGAGCCTTTGCTCCCTGTGGATGGATCTACAGAACCGTTTCTTCAGGGGACAATTAAAACATACAGTGCTGAGAAAAAGGGAGAAGAGTATGGACATAGTGTAATAATAACAAATAACATATTGTGCCCAAAATGTTCCTTTCATTACTTGCTTCTCTTCAGATCTCTTTCCTGGCTTGTCTCTTTGTTTGTGTTTGTTTAGCATCAGCAGGATGCAGTCTCTTCATGAATATATTTCTCAAGTAATCTCACTAGAAATATCCCACATTTGATTATTCAGAACGTGTTTTCATGGGAAACAAAATCCAACTGAGTGAAGAACCTTAAATCCAAAGTATATCTCTCTATATATTCAAAACCAAATAAACTGAAAAAAACAACCTGCTGCCCCAATAAACCCAAACTTCAGGAATAAAAGTTTCTGCTGATACTCAATTTCTACCCCTTCTCTCTCTTCCTTCACTCTTGGTTGCTTCTAAATGCAAAGCAAAGAGCAATATTGCTTCAATAAATTCTGGATCAGGCTCCCGCTGTTCCTGTGTAACCACCAAGAATATGTTTCAAAAATTTTGCCGAGTTGTTCTAGCTTTCTAGCAAGGAAATCTCATTAAATACTACCAAGTAAATAGAGAGGGAATGAAAGATCTGACCCAGCTCTGTCTGTGTAGCTGCAGGCAAGTCCCCGCCTCTCTGAGCCTGGGTACATCAAGATAATGATACGAGATCTCCAAATTGCTTTGAGACACGTGAAAAAGATTTTTTTCACCCAGGTTCTGCTGGTGTATTACGGGCCTTTGACTGACTTACAAGATATATATGTGTATATATATACAAGACTGATTTAACTGAAGTGTTTAAATGTCATCATCTCCCCATTCGTATGTATACATAGTTTAGAAGCCATCTGCACCCTGTGGTTATTAAGAATAAAACGTGGAAGAAAATGTCTTTGGCAGCCTGAGAGTCCTGGGTGGTCACAGGCCGCTGGGAGCTGTCAGGCCTTGAAGAAGGGTTTCCATCTCCCTCTTTGCCACTGAAACTCTTCAAAAACCCCATTCTGTTGTCTTTTTAAATCCTGGTTTAAAGCTAGTCACTGTAGCAAGGCCTTGGCTGAGCAATTATTAGGGAAAAACAAGAAATGGCTCTAACTTGAGGCACAAGATGTCTTCCTCTTTGGTCGCCTCGCTTAAAACCTGGATGACTTCCCTTCCTGAGCTTTCAGTGGCCCCAAAGACCATTTTTTCGGACAAGTCTTCATCTACATCTCAGCCAAATTAATTCCCAGGGTTTGTCACACACAAACATCAACTACTCAGTTGTTTAGGGTGCTCTTCAGAGCTTGGTGCCAGCAGGTGCTCAGCACTGGGTGCTTGTCCCTGAACTGGTGTGGCTGTAGGGACCATTAATTTATTATTTTTCTGTTGTTTGCCTTTATAGGTATAAATTCTTGGTTTCGTGTTGGGTTTTCTTCTCAGTTTTTATTGCCAAAATGCGGTGTCAGTGGCTACATAAAATAAAGCTGATTGAGACTAGTAAAATATGTTTGGCTTGCTAGCAACTGCCTTTTAATGGGAATATTCAACGTGCAGATGGGCTTAGGGAGAGGTTACCTAAGTTCAAGTGAGAATTTAAATGTAGATTCATAGATTTTTAAGGCCAGATGGCACCACTAGGATCATCTTGTCTGATCTCCTGCATAACACAGGCCATAGAATTGCACCCATTAATTCCCATGTCAAGCACCATGTAACAGAAACGCGTTTCCTGCAGGTGTTTCGCTTCTCCTCTGTCAGGCCAACATTTGAACTGGCCTAACATCAGCATTGAAATTAGTGCTGTTAATGACCCAAATTACTGTAGCATCGGAGAGGACTGCTTTCAAGGTCTCCACTGGAAACGTCTTGTCTTGATTGCATTTTTTTTTTTTCATAAGATAGACGGAGCTGTACATTTGTTTTTAGTACTATTTAGTAAAAACTCTAGCGGAAGGATCTGACAACCTTGCTCCGTGATATATTGGCACGTCAGAACAGCATATGGTGAAAGGAGGAAAAAGACAAGATAGAAACCCAAACCACAGCTTTTTAGAAACTCCTGAAAATCAGGTGGGTGACTAAACGACAGTTTTTTGCTACTAAAATTACAGCAACAATTAATTTAATCTGAGAATGATTTCTTCTTCTTGCAGAAAATCATCATATTTTCTCGCTCACTTAGGAGCTTTTAATCAATATTGTTAATTTTTCCAGCAGGATTTCGCACTTTCTCAGAGGAAATGATGAATCTGAGAAACTTTTCCAAAAAACAAACCCATTTTTGATGAGCCCTTGCGAAATCCTAACGTTGCCATGTCAGTCAGCCAGTACAAATGTTTCACGAAGTGCTGTGAGCCCAGCTCCCCGGTCTTTGTTCACCCGAAACAGCATTTGTTCTTTTGAATACTCTTATTTGGTCTGACAGCAGCTAGGCATGTGAATAAAACATTATGCAACGTGAATAATGATTGCAGAATTAGATGGTATGCGTGTAGCTGTTTTTAAGTAGGAATAATAATAAAAAAAAGGAAAAAGTGGAAGTATTGTTAGTGTTAATTTTTCAGCATTGGCTGAAGCGAGTTATATTAGATCTGGCTCAGACCTGGGTATTGCAGCCTTTCAAGTATTCTTGCTCAAGATCTTATCATGGCCTTTCCGTACCTAAAATGGGCCTGTAAGAAAGATGGGGACAGACTTTTTAGCAGGGCCTGTTGAGATGGGACAAGAGGTGATGGTTTTAAACTAAGAGAGGGGAGATTCAGGTGAGACATGAGGAAGAAGTTGTTGCCCCTGAGGGTGGTGAGAGCCTGGCCCAGGTTCCCAGAGAGGTGGTGGCTGAACCACCCCTGGAGCCATCCCAGGCCAGGCTGGACGGGGCTCTGAGCACCCTGAGCTGGTGAAGATGTCCCTGTCATGGCAGGGGGGGCACTGGATGAGCTTTGGAGATCCCTTCACACCCAAAATATTCTATGGCTTTATGAGATCTGTCTGTTTCAGCACTGCTGCATGGGGTCTTGAAATGAGCAACTGTTGGGTGTTAAATGGTAAGGGACAGAGACGGAACAAGGAGTAGAGGTTGATTATTAGCAGGGGAATGGATGTCACAGATGTCAAAAGGCTTTAACGCCTTCAATGCCTTTCCTTATTTCTCCTCTCTGCGGTGAGAGCTTATGACCATATGGTAAAAGATGGTATGGAAAGTGATGTAACCCAGCCAGCTGTGCTGCAACCTCTTGCAGCTCCAGCTTAAGAGGGTATAAAACAAATCCTGTTCTAGCCATGCATCCTGAGTTTCCTTCACGTGTACACAACTGCTAGTTGTGGGCTGCCTTGGATTTTTGCATGGCTTTCAGATAGCAAGTGAAAGATAAAATTGCACAAAACAAAACCAGTCCTTAGACATATAAAGTACAGAAGACTTAGCGTGGGACAATCTGGGAAGTGGTAGTCTGTTGGTGGAGATCTCTAGAGACAAACGACAACCCTTTTCTGAGTGTGGCCAGAAATACCTCGGTGTTCCTCACTTGCTTCCTGGTCAAAATTAATTTAATTTGCAATCCACTGAATAATCTGTACAACCTATAAGCAGCGTGTGAGCGGAAAGTACATGCCATAGGAAGTAGGAAGAAAATCTTTTGGTGTTAGTCCACATTATTTACAACTCCTGACAGGATGCCTTTTAGAAATGAAGGTTTCAACATGGCTTAGCACATGCATGCTGTAATTTGTCTGTCATTTCTCTGAAAGTTCATTGGCATTGTCAAGTCGTGTTTAACTCAGTCAGGAAATGTGGATTTCATTCTTGGCGATTTCATGAAGCATTTTGATAGCCTCAAGGTTTCCTGCTAAAACTGCAACCTTGAATCTCCTTCCCATCTCCTCTTGTATTACTGTACTTCTTCCTATGACTTCATTATGCAAATGATCCAAAACGAATCATGAAGGATTCTCTCAAACTGTGGTTGTTGTTTAAAAGGATTACATGTCCGGTCGTGCTGGACTACCTGTGTACCTGACACCACTTTGAATTCACGCATGATTATGTGTACCTGATGCTATAGCCAAAAATGGGCAACGACAAAAATCAACTGTTGCGTTGGTACAAGATGGCATCTGCCAAGCATTACAGAGAACGCTACCTGCTGTGTTTGGACATGTCAAGAGCAGTATGACAGCAGTATCTTGGCACTCTTCTTCTCCTCTTCCACTTTTATGGAAGGGTAGGAAACTGTCTTTGCAGCACCGTACCTTTTGAGCTCAGTCCAAAACCCATCAACAGAAAACCTCAATCTCACGTGTAACGAGCAGGTTGGCCTTTGCGCAGATGTTGAAAAGACTTCAGATCGAGTCCAATAAACCTGGTGTATCTGGAGAACATTTAGTTTCCCATGCTCAACCATTTAGTTGAACATGTTTACAGACTTCATTAACAAAAATAAAAGCTGACAGATTAAAAGGAATTTCATTAATTTAGGAGGTGTGCTCCAAGCTAGAAAAATGCTCAGTGCCGATCCCTCAAAGTTCAAACCTGAGTTATGCAAAGCACTGTCTGTGTGGTCCTTGGATGAGTAGATGTTCCATTGCTATGTCAATGAGAATGTTTAAATAAAACTGTATTATTTATTTTTCACTCTTCTACTACTTTTAAAAATCTGATTTAATGTGCACACACACACAGTTTTTATGAAGTTCAGAATAGTACCATTTTACCTGATAAAATCAAAGGGCAATTTTTATAAAAAAGCATCTGTGCCATTAAGAAAACATGCATTTCTTCATGGTACAAGTGAGCATAATTGCAGTAAAATCCTGTCATCAGCTGCAGCCGGTGTGTCTAACACCCGACCACAAAGCACTGCAGAATTGGTTCCTCATTCTGTTTCTGCAGAAAGACAGGAGACTTGTGTTCTGTTGGTTACAACTTGAAGACAACTTTTAATCACCAGAACCCAACAGGGTACCATGCTGCCAGTGTCTTTCAAACTGAAGCTTGGTTATCGAGTTGGAGGAGGGAAAGTATGGAGATCAACTTTTCTGCTGACTGTGCAAGTTGGCTGATTGTTAAACTCCACGACTAGATTATTATCATGTGGTTTTGTCTCTTGCTTAGACAAGACAGAGCTGGCTGTGAGGTATGGGATGTGACAGACTGTGTTACTGTTAACTTTCAGTCCTGAGCGCTGGTTTCATCTGTAGCACGGAATGCTCTTTAATAGCCATGCCTCATATTTCGAAACGTCCCCGCTCTGCTTTGGTGCGGAGTTGAGAGGATCCCACATTGACGTACTGTCAAAGCATCACTGAGGTGGGAGAAGAAAGGGCTGTGTTAATGTGACAGATATGAGGAGAAGCAGGACTGCACATGAAACCGTTGCAGGGCAGAAGCAGATGCCATAGGTAGTACATTGTAATTAGATATTTCCTCCTAGACTTCTCCACCACCTCATCAAAGCACGCAAGGCTCGTTTGGGGGTACGTTTGTTTTGAGAATTGGTGTGGTTAGAACTGTATTATGTATTAATAACCAGATCTGGATGTAATGCTGTGAAAATATCAATAGAACGATATTTCTCATTTAATGTGATATATGTCAGTGTACTGCAGTTCTGCTGAAGAACTCGTGTTCCCCTGATCACTGACAAATCACAGTGGAGAGCTCACAAACACATAGAGAAGAGCCTTCACATCTTCATCCTTCTACTTTTACTACTAGCCCCTTCCAGAATTCAAAGAGTGGAAAGACAGTATCCATCCAAGCAACTCTTAATAATCACTCTGTAGCTGTATTGCTAATACCCCACGTAATTAGCATTTGTTCTTACGGATGGGATAACTCCCTGTAATCCATATGTAAGTATTTAATTTTAGATAGACACCTGGATTCCAGTGATGAGTGGTGTAAATTTTAATCACGTTTCAGAAGCATATTTCCTTCTTAATCCAGTTTTTTTTCAGATACAAAAAACCATTTCCGCTCATTTTGGATAGATTTTTTTTCTTTGCTTATTTAAATACAAAAAATGTGAACAAGTAGAGAAAGCCTATTGACTGAGACAAATTAAATATGTACAGAGTAATTCATACACAAGATTTAATTTTTTCCCTATTTCTCTGTAAAGATATGATAATTTTCTGAATCAAAATCTTAAGCTTTGTGTTACTATGTTCTTTTCATGAAAACAAATGTTAGCTTCATTTCAGAACTATTATTTAAGATATTACATATTACAAAGCCTAATCTCTCAGACAAATTTCAGAAATGAAAATTATTTTGAAGGTGCATCACTCTGAGTAGAAACATCGTTAAACTGCAGCTCATTGAGATGCTCCACCCAAAAATTTAGCTGTTCAGGGCTGAAATCTAAAAGACTGAATCAAGAGTTCAAATTTAAAGTGGGAATAGCAAGTCATTTCTGAAAATAATATCTTCAAAAAGTTGCATTTTTTGGCATTTCCAATTTACAGACCCTTTTTCTCTCTATCTGTTGAATATTATTTTTCTCGCAATAATACCTGAAGTTTTGTGATGCACAGGCTTTGGCAGTGTTATTGACTTTAAAAGTTCCTCTCTCTTTCACATTAGGTTGTATTCAACTCCGAAGATAAGTTCATGGATATACTATATAAATCTGATGCATTTTTTTCAAAAATACAGTATTGGTTGGAAGAAAGCATATCCTGTTATGTCTTTAGGAACCATCTAAATGTGTTAAAACTCCAACCTAACTATTTTTAAGAGTTAGGCTGATGGAGCTTGACACTGCAATGAAGGAATCAGATGAGAAATATGCCCAGAATAACAAGTGACTGGACTTGATATGTCAGGAGGTCCAGTTTCCCTTATAATTATTCTTAATTATGTTTTTTGGGGCTTTTTACTCTGGGCTACTTGGTTCTATTGGTAGAAAAATCCTCCTGTCATTGCTTTCATATACCCAACAGCCAAGTAAGTCTCTTCCATCTATTTCTACTCATCCCCAAGGACCCTGCAGTCAAGCTGTCTGCCAAGGTATAATTAATTTATACTTTGTACCCCAAGGAGAAACATCTGAATGTTCATCAGCTTGTATGTTCTAACACTTGGATGCCTTACTAGCTGGGATCTTATTAGGGTTTATTTGAGTAACTATAATAAACAAAGTTGTATCCTGTGCCCGTAATTTCCTTCTTGAATGTAATAAATCAAATTCAAGCACTAATCATATTACATCCACTTATTATTATGGTAATTCATACTAATAAAAGGCCTGACCTTGCTGCTCCCTCTCTAGTTAGTTGGGAGGGGAGATGGGTATCATCAATTCAAATAGGAGAATAAAATACCAAACATGATACCCAAGTGTGAAGCATTGTCTGTGATTTAAAAAGCAAATCTCAAATTTGAGTTCCAGCTCCTGTGCTTTGAGGTACTGAGTGATGTAGAATTTCTGCACAGGGCAACAGAAGCTGCATGATTCTTAGTCCAGCTCATGAATACACGTAGATGTTGGCTCGGGAGCCTGAACTTTGGCTCCTCATCTCAGAGCTTCCATCTTTGTGGTCATTGGCAGAGCAAAACACCCATTTCCGTGGTTCTCATTGACAAGAACTAATCTGCGTTATTTTTTAGCAATTTAAAAGTGGCAGGGGGAGAAATATTTAAGTAATTTTAATTTTGCTGTAATGGAATATATATGTTTTTCCAAAATAGTGAATATGGATACAGTTTTCATCTGGAGGTTTTTATACGTTTTATTACCTTCTAATTTGGCACTTTATTTTCTCTTCCAATTCTGTGCTGAGCTGTCAAAAAGCCAGGTTGGAGTATCTAGGGAGTGTGCAGAGAGAAAGAAGAAGAAAAAAGTGTCACGTTTCTATGTTCTTTTATCTCCCTAACTTACCAGGAGAACTCAGTCTGACCCAGGACTTCAATAGGGAGAAAATATACCCTTAGAATAGCATGTGAAAAGAAAGAAAATAGTAACTAGCTATTAAATGTGTTTAAGGACTTTCTGGAAGTGCTGTTTTCTTATGACTTCTGACCTTCTTTCCCTCTCCCAGTCATGTTTGTAAGTGACAGAGCCTTCATGTCTCTAAATCTTTTGAAAGTTCCCCTTAAAGAGGACAACTACTGAAGTCATCAGCACAAACTTGATATTTACTTTTTACAATGAAATATTTTCTTCTTTTCTGAATACCAGGGAAACTTGTTGTTGTTCGTAATTAATAATGCTTGGCATGTTGTGCTGCACATTTTATTGCATACGTTTTTAGAACTTAATTTAACAGCACATTAGGAATACATAAAGAATATTTATATATATAATCCCCAAGTCATGGTTCTTTTTTTTTTCTTTCCTCCTCACATGCATTTAGTAAAAGAAATATTTCCAAAATTCCCATCTGTTCTGCATGTAAATTCAGCTAATTATACACTGATTGACAAGGCTATAAAAGGACATTTTTGTGAGATGATAGGTTTAGCGGCCTGCTGCACTAAAAATTAACATGCGTAGGCATTCTGCAATTTTCCCATGGAAACTATATGTAGGAGTCAGGGAGATACAAATACATACAACAAAATGTGCTCTGACTGTCACCCGTAGAGTATCATAAAGACTTTGGGTTTGTTCACA
Source organism: Pampusana beccarii (assembly GCA_013399365.1). NCBI lineage: Eukaryota > Metazoa > Chordata > Aves > Columbiformes > Columbidae > Pampusana > Pampusana beccarii. The sequence continues at coordinate 1,938,531 of VWYH01009570.1, read as the reverse complement.
TGTTTTCACTCATTCTGGAGCAAATGTGCACATTGGGAGGGAACGATAATTCAACAATAAGGACACAGCTTCAAAAGGAGTAGAAATCAGTCTTATTCGCCCTTACCTGAATCAGCAGGTTATAAATCTTCAGGCTCTGCTCTTGGCTCAAATGGAAGGTGGAGATAGTCCAAAGGGCACGTACGAGGTGGTCAAAGCAGACGAGCTGAATTTCTAACCTTGTTGAAACCCTGAAGTCCAACTGAAAGTATTCAAGCAGTAGGAAGAGTTTTGTCTTTTGGGAGACTGTAGAAAACCTGGAATTTTCAACAAAAAGATGTCAAGTGCTTTGTTTTCTTAAAAAAGTATACATGTAGTGGTGGTGGTAGCAAGATAAAGAGCAAAGCAGGAAAATATTGAAGTACCTAGAGAAATGTTGGCCTTTATTCCTGCATATATTCCCATGGTTAGTGATTATACATCATCCAAAAGGTTGATTTAGCAGTTGAACACCTTGGATGTACTGTAGCACAATACCGACAGCTGCAATAACAAATATTGGGCATTAGCAAATGCCCTGGAATTGAACTTTAAATGGTAGACTTTTGTCTAAATATAATCATGACGCAAGCTGAGCCACTCAGCCAGTTACTTCGTAATAAGCCACATACATTTTAAAATAATGCATATTTTTTCTTCTCCTTTCTGTTCTTTGTTTTTCGTTATTTTTGGGATTTGTTATCTATGCAGCCCACTTTCACTCTAGGCAAGGAAGAGGACAGCTCGTATTAGAATCTAACCGTCCTGCTTATTAAACCTAAAATAATCCTTGTTCTAGAAGAGCAGGAGTGTTTATGGGTGAATCTGGGAGAAACATTATCAGAAAATTTTGACAGAAATGGAAGGAAATTGGATACAGGAAAGGTCAGAGAGAAATCACACAATTTCTTAATTGTGTTCTTAACAAGGGTAATTAAGCATTGGAACAGTCTAATACTGGATGCATTTCATGCACTTTCAACACGGATCTTTAAAATAAGATTGAATCTCTTCCTAAAATGTATGATCTAATTTGAGCATGAGTTTTTGCATTAGATGAAGGGGCCAGGAATAAAAAATCCCAATCGATGGCACAGAAGAAATGCTCAGAGTATTTCTGATGCCTCTGGAAGTTCTGACTCTGGAAAAATCCACTAGAAGCAAATTCGATTGTTCTACTAATGTGAAAAGATAGTATTAAAAGGTTAGGAAATTAACACCTCGTCTATGAAAGCTGTAATCATATCCATGCTAAAAGAATACCATGCAATATTCATTTTTGTCTGCTCAGATGGAGTCGCTGGGAGGGGAGGAAGAGCTAATCCTCCCCGACAGCACGGTTAGGAGGAGCAGGGGCAGCAGCAAGTGAGCATCTTGCAGAACGTGCACAGATCTGGCTGTGAAGGGGACCCAGGTAAGATGTTCCGTACACACGGCGTGATTCAGTATTCACAGAGCTACATTCCCAAGCCGCTGCCCTCATTAAAGTTTGAACGTACACCTGGTTTACGAGCCTCCCAGCGCCTGTACTCCTGTAAATCTTTTTTGCTGATGTTTTAGCCTAGCACATGGAATAATGCTGATTTTGTGGGTTTCCTCCTCTTTTTTTTTTTTTTTATTATACATAAAAGGATTCTGATGTACTTTTATAATTTTTGCTTTGGACATAGCGTTATGTATAATACTCACTGACCACATCAAAAGGGGTTCCTGGCCATAGTTCCCAGTAACTTGCAGGGAGTTTTGGGTCTTTCTAAGTTTTGTTTGTGTGGGTTGTTTTCTCTTTGTTTGTTTCCTGGGTTTTGTTTGTTTGTTTGTTTGTTTGTTTTGTTTGTGGGTGTTTTTGTTTGATTTCCCCCCCAGTTTTTATGTTTAACAAGGTGGGGGAAGGAAACAACAGAGTTGAATTGCTTCTCAGATGTTTAATCATGGAACCATGCCACTGCTATCCTAAATTTCATCCCCCTCTTCCATGAAATCTGCGGGTTGCACAGGATGCGGTTCAGGACCATCATTTTGCCTTTACAGTAGCTACCCTGATGGGAAAAGCTGAACCTGGCAATGAGATGTTTTAGAAAATGAAGTGCCTTTTTATGAATCAAACGCTTCATCCCCCAGCAGGCGACAACTCAAAACTCTGCTCCAGATGGAGAATGTCAAACTCCTCATATCGTAATTAATCTAAGCCAAACTTCGAGCTAATTTAATGAGTCATAGTTCAGTGAACAACGTCCGTAAGGACCAAAACATTGGCTGAGATCTGCAGGGAACCTTAAATCAGAGAAAACTAAGCACCTCAATAGCACTTCTTCAGAGAAGATCAGCAGTAACAACTCCTGGAAGTCAATCCAAAGCAACTATCAGATTCTCTCATCTTGTGATTAACAAGACAGTATGTTGTACTTGTTGGCTACAAATGTGGGTAATGCCATATTTGCAACTCCACAGAATTTGGTGACATGCAGAACAGTCCAAAGGACTGTGATTCAATGGAAGAAGGGGGGAACCCCCCCCCCAAAAAAAACAACAGAAATAACTGCAAAGCATGAAATTTTTGCAAATAGTGAAACCAATGGGAAGTTTATAATAGATTTTAGAGACAGTCAATCAATAAATTTTGAAATTTAGGATTGATATGGACTGATGAAAGGAATGGTCCACACATTTCTAAAAAAAACCCTTCTGCCTAATGCAGATATTTTCGCACTTCTACATATAAACTTCTTTCAGTTTGTAAATTTTAGCTGTTTTTTATTTCAGGTAGCACATAAAATAAACTTTAACCAAGAAGGAGGTTCCAAGGTCCTCTCCATAACGGAAGCAAACACGTTTTTGGTGCTGTTTAAAGCTGTAACATAGAAAAACGATGCGGGAAGCAATGATTGGCACAAACAATAGCTGTCTCTTTGGCAACTGTCACTTCAATTTGTTGGTAGCAATTCGCATCAGTTTGGTGATGGTGATTTACAATAACTTCCCCCTTCGCAACTGAATACATCTGTAAAATGATTCCATGACAAACGAAGTGTAATGCTCATTTCTTTACAGTAAGCTTGTTAGAATATTGAACCATCCGGCCATCAAAGAAGCATCCAAAGTATAGGGCAGTCAAACCACACATTAGAGGGAAAGAACAAAATACAGAGCAAAACTGTCAGAGAGAGTGCTAGACACTGGGGACTGAGCAATGAGAGCGATGGAGGAGAAAGGATTTTTTCCAAGTTGTTTGCTTTCTATTATTATTTTATTTATTTTAAAAGTTTTCTTTATTTTTAAATTATTTTAAATAGATTTATTTTAATTATTTGTTTTTTAAAATTTAATTAGTAGGGGTTCAGCCCTGCTTTTTGCTGAGTTGTTTGGCAAGTTTTACTCCAGAAGGACGGAATCCTTCCCAAGAAAATTTTGGGTAGCTGAGACTAAGACCCCACCCAATGCAGGTCTAACTCAAAAATTTGACATCATTATCATCACCTTAGTTAAGGAGGGGATGAAAATCATGAGAGTGAGGATTTTGTGGCCCCTGCCTCTCGTCCTTTCACATCCCAGAGCTGGACTCATCAGTCGAGATGGGATCTCATGGCTCCACATAGAGGGGAATAATTTCCCCCCTTGCCTTGGTGCTGGTGATGTGCACCAGGGGTGACCAGATGCTCGTGAACTTGGCGATGGCTGTGGGCAGAGACACGTGGGGCAGGAGGAGCAGGGTGCCTGTTTCAGGGCTCTTTATGTTTGTTTCCATTGTTTCAAGGAACTATAGTTTCTTAAGTCTTGGGGTTTTGACACTATGAAAGCATGGAATTGCTAATTGCATTTCAACCTGGGTGTTCGCCACCCCTGGCTCCATGTCAACACCCGGTTATTTCCTGCTGAGGGTCTCAGTGCAATAAGAACATGTTTCAAAAGAATACAACTTCTGCGTTAATGAAACTCTAATTTATTTTGCCTTTCTTGTAACAAGGGGTACAAAAATGTTTGTGTTTTTTTGTTTTTTGTTTTTTTTTCCTTGTTGCTTTTAATTTACATCAGAACCCTTAGTAAACACTGCTTAGTCACCAGGAGGCTGAATTTATTTAAATCAATATCTAATTAGGTTCCTTAATATGTTACCTTTCACTTCAGAAATTTAAGAAATCTAAGCAATTAAGTTTGTGCACTGATATCCTACTGTTTTCTTTTTGTTTCTGCTTGAATAACTTTTGCATGTAATTGATCATTTCTAGACCCCAGTATCAATTGATTTCTTTAGCTGGTTACTAGTGTGTTTTTAAGGAACGATATCATTATATTTTGAGGTTGAAAGTTAACATGAAAGATTCTTCCTTTTTCCAGAAAATGGAACATAAAATTAAAGGGTATGAAGCATGATAGTATTAAGCCATCAGGCAATGCAAAGTTGTGCCTTCCTCTTACCTGTACTTTGAAATTTATCTGATTAAAAGAAAATAAATGCTTCCATGAAAAGGAATATAGAAATATAGAAACCCCTATTCAGAGGCAAAGTAGAACATTTTAGGAACTTTCTACTGTGGTGGGGCCAAGTAAACCCACTGTACGTTACTTCATGTGGTACTACATTTGGTACAAAATAGTTAATGCAACCCCTCTTTTTAATTTAAAACCATTTAATAAAGTCTATCATTTTTTACAAGAAGGATAGTAAATATGAAAAAAATTAGTTTCCCCCCTCGATATCAGATAAATGAATTAATTTGTTACTATAGAGCAACAACATCCCCCCTCTCTACCGCAGTGTAATTGTAATTGAGGGAAATTCTAAATATTGAAAACATATAAAAATCAGAGCTAGGGCAGTAAAGACTGTTTTTCCTGCATTCCTTTGTAAAGTACCTGAAATGCTTCACAGTCACAGCAATACCCTCCTATACGCATAAGAAAACATGACTCTCTACATCGTAATATATATGAATTATAACTCTTCAGGAAAAATGGAAGCGTTGCTTTTTTAAAAAAATAGATGAAAAAATGAGCAACCACTTTGGGACGAACAAGTAAAGTTGATACATGCCTGCTAGTCTTATTTCTTTATATAAGTGATTTATTTATATATGTGTATGTATGCGAATCCTTGACATTGAAAATACCCTGTAAGGAATGTAATTTACAGTAACTAAAATAAGCTCTATAGCTATCAAAGAAAACTACTCTGTAGAAACAGATATTTCCATTGCATGAAGCTCATGTTTTGGAGTTTTGGGATTGTTTTAAGTGTTTTCAACTTTTGGTATTGAAAATTGTCAAAAACAAATGAGCGCTAATTTAATTAGACTTGCCGAACAAAGTGGTTTACCAAAATATCCCAAACATTTTATCGCAAAACCGATCATCACTGTGACGAACGAGTTTCATCTCTTCATACCGCCATTAGCAAACTTTCTGTAATTCGGAGGACTGGGGAGGGAATACATTGTTATTAACTATTTTAATCTTACTAAACCAGACCAGAGAACCAAAACACTCAGCAGAAATAGCTTCAAGCTCACTCAGTGAGCGAAATGAAGCTTTGGGTAGAGCTGCCGTCAGTCTAATGCTGTCTCAGACCTGATTTACAGACTTAAGTGTCTTAAGCAGTGCTTGGAAATGTCCAAATTAAAGTAAATATTTGCTAAAATATCTTTCTGGTCCAGAGACAAAGTAGTTTTTTTTTCCTGTGTTGTTTCATTTTTCTCTTAGTCTGGGCATTGTTAAAACCAGGTTGAAACTCCGGTCTTGGGGAATTCAGAGGCTCATGACTTTCACCCTACATAAACCTGAATATTCTAGTCACGGCTTAATCCCTAAATATCACCACGAGTGTGAAACAATCATATATATATAAGTTATAATTATCTTACAATATGCCAGTCTCAGTAACCTACTTACTCTTCTGCACTCTGGATGTATTCTTGTATGGGACATATATAATGTTCAGCACAGATATTACAGCGTAGATTTATGTTCTGCGAGTTTTCTGGAATTTTTCTTAAATAAGGCCAGTACAGAAATGGTACATTATGGAGGATGAATATAATTAGATTTAATTGTCACCCTTAACAGGAAAAGTGGCCGGCTAGGGTATTATAGGACACACTTTGAGGGGTTTAGGGAATCAGGGTAAGCAGCCCAAAAGGTATTTCTAGTTATTCCAGCACTGTCAACATGAAATTGTACTTTCTAGTACTTGGAAATCCCATTCACACAGAGGCATACCAATTGTAACAAATAGTCTGCTAACTCATTTTATTTGTATCCACCTTATCCTAGATACAGTATTTAGGAAAAAAAAAAAAAACAAAACCCAAACAACAAACAAACAGAACAAGAAACACTTCCTGAATTTTTCTGGATGATACGTATTTGTCACTTATGTCAGTACAAAAATTGCTAGATTATTCTTTGTGGTTGTTGTTGATGTTGTTTTGGTGTGGGGTTTTTTTTGTTTGGTTTCATTTATTTGTTTTCCCCCAAAGACTTGGGAACAGCTTTCTGAGCCGACTAAAAAAAAAAGTTGCATCAGAGATGCCATTTCAAAGATACTACCCAATAAGTAAGGTTATTGTGCCTGTTCCCTTCATTTCTAAGCAGACTAAGCTTATTCTTAGAAACAACAGCCCCATAATTGTGGCTGTTTATGACATTATTTAAGTAACGCTATACAAAGCTTTGATTTTTGTAATCTTTTCTGCATATGAATAGTCTGAAGTTCAATATAGTCTAATGATTAGGACCCACTTGAAGCATTTGATTCTGTAAGATGCTGTTTTGCACTGCAGCTCTCAGCTCCCTTTGACTGACAAGTGGCTGGAACGTTACAAATCACAAGTACAAGTGCAGCTAAAAATGGAAAAAGAAGTAAATAGATAAAAACATAAAGGAGTACTTGGGCTCTCGCTCTTGCTACCGCAACTTTGCACATAATAGCAACACTTAACTTGAAGAACTGGAGAGAGAAATGCTGGGGTTTCCAATGAGCTGGGGCTTGTTTAAATGTTGTGCATTTGCACCATGCAGAAGCAGAATTGTCACTCACTGGTGCATGGTTTTTGCGTGGTCTGTGCTCAGATTTTTGGGGTATTTTGTGCAGAGTAGGACCCCAACATCCTCATCTACAGATACACCCTCTGCTTACATCCCTAATTTCATAGTTTATTTAAGTACAGCACAGCCCTGTCATGCAGGGCAAGAAGAGGTGGGATGACCTTGAAGAATGGTGGGTGCACATGCTGATAGAAAAAAAACCAAGAGAAAAGTCTGCTACTAATCAATTCCACACACCACAATTTCATATATTTTTCTCTTTTCTGTGTGTGGTTTAATGGCAGTCTGCAACAGAAGCTAATCCTATGAAAGTATTTTTAATAAGGGCATGCTACAGTAAGCCAAATCAAATGTAAGCAACTCTTTGTTTTTAGTCTAATCTGCCACAAGAGAAATGACAGATTTATCTCCAATGCTAATAAATGAATTTATTGCAGCCTCGCTGTATTTCCTAACAGCTTACTATAAGACAAATGTACCATATATCATATATATACAAATATACAGGAGTTGGACTCAATCCCTTATGTCCCTTCCAGCTTGAGATGTTCTACGATTCGATGAAATAAAGGCTGCAGGTAAAAACTGAATTAAAGAAAAATACTGCTACTAGATAAGTCTTTTAAGAATCACTGCATGTATTTTCTGTTTTGTATGGGACCAGAAGAACAAGATTGATAGAATTTGATCCAGAGCCTGGCAGTTCCTGGTGGCTTCTCATGATTCCGGACTTTTTGCTGTGCATACCACAGGGACTTTCCATGCGATACTGAGAAAAAGATTGGATGAAGGAAAAAGCAGAGGGATAAGGTGGTGATGATTATCACCGTCCTTTTGAATCCTGGCTCCAGGCAGGTTGATTTGTTCCAAGTTTCCCAGGCAAAGTTAAAACCTAGAAACCTAGAGGAATAGGAAGGACAAATATGTCCTGGTGATGGAGCTTCTGGAAGGTGAAATATGTCCTGGTGATGGAGCTTCTGGAAGGTGCTGGGACAGAGACAAAGTTTATTTCTGGACTCTGGGGACACCAAGTTAAGAGTCTCAGGTTTTCTGAATGGTCTCAGGTCTGAGTTTGCTTGTTGTTGTTCTTTAATAAGGAAAATGTATAAACATCCCATTTTTGATTGGAAAAATATCCCTTCTTTCTAAATTGGTCTCCTTCCTGAATATGTTTTCCCCAAAATATTTCTAAAGTATACATTCATATTAAAGTTTTGGAATTGTCCCACAGGCTGGAGAAATCTATTTTTGAACCGGCTTTGTACACAACATCTGCAAAATAAGAGAGAGCAGTGTAGAGGTTTCGTTCCCTACCTGGAGGATAAAGCCCAGCTGTTGTTCCACGGTTCAGAGCCATGAAGAATATCAGAATTAAACCACACTGACAGAGGCATCTCAGAGGCACAATGAACTCACCTGTAACTTAACTCTATACTTAGCAAACAGGTTTTTATGAAAATAATAGTTAAAATTAATGATAACATGGGTAGCTCCATCTCAAGAAGGAAATACATCCTATTTGCTGCACAAATTCTCCCTTTTCAGCTTTGTTTTCATTTACAACTGTGCAAGCCAAGTGTAAAATGCAGCTTTTCTCACTTTGTAGTATTTTATGTCTAGTTTGAGCAGTTGTAAAAGAGTGATGTAAGGCAGCCAAGAATTGGACCTTTTCTATCTTCTGCTTGTTCCATGGTGCTTGGTTTTATGTGGTACCTTTTCCACTAAACCAAAGTCAAAGAGGAGGCTAAACAGTAAAATAAAAGCCTGACAAGCTCTACTAAATCTTATTCCCTAGACCAGAATAATTTTAATGTCTAAAAGTTTTATCCTTCGGGTCCTCATGGGAGGAAACTGTTGGATTTGCAGCAGATTTATTTTCACTGAATTTCTGAATTTCAATCAGGTTTGATCTAATAACTGTCAGCTGACCTGATTAAAGCATACCTCTCTCTTCTAGCTGATTTAAATCAACTTGGCTGCTACACGGGAAGCTAAAATACATGCTATTTTAGATGGCCATCTGGTACACTAAATTCATTTATTTTGGAGAACTTTGCTTTAATTCAATTACCAGGACCATATAAAGAACAGTTGGGGTGGACCATTTTTTTTTTTTTACAAACATACTTTGTAAGAACTGAAATAAATAACTGTCTTTACCTTGTTTTTCAGTGTGTGTGTGGGGGAGTGGTTTTTCATATTCTTATTTTTGGTGGAGAGAAATGTTTGGTTTGGAGTAGAAGCTGAGCAATGGGTTTAGACTTAAAGGGATCAGATCACACATGCGTCATTTAAAAGCAGCACAATGAAGGCCCTGGCATGTTACTGACTTAATAAGTTGTTCCATGTATCCTCAGCTTCATGAGGAATGCCAGCAATGTGTGCCACGCAACATCAGGGTACAGGGAGCGACAAAGCCCAAAATAAAGTGAAGAGAAAGGAGACAGGTAGCCCCATGGGACTATTCAGCCTTTAGTCATGTCCACAAAATTAAATGGGCTGAATTTAATCCTCAGCAGTACATTCCTTGGGAAGTGAAATTTTTGAGAAATCAGGAAAACATTAAGCTGTTCCCCAGTCTTCAAAATAGCACATTAACAAAGTAATTTTGAGAGAGAAAAGCCCATTAAAAAAATGGATTTTCATCAATTTTTTTCCTATTACTCATAGGAGACAGAGCTTCATGAAAATGATAGAAACCGTTGATAAAAAATACCAATTAGCATATACTGTTGACACTTCTTGTATAATTCAACTCTTACCGTAAATAAAGGAGTCTCTTTCTAGTAAACCTATATTAGATCAGGTAGCAAAGGCTCCTGTTGCTTGCTGTTCCCATCTCATCGCTCTCCAGTGAGCCACATCTCAGGTAGCATCCTCTCTACCAGCACCTTTTTGCTGCATATCCATGACTCTGTCACACAAACGAGCTCTCCAGTGGGAATTGGTTGGCCACTCGTTTGATCAAATGAGTGAAAAAATATAAAAGCTTGGGATTGAACATGGCCATACCATAAAAAAAGAAAATACTTATTAATGCATTGGTTGGTATAGGACATGTACAAGTTGGTCGTGTCTTCCAGATTTTCTGTGCTGCAGGTGTAGGAGACAAATTGGTATTTCAGGTTCTTAGGTGGGATATGGTGTAGGCAACTGAGGTGTGAGAGGAGGGGCTGAATAATATAAAGACAGTAGGAAAGGATTTCCCTGAAAGTTTTAATTACAGTTTTAAAGCAGAAAACTCAAACAGGCTTTAGAATAAGAAATGTTTTAAAGAAATATATTGTGACCTTGCAAATTACTGCTAGTGTTACGCACAATGCAAAATCACGATAGAAATTATATAAATACTGTAACTCGGTTAACATTTTAAGCATCTGACTCATCCATTATCATGAAAATGGTGCATATTTTAGGATCCAATGAGGTCTTTACCCGTTGCTTGGCTTCGGGTTGCAGATCTGGAAGGCAGAGCATCACGTCTGGCGTCTGCGTGATGTTCGGAACCCTCTCGTCGCATCTGTCAGCTGTTGGGCAGGAGATGTGCTCGATAGATGTGCTGGCATGGGGATCGATGGAGTGTGTGTGGATGCTCTTGTCTAATGGGAAAATGCAGAGGAGCTGTTTAAAAGTGCAACAGCTCCTGGTCTGCTCGTGGGCTCACAACAACAATTGTGGCTGTTCCTTTATGAGTAACATAAAGGTCAAATCTGACCCAATGTTCGTGTTAAGAAAAAGAAGTGGTTTTGGGAAATTATTAAAATTTAACTTAATGATTCTTTCAATTTGTGTTACATGAAAACTTTAGTTTTCTTAGTCTGAAGCAACTTCCGTTTTGTAATTCAGTGATTATGTATCAATGAAGGTGAAAATCAAAAAACTCAACACTGAATCAATTTTGAAGATAGTGGAAGAAAATATTTTACCAGACTTGGTATAAGTCTGTTTATCTATTATAATTTTTCAATAAATTGGTAGATTTTTATTTTTAATTGTAATTTGGGAGAAAAAACATGCAAGGTCACTAATACCAGCACAAGAAACCCATTTCTTGACCCGCTTCGCTCAAACTGGAGATTCATTTCACTATAGACAGGTTACTTGCTACTGAAAGGTCCTTTATTACTGGCCTGACATTATTTTATTTTATTTTATTTTATTTTATTTTATTTTATTTTATTTTATTTTATTTTATTTTAGGTTTTTTTATTGTATATAGGTAGAGGAGTGTTGTTGTGGGAGAGGACAAGATGGGACAGGACACCTCTGCCACCTTTGGGTGTCCCTCACCAGGGCTGAGCTTCTTTCATTGCAGCACCATAGTAAATATAAATACTTTGCTTGCCTTAGTAGTTACTGCAACCACTTTTGTTTCATTACGGCAATGCTATCAGAATTAAAGTAAGAGCTAGTGCCTACTTTAAGGCCCTACAATCAGAATTAATGGGTTTCATCTCTTAAAACCATTAGATAGTTAATCAGAACATACATAGTTAAATAAACATCACTGACGAAGATTTACTGTGTTACTGAAATAGAAGAGAAGAAGAAGAGGAAAGAAAGGAAAAAACACTGGTGGGGTTTCACATGTTTGCTACCACTTTAGGAAAAAACAAAGCAAAAACCACAACCAACCAAACAAAACAAACCATAAATCGATCACCACCATGTGGGCAGAGCAGGATTCATTTCCACTGGTTTCATATTTCTGATTAATTAGCTCGTATTCTGGTGAACAGAGGTTGTGAAATGCATTCATTTTTTTCATCCCTTATTTAGATTTACTCAAGTTTATAAAGATTTGTGGTGGCTGGACTTTGCCCCATTTCATGTCCTGTTTTCTTCAGTTGAAGCTGATGGGACTGTTGTGACGAAGCAAATGTAGAAGGTGTAGAAATGTAAAAATCCATTAATTATATGTTTTTACCAAAAAAACCCTCTATAATCTGAATAAAACATTCAGACAACCCAGTACTGCACTTGTATCTCCAATATACTTAATTGAAATTTACCCTGTATCCCTTGTGAACCTTGTTCTTAGGGACTTGGTTTAAAGGTGGATTTGACAGTGTTGGATTAATGGTTGGACTCGATGGTCTTAAAGGTCTTTTCCAACTAAAATGATTCTATGTAAAAAAAAGTATATCATTTTGGTAAGGACGATCAAATTTTAAACAGAGGAAATGAATACACTCTTTACATGTCATATAAAGACATTGTTAGTTTAAGCAAATTATAAAAAAAGGGAAATTTTCTGAAGGCTAAAAGCAATTTTGCCATTGCAACGTATTCACAAACTCCCATTAAATATTTCCTCTTTTTAATTGCAAATGTCATCTTGGAATGTCTCTGGTTTTAGTGCAGTTAGTAGCATATTCTTTTTTTTCCTCCAGGGCAAGAAAAGAATTTTCCCCCACCCATCAAAAGCCAACATAGAGCATTTAAATAATTTCTTTAGCAAATACATTTTTCTGTTCCACCTATGAATGAAAACAGATATTTACTCTTTGTGCTCGATGTGTAGGTTTTTTCAACTACAATTATGAATTTATGTTTCTAAGCTATAAATGAGCTGATTTCTCAACGCAATTTTTAAATTCCTGTTTTTGGAGCAGTTTTCTGAGTAATCGCTATACATTTATTTGGAACAGGGGAGTACAGAGCTGACTGAAGGCATTTGCAGTGATATGTATTCAACTTATTTCTGACTGATTGATATAATTGTAGCTCTCCAAGTGCTATTGTGATTGCAGGATTAGATACATATACTTTTATTTCAGTTTAGTGTTTTGGAGCAATGCCTTCTGAGGAAGAAAGAAACTAATAATTTCTTGTCACTAGCAAGCTGTAATTACATGTATTTATATTTAACCTTTGCAGATACTACTCATTAACATTTCCTTGGCACAGGCACAGTTTACACTTTGATATACTGCTTTTGTGTGAAGGTTATAATGACTGTGGTAATCTTTGACTTGCTACAGTTCCCTCGCCTCAAGGTGCTGGGGTTACGTCAAAACATGAACTTGGGAGAACAAGGGTTGGAGTATGGATTTTAGTTTAATCTGTTAAACAGTCTCATTACAGTAGTCATAGTAATACTAATTAAAAA